>CM031979.1:1800000-2304825 GCA_018804465.1 Populus tomentosa | reverse complement strand
AAATGGAATAACTGAATCTTGATCTCCACTGTTAAATTTCATTCAAACAACATGAATATCATGAATTGGGTATTTTATTTTCTTACCTAGGTTAATGCAAAAACATAGTAATATCAAGATTTTTTTAAAAATTAAAATAATATCATTTAAATTTTCTTTTAAAGCCAAATCAGGTTTTGATGGTGTCATATGAGTTGATTCATTATATTGATTGAGTTTGACCAAATTAAATTTCATATGATTTAATTTAAAATATAGCTCGAAATAAGTCTTGGGTTGGTAAAGCATCGAGTTGACTAGTAGAACATACTGGATATATTAACAACCATCTATTTTTAACAAAAGTGTTCAATTGTTTTCATTCGATAATTTAAGATATCAAAATAAAATAAAATAAAAAATTTAAAAAGTCAAGTTAGTTTAGGCTTTGACTAGAGGTTCAGGCAACTTGTGACTGATTAGCCTTTCAATATGCCTTTTTGCATGATTACCTGTAAACCAAGACCGCAAGGCCAGACTTAACCAGAGATCGCACAACATGAATTGTTGGTCTTTCCTCATTTGATATGTCATATTCTAATACCCTGAATCAAGAAATAGGAAATTAAACCAAATACCTGGAAAAAAATTCAAATAATTAAAAGATGAACACAAACTGAACATGCCCTTTTGAATTGCCATTGAAATTCGCTGGAAAAAAGTCATGAAAATAGAAATTCAAAATATAATTTGATGTTTCATAAGAGAAGATTTTCTTGAATGTTGTATCTTGAACAAGGTTTCAGAATCATTACACGCTACAAAAATGCCAATTGGTGACTCCAACAAGTCTTGCATGCAGAGCCATTTGCACATCTTTCCTGTTCAAGTATTTGGCTGTTTCTTCTTGTAAACATACATCTACCTTCCCCATAACTTGCTGTAAACGAACATGGAATTATTAATCTATTGATAAATATGGAAAATTAAGCAGACTTTTTATAGGGAAAATGGGAAATTTAGTCTTGAACTTGTTAATTCATTACCTGCTGCCGCTTGACAGAATCCAATCCTAGAGCTTGAGGTGATAAATATGGAAGTCTTGACCTTAAAAGTTGCTGATTGAAGATCTTGAGTTGTGATTGATTAGATGATAGACATATATCACCAGTGACATCATATGGATCGATTAATTCAGATAATTCCTTTCGAACTAGGGTATATACACCGAAACAGGCAGTGGAAACAGTGCCTGTTATGGCCTCTCTCATGAGCCTAGAATTGTTGCAAACTGATGTAAGGAGTTGGTAGGTAGAATCTGATATTAATCCATGTGACCAGTAGAAGTGATCCTGTGCGTTCAAGTCGGTGTTGAATTCCAGAAGTGGATTTCCTATCTACAATCATACAAAAAATTTGAAACATTTGAGATTAAATTTAGAACTTGAAGAAGAAAAAGGAAAGTTAAATGCAGCATAAAGAGACTGCTCTGTGTTCTACTTACAGCTATCCCCTTCAGGTTGAAATTCACCTTGGACCGAATAATGAGCTGAGCGAGTTGAGGGACATAATGGCCTGGTTGAACATTAGAGATATGAGGTTTCAGAGATTAATTGATACAGCAGTAGATGGCAGTCATTGGTTCGAGGCATAAATACCTGCATAGCTCTCTCCTGCAATGAAGAAATCTCTCTGCTTGTATTGTGGAAATTTGACGAACCAGCGCCGCAGGAACACCAGATTGTCTCTTGCTTAAGAAACAAACACCAATCCATTCTAATAAGTTTTGTTGAAAGGCAACATATTCTTGTCATTGTCGATCAAAACTTTGGCTAAAGTAAAAAGGGTACAGAAATTCAACCTGTCATCTCGTCGTTGACATAGGAGTAGAATGTTTGGTTGGCAGAATAAGAGAAACCAACTCCTGCCGGGGACTCCAAGTATAACATATTTGCTTCTGAAACAAAGAGGAGCACAAAAACTTTAGCCAGCCACAAAAGAAAACTATGAATTAGGCATTCAAAGAAGAAAAAAGCCGATTAAACCAAGTAATTTTGAAACATTTTGCTCCAGTAATGTTCAAGGTCACCGCAAAGAAACTACAGTTTCTCAACTAATTAAAGTGATAATAAATCTCGAATTTGATACGGATGATCATTTATTTTCTTAGTGATGATCACAGTGCTTGTGGTGGCTCCTACAATGATGCAAACAGATAAGGGCTGGCACCTTTATTCCAACTATACTCATTCCTGACCAAATTGTTTCCTGTTGTTGGTCTAAAGGGGCCATGTTCAACAAAAGCACCAGCTCCAACAGAGGAACAACCAGGCCCTACAAGAGGAAAAAAGCTACAATATATTATAATTTATTCAAATTCGAGAAAGAAAAAACTTTACATGGTAAAGGCAGTCAAGTCCATGGAGAATCCAAAGCATGCATCTGCTGTAAGCTCCTGTGAGCTTGAGTGATATTCTTACCTCCATTTAGCCAAAGGACAAGGGGTTTTGAAGCAGGGCTGGTTTCTGCTTCAACAAAGTAGTAAAAAAGTGATCTGTGCTGCTTCTCATCAACCGTGATATAGCCAGAGAATTGCTGGAAACTAACTGGCGGCTGTCCAGGCAATCTTACAATTCTGTCAGCTTCGAGGAGGGACTCGGTCCCTGAGCACAAGAAGATTAAGGCGATTGCCATCCATGCTTGAATGGATTTCTGCATGTTTAAGAAAGAAAGGAGAGTCTCGCTGTGTGAGATGATCTTGGAGCTAGCTTGGCGGTGCATTTCTTATAGCATCTCTGTGGGGTTCAGTGGGGGAGAAGAGGCCATTCTTTAGTGTGGATATGTAATAGTAGGACATGTTAAAGATTAGGAATAATAGGCCATCTATGTCTTATGTTGCGGCGCAATACCAATGTGTAGAAAAGTAGGACAGCAATGGGGCCAGAAAAAAGAAAAAAAAGATGAAAGAAAACAGGTGTGGAAGCTAGAAAATGGGGCCATGGAATTAATTTCACGGAAGAGGGCCAAAAGACGACGTATAATTTGGTTTGCTTTGCCAAATTTGCCAAACATTATACCAGCTACAATATGACTCATAGTTGGTGATGTTAAAAAGAGTTACCAAAGGCAACGAATTGCTCATATTCGGGTCTCAACTGGATAATGTTGGCATAACAACTCAAAATAATTAACTTAGTGACTAGAATTCTACTCAAATTTTTAATTAAATCAAGATTAAAGTTGATTTAGTGTGATAATAAGCGAATAATTAAAATATTATTGATTTATTTAAAATAAAATGATGTGGGTTTAGCTTTTTATTTTAAAAAAATAATAATAATCTTGAAGTGTTACAATTTTAAATTGATCCGATGAACACGTATAACTTGTATTTCACGGCATGTGATGTTATGGGTTTATACTTTACGAAGTTACTTGGAAGAGTAAACAGGTCAAGTCTTCGAAGTGATAACCAGTAGAGCAAGAACCACTTTTTAAGCAAAAGAAAATGGCGATGGTCCCTCACCTTTGAATTAAGAACTGTATCTTAGCTGTCTCGTGTGACTCGTGGAAGATAGAAAATGGAAATTCTTGTATTTTTGAAAGATTGTATTCTAATCTTATTCACATTGTATACGTATGCATGTATATATAGTTACAGATATTGTAACTGTCATGACAGCTGTCATAACAGTTATTATAACTGATTTCAATCAGTTATACCCGTTACACATCAGTTAGTAACTAATTCTGTTACAAGGCTAAAGTTAATAATTAACAGCAACAGCAATAACATAAGCTACTCTTCTTCTTCTTCTTTTACTGGTAGCAACAACAACAACACGTAATCTATCCTGCTTCTTTTTTTACTGGTTTATCATCCCCCCGCAAGTGAAAGGGTCTTGGTACGAGACACAGCTGTGACTTGAGAAACAAGAATCTTGAACTTGTAAGATGTTTAGTAAGGATATCGGCTGGTTGATCTTCAGTTGGAACAAATTGTAATTCGATTTTCCCTTGCAGAACTTGGTCACGAATGAAATGTAGATCAATCTCTATATGTTTAGTTCGTGCGTGAAAGACTGAATGTTTGGCCATATGATAGGCACTGATGTTGTCATACCAGAGTATAGGGACAGCAGGGGTAGGAACACATAGTTCATGCATCAAAGCTTGAAGCCAGATGATCTCTGCAGTTGCCAAAACAAGTCCCCTATACTCCGATTATGCACTGCTACGTGAAACTAATTTTTGTTTGGTAGAGGACCATGAGATGAGATTCCCCCCTAGATAAATGAGGTAGCCACTGGCACTTCTGCGATCATCAGGCTGAGCTGCCCAGTCAGCATCGGTGAACCCTTCAATTGTCAACTGAGGTGATGAATTGAGGAGTAAGCCATCATGCATAGTTCCACGTAGATATCGAAGAATGCGTTTGACAGATAGCCAATGTGCTGAAGTCGGTTGTTGCATAAACTGACATGCTTTGTTCACAGAGAAGGCAATGTTAGGTCGAGTAATCTTGAGGTATTGAAGAGCTCCCACTATACTGCGATAAACTAAAGGATCTTCCATAGGTTCCCCATCAAATTTGGATAAATTATGTCCAACAGAACCAGGAGTGTTGACAGGTTTAGTGTCAAACATAGTTGTTCTGTGCAGTAAGTCAGAGATGTATTTGGTTTGACTGAGATGCATAGAAGTGTCATGGTAGGAGACTTCAATCCCTAGGAAGTAGGTTAGTCTTCCCAAGTCACGCAATGCAAATTCAGAATTCAGTTTTGCAATAAGAGACGTGACTTGCATATGTGAGCTGCCTGTGACAAGAATATCATCTACATAGATGAGCACGATCAAAGTTGTAGATTGGCCAAAAGAGATGAACATGGAGCTATCAGTCCTGAAGTTACTGAACCCCCACTGTAGAAGAGTAGAACTGAGGCGTTGGAACCAAGCTCGTGGAGCTTGTTTCAGGCCATACAAGGCCTTCTTCAGGCGACAGACTCTAGCAGGAAATTTGGTATCCACGTAGCCAGGAGGTTGAGTCATGTAAACTTGTTCCTCAAGTTCACCATTCAGAAACGCATTGTGGACATCAAGTTGTCTTACTTCCCATTGATAACTAAGAGCAATGGTGAGAATGATGCGGATAGTTGCTGCTTTGACCACTGGGCTGAATGTCTCAAAATAATCAAGGCCAAGTGTTTGATGATACCCTTTTGCCACAAGTCTAGCTTTATACCTGTCAATGCTCTCGTCTGGTTTGTGTTTTAATTTGTATACCCACTTGCATCCTATGATGTTGACATCAGAAGGCTTTGCAACGAGATCCCAAGTGTGATTGTGATGAAGTGCTGCAATCTCTTAATCCATTGCCTTTATCCAATGTGGATCCTTTAGAGCCTGACTGAGTGTATATGGTTCTGTTACAGCAGTGAGATTAAGGATAACCTTCTTTTTTGTGATGCCACTCATTAACCTTGTTTTCATTCATGGAAGTTGACTAGATTCAGGAATGGAAACATCAGTAGCTGATGCAGGAGAAGAAGGTGAATTTGGAGAGGTTGCAGGCTCATTTAAGGAAACAGAACCAGTAGTTGGCAAAATAGAATCAGTATGTGTGGAGGTTGGTGTTTCTGTTGGATTGTAAGGCATTTCACTTGATGGAAATACTAAGACAGGATCCAAAGTGTCAGAGGGGTTGTCATCAGGTGGGGAAGAACAAGCTCTAGTGGTGAGAGGAAATTGTGTTTCATCAAATACCACATGAGGTGTGATATAAATGCGGCCAGTAATGTAATCAAGACACAAATAACCCTTGTTGCTGTGAGTATACCCAATAAAGATGCACTGAACTGATCGATATTGTAGCTTATGAGTGTTGTAGGGTCGAATGAAGGGGTAACATAAGCAGCCAAACACTCTTAGAGACTTGTAGTCAGGCAGTTTTTGAAACAGAATGAGATAAGGTGAGGCATTGTTGAGTACCTTACTAGGCATTCTATTGATGAGAAATGTGGCCGATTGAAAGGCATACTGCCAGAACTTCATAGGCAACGAGGCATGAGCTAGTAAGACCAATCCAGTCTCCACAACATGTCTATGTTTCCTTTCCACTCTCCCATTCTGAGATGAGTTATAAGGGCAGGAGAACCGGTGCAGAATACCAACCTGTCGAAGAAAGGTGATGAAGGACTTGAACTCACCTCCATTGTCAGACTGCACGCTTTTTATATTAGCATCAAACTGATTTTCTACTTGGAGTTTGAATTGTTGGAACATTGTGAGGGCTTGATCCTTTGTATGTAGTGGATAGAGCCGTGTGTACCGTGAAAAATCATCTAAGAATAAAATGAAGTACTTAGCACCAGTAGTAGACTTTTCATAAGCAGGTCCCCATATATCCATGTGAATTAATTCCAATGGTTTGGATGCACGAGAGGAAGAGAGACGAGTTGGCAGTCTATGACTTTTGGCAAGCTGACAGGAGGAATATATAGCAGAACAATTAGTAGTTTTATTCTTTTCATAGGAGATATTACAACTCTGTAATATTTGGGCTACAACTTCAGTGGCAGCATGGCCTAATCTGTGGTGCCATATGTCCACTTTATTCTGAGTAGAGCTGGTGATTGGAGAATGAAAAACAGAAAAATCTTTGATGCCAACGTATGCCATCTTCTTATTCCTCAGTGCTGGAAATTTGTAGAGTCCATTCTCAAGTCTGCCTTGTACTAGTTTCTCCTTCATATGCAGATCCTTCACAGTGAAACTATTAGATCAAAATTCAATCAAGACATTGTTGTCTGAGCAGAATTTAGCAACACTAATCAAGTTTGCTGAGATGAATGGAACATGAAAAATGTTCTTGAGTTGGAATGATCGGGAGTTAGAGACTAGACGATGAGAACCAATGTTGGAAATAGATAAGTGCTTACCATTCCCAACTGTCACCTTGTCTGTCCCTGTGTATGGAGTAGAATTGCTTAGATTTCCAGCATCCTGAGTCAGGTGGTGGCTTGCTCCAGAGTCAAGATACCAATTGTCATCTGCAATATTATTAGAGGAGGCAACCATAACAGGTATATTGGTTTGATTTCTTGTATTCATGTTCACAGAGTTAGTACCATTATTGGAAGAGTTTTGATACGAAATGTCAAATCTGTGATAACAGACATGCACTGTGTGACCAAACTTGCCGCACAACTGGCATTGTGGCTTTTCTAGATTGATTGAATGATTTCTTCCATTCTGTGTATATCTGCCCCCACGACCACGACTTCTATAGTTGTAATTGTTGGTGTTTGGAGTGAAGTTTGAGTAGCTATGTCCTCTACTGCCATTGTATCTCCTTCCACCACTTCTGTTATTAGAGGAAGATGCATAATTGACTGTCATTGCAGACATTTGATCTGCTGAGCTTTGTTGCTTAAGTCGATTTTCAAATGCTAGAAGCATACTGTGAATTGCTTCAACTGAGATTTTATCATCTCTAATATTAATGGCTGTAACTACTGCATTGTAGTCGGAGCCTAGTCCTCTAAGAAGGTTTATGATTTGATCCTGTTCTGATACAGGTTCTCCAATGGCTGCCAGGCTATCTGCAGCTCCTTTCACTTTCATGATATAATCTATCATAGGCAGGGATCCTTTCTTTGTGGACTGTAGTTCAAGCCTTAGTTGCATTATTCTGGCTCTTGAAGACGAAGAGAAGGTCTTTTCCAATGCATTCCAAGTAGACTGAGAGGTAGTATATCCAATGATTTGTGCCATGATAGCTGGTGTGAGGGACGAATAAATCCAGCTGAGGATTGTGCGATCCTGTCTTCTCCATGCAATGAACGTAGGATTGATTACACCTGCACTCAACTCCTTTTCTGGACAGGCAGAGGTGCCATCTATGAAATCTTCAAACCCATTAGCAAAGACAATGTTATCAATTTGAGATTTCCACAGAATATAGTTGGTTCGATCAAGTTTTACTGGTAATGTGTGATTTAGTTGTTGATAGGATGCAGTGAGTGCCATTGTTGCGTTTTGTTCAGGTTCAAGAGAGCCAGAGGTAGAGAAGGAGGAGTGACTTGATGCAGAAGTCATGGTTGAATTGAAGAGAGAAAAAGCTTTGATACCAAGATAGAAAATGGAAATTCTTGTATTTCTGAAAGATTGTATTCTAATCTTATTCACATTGTATACGTATGCACGTATATATAGTTACAGATATTGTAACTGTCATGACAGTTATTATAACTGATTTCAATCAGTTATACCCGTTACACATCAGTTAGTAACTAATTCTGTTACAAGGCTAAAGTTAATAATTAACAGCAACAGCAATAACGTCAGCTACTCTTCTTCTTCTTTTACTGGTAACAGCAACAGCAACACGTAATCTATCCTGCTTCTTCTTTTATTGGTTTATCAGTGGAACCCTGCTAATAATGCTATATAAATAAATTATTTATATAGATATATGTATGTAAGGATTGTTTTTTCATGAGAGATTAATCATATAATTAAAATTAATACATTAGTTTGTATGGCAATTTAATATGAAAAGCTTATTTATAAATTATTTTTCATGTATTATAATGGGAATACTTTTCTTATATATTTGCAAATTCTGTGTTATCTTATTCTATTAAAATCAATGTAACTAGTCCTTGTTATTTAGTACTACTCTTACTCGATCATATTCGCAATTGAATGAAAGTTACTTCATTTGAAAAAAAAAACCTCATATTTAGGTTTTGAGATTTATAAGATAAGATTTGAACACCACTCGAAAATTTTAAAAAATATCAACTTTAGAAAAATATTCCTTCAATATTTTTATTGTCAACATAATTTTTATTGATTTTTTATTTTTTTTTATTCCGTTGTAGTTTTTGTTAAAAATTATCAACAGAAATATTATGTCGTTATTTTTATTAAAAATTTTAGATAAAATATTTTTTATTTTTATTATTTATTAATTTATTAATTTTCTAGTAGTGATGTTTCTTTTATAATAGATTAAGTCTTTAAATGTTAAAAATAGAGGAGAATGAATTATTTTTGGTTTGATGATTAACGTGATTAAATTAAGGTAACTTAAAAGGTAAACTCGTGTTTCAATTGATCCAATTAAATCTTAGTTTAATCTTTATTTTTTTTTAAAAAAATAATGTTATTTAAATTAACATAGATTAACTTAATCAACAATCTAGGACTTCAGTCAAACCGGATCTAATAGCCTAGGCAGAAATCAGTGGTTTAGCTTTTTATTTTAAAAAAATAATAATAATCTTGAAGTGTTACAATTTTAAATTGATCCGATGAACACGTATAACTTGTATTTCACGGCATGTGATGTTATGGGTTTATACTTTACGAAGTTACTTGGAAGAGTAAACAGGTCAAGTCTTCGAAGTGATAACCAGTAGAGCAAGAACCACTTTTTAAGCAAAAGAAAATGGCGATGGTCCCTCACCTTTGAATTAAGAACTGTATCTTAGCTGTCTCGTGTGACTCGTGGAACCCTGCTAATAATGCTATATAAATAAATTATTTATATAGATATATGTATATAAGGATTGTTTTTTCATGAGAGATTAATCATTTAATTAAAATTAATACATTAGTTTGTATGGCAATTTAATATGAAAAGCTTATTTATAAATTATTTTTCATGTATTATAATGGGAATACTTTTCTTATATATTTGCAAATTCTGTGTTATCTTTATGAAATTGTGAGTTCTTTAAGTAACAAATGATTAGTCTTTTATTAGTATAATAATAATAATAATAAATTTAGCCACCGAAATGTATAATAAATTTGCTTGTTCTCATATGTCAAATTATTATAGAATTAAGTGATGTTATCTGGGGCCAAATGGTGCCTGCCATTGCTATCATTTGTTGTTAAAAGACAAAGGTTTTTTTATTAGGGTTGTATCTCATCTATCTCATCCTGTAATTTATTATATAGTCATTGTCAACAAATTACTATTACTAATGCAGCTAGAAGATTGGGTTGTCATTTTTTTTTAATAGGGTTATATCTCATGTATATTTTATTATATATTTCAATTAAAATCAATGAAAGTTACTTTGTTTAGAAATTACTCCATAATTAGATTTTAAGATGTATAAGATAAGATTTCAAATCATGACATTCATTTGTCATCATAGATTAAGTCTTTTGAATATTTTAAAGGGGGGTTTAAAAAATCATTTCCATTTAAAAATTTAAGTTATTAGATTAAATTTTAATATACAATTTATATTATTATTTAATATATCTACTCAAGTAAAAATCTTTAAGACTTGAAATTTATTAAGTTCATCTTTTTGTGCTGTTAATTATTAGATTTTAATTCAAGTAAAAAAAAAAAGTGATGAGATTTGAACTCGTCACCATTTAATTATTAAACTTTGACATTAAATTAAAAAATTATCTCAACTTAAAAATTTAAGCTATTAGATTTCTCTAACAAGAAAATTGGATTAATTTTGTTGCCTAAGTGAAGAGTAATCTCCAATTTCACTATATAAAAACTCAACTAATTAATATTAACAGCACAAAACAACAATATTATTTTATACTAGCCAATGAAAATGTGAAAACGTTTATTTAGATTGTAATGCTGAAATATATGCTTGACATCTTTAAAATCCATAATTTTTAGACTTGGTCTAGTCCGAAGTTCGTGTTTCAGGTTTTAATTGGGTTATTAGATTGTTCGGGTCAATTTTTTTTTTTTTTTTAAAAAAATCAAAACAACATCCTTTTAATAAAAAAAAAATCAAGGTTTTTACAATACAATTATAAGTTCTAACGTTTATGAAAAAATTGTAAGTTCTATAAATATTACCCGCAAAATATCAGTATCTGTTTAATATAGTATTATTATTTAGCTTTATCTTGTCCAATATATTCAGAAAAGAAAGCTAAATTTTCTTCTGAATAACATAAAACACAAAGTGAGAGGTGAATCACCAAACAGCCTAAGGAGCATCTGATAGTATTAGACATCATAATTATCTTTAACCGGTAGGTACACAGTCAATTAGATATTGATTTTGCTATCTCATCTTGAATTCTAATGTTATATTAAAAAATATATATATATTGATTTAGAAACAAGATTATCAGAATCCCATCTTGTATTAATTTAAATACCGAGTTAATCATGGACTCCAAAACTCGTGCATCGATTCCTCCATCTTAAACTGCTGACTATCTATACTTTCAAGTACAAGAAGGATTGTGGTAGCCCTAACTCCACATCCACAATATTTGAGTAGAATTAATTAACAAGATCTGAAATCAAGATCATGAGCTAGCATATCGGTGTCTAAGAATTAACTAAAGGGTATGATAATTCATAGGTAGAACGCAAAAGAATTATTAGTTCATCAGGAGAATATAATTAAGGCCATATGGGAAAGACGAGAGGGAAATTCTGGAGATTTGTAGTCTAATCGTGGCTGCTGATTTGTGGGGAGGAAACTTGAATCAAATTGAAAAATACAGGAGATATCTAGACTCAGTGATTGTCATTCTAGTAGAGTTTTAGCTATATACGTTATGGAATTCTGAAGAGTTTGCCCTGGTGTCTCTAGCATTCAAAGAAATGGGAGTCTTCAGGTGAATTTGGTAAACTACATTGTTGTTTTGTTTGTGCTCATGGTGCTAGACTGATAGGGTAGGTAATCTACAACATATAATTGTTTATAATCTATGTTACCAGCCTGCACAACGTCGCTTACCGTCAGCTTTCTGCCAACCTGAAAAGAACAGCAGCAGCAGTCTTGGATTGCCTGCCCATATTGACAGCCTTCTCTTCATATCAGAATTACAGTGAGCCTTGGAATATTGCCTCCAAGTTCCACAACCAGAAATTGCAGCAAGCAATACCTACGAAGGATGAACAATGAGAGCAGGAAATACCTATGAACACCCTGCGCGCGCGAAGCTTGAAGCTCAGGACTCTCCTTATGCCATGTCGGGTGGGTGTGACAAGCAACTACTCGTGTGAGAACCTTGACAGGAATGGAGCAAAGAAGTATGTGGCGTGCGATAAACCAGAGAATGACTGGCATGGACTCTATTAGGAACATTCAGAGGAAAAAATCATATTAAGAAGAAGAAAAAAAAAAGCAGCTTGCTTGATTTCATTTCTTTTCTTGTTCTTGTCGTGAGCAGCTTGATTACGTAATTGAAGGAAAAAAAAAAACAGAAAAACATTGGCGTCGCCCGGATTCGAACCGGAGACCTTCAGTGTGTTAGACTGACGTGATAACCAACTACACCACGACACCCTGTTGCCCCCCCCTCATCTTAAAATATTATATACCTTTCAACATGACAGAAGGTTCGTTTTTGAATGACGGGTGAAGAAATGACTCGTCATTGTTTTCTTTTACAATTAAACTTGCGGAAAATTGTTAGTTAGCAGATAATAAGCAAGTCTGAATTATTATTATTATTATTATTATTATTATTAATCTAGGTTATCTCCCAGCAAGAACAAGGTCTGACAAGTATACTTTACAATCATGGACCACTAGACTGGTACTATTCGATATTGAATTCCTCTAGGACAAAATTAATCGACACTTCGAGCTTAATCAATAATCATCGAACCATAATTCTAAAATTACTAAAAACCTAAATGGTATTTATAGTGTGCACAAATCTCTGCTCGTCCTCTTATATTTTACCGTTACCGTGTATCTAGTGTTTAAAATTTTTATTTGTTTTCAAATTTTTTTTTTTTTTTTTTTAATTGCATCATTTTAAACCAAATTTAAAGAAAATTAAATTAAATTTATTAACTAAGGATAAAACTAAAAAATAGGGATCAAAGTAGAAAAGATGCCACAAATGATCGAGAAGATTGTTTTATTTTAGGTTGATTTCGAGTTTTGGGATTGTTTTTTAGATTTTTTGAGATTTTAAATAAGTTTATTAAGGTTTTTAGGGTGTTTTGGGTAAAAAAACCTTCACTCCCGATTTTCCAACCACCTGGATAAAATCAAATGACATGTCGTTTGCCTTAATAAGTGACACCTAATCTTATTTTGTTTTTCAAAAAAATTAAAATGAATATCATGTCATTTACCCTAACTATAAATAAAATAAGGGCCCATGCACACGAGTCCTAATGAAATTGGTCAGAAGACCTGGCTTGGCCTTTTTTTCTTTCAAATTAGTGTTTTTGTTTTTTTTAAATTAATGTTTTTATATATGTTTTTTTTTAAATTATTTTTTATTTATATTTAAATTAATACTCCTTCTCTATTTTATTTTATTTTATTTATATAACCTCTTTTAAATGACAATTATTTTTTAGTTATTTTGTATTTATTTAATTTTTGAAGAGATTATTTTAATTCATCTATAGTTTCTTTTTATGTTTTATATCAATAAAAAATATTTTTTTGGATAATATTTTGTAACCTTAATATTTTTCCCTTATATTTTATTCAATTTATTTCATGTGTATTTGCATGCATTATCATTTGATTGAATGAAAATTTGATTTTGATAAATAAAGTCATTCAAAACAACCAAGTGAAAGGCTCATGTTGCAATGTTATATATTGTAATCTATATATGTTTATCACTTTTTTTTTTTTGTCTTCATTTATAGTTAATGACTTTTTTTTTTTATTTTTTAACATACGTGGTTCTTGATTTATTTGATTATATATATGCATAAATTTTTCAATTTACACTTATAATTTTTTTTATGTACAAATACAAGTTAGAAAGGCCTACTAGTAAAAAAAATTTATAGGAAAAAAAAACTAACCTTAGCGTTGGTCAAATAGCTACTATTACTATTAACATTATATAAGTGACTTGTATTACACCATGGGCTATGCCATTTTTTCAGCAAGAAAAAAAAACATTTAGCTTACCAAAAACTTTCTGGCAATGAGTAGGTCAATTTTGAAATCTCCTTGCTTAATTCAAATCTTAAATGAAACCATTTCAGAGGTGCCTGGAATTGACACATTCAACCTAACAAGTTCAAGTACAGCTTGTATAACCAATATAGACGTGGTTCAAAGGCAATTATAATAAATGCAACAAGTTTAACAACTGTGTTCTTTTTAAAATAATTTTTGCTTAATTCAACAAAAAAGAAAAATATCTACTAACAAAATTAACTAAATATCTAGGTTAAACAAATAGGAAAGGGATTGACCTGGATTGATCTAGTCAACCCAACAAAACCCAATTAATATCCCATTTATAATTTTTATTTTTGTTAAAATAACTTTGTTTTGATGTATTTTTAAATAAAAAATTATTTGATGAACTTAGATTGATCTTTCTGATTCAGGGCTATAGCTTTGCCTCAATTTGACCCCTTAGCCGGGTCTAATAACTTTTTTGAAAAAATCAAAAGAAAAAAATATCAAGAGAGGCATGAGTGTGGGTGCTAGGTGCGCTGACCTATAGCAGGCCCACACGTCTACCCATAGTTTTTTTTTTTTTATTTATTTTAAAAAAGATAACATATCATTTATTATTTTTAAAAATAAAAATATAAGCAACGCATTGCCTACTTTTCTAGAATCAAGCCACCATAGGTTGGCAACTCTTATGGGTTTAAAAACCTATTTTAAGCATTTTTTTTTCATTGAAAACATCTAGAAAAATACTTTTGGAGCTCAATAAACCCATTCATTCTTTTAAATTAGCACTTAATTGATTTAAAAACAAAAAGTAACCCAAACCAAAAATAAATTCTTGAGTCCTAATTTATTTTTTGGCAAAAGAAAGGGAAAAAAAAAGTCTAAATAGAACTATCTTAATTGAATAAAACCCGTTGGCATAAAAAATGACACGTTTTGTAGCTAAAAAGTGGATGCTTATCAACTTTCTCATTCTACCTGCCGTAATTCAACGAGTCTTTCTTTCTTCTCAAGCACATGGACTACAATGCAAGAAAAATAAAGTTGTGGATTGTAATTTGTTCTATGGGACAATTTCAGTCCTCTCATTTCTAATTATTTGTGAACAATAAAATCAGATTATTTTCTATTAAATTGAGCACTAAGACAATTGCGAAATTTTTTTTAAAATCAAGTTAACTACATAAAGATAGATCAAAACAAACTATCATTCTTAAATCTCAATCAACACAACATTGGAGACCAGAACAAATCATCAATTCTAAATCTCAATCAACATAGTGTTATAATAAAATCCAATTAAAAAAAAATAATGACCAAGGTGAAAAAAAGGACTAGAGTTGACACCTTTTTTTTTTTTAAAAAAAAAAAATGGTCTGTCATTGTTCATTGCTTTTAATTTTGGTCATTTCACCTTTAATTCACAACCATATTAATTTTTTTTTTAATGAAATTGAGTATCAACCCAATACATAGATGATTTTAAAAAAAAATCATGATAATATACAAAAAAACAAATTAAAATAAATAATCAAGATGAAATCCAATCCACACAAATGATAAAATTAAAGGGGCAGGTCTGTACAGCCGAGGAAAAAAAAACTGAACCATATCAAGTTCAAAGACGAGACGAAGCAACACGAGATGGCAGAGCCTGACGTCCTTGCATTTCTGTATTGGCATTTACTTGGGCAGTATTCTTGCCAGGGAAGGTCTCCGAGACCACAAAATTCCGGGCCAAATCCCTTAACTGGAATTTCTGAATTTTTCCTGTTGAAGTCTTGGGTAACTCAGGGATGAACTCCACTTTCTTCGGAACCATATAACGGGGTAGCTTTTTCCTGCAATAAGCAATAATATCAGCTTCTTTGAGATCATTAGATTTTCCATCTGAGTTCTTTTTAATGGCAAGAAAAGCACAAGGACTCTCTCCCCAAACTGGGTGTGGCATGGCCACCACAGCTGCCTCTAGGACTCTTGGATGGCTGTAAAGAACCGACTCTAATTCTACACTGCTGATGTTTTCACCACCAGATATAATCACATCTTTTGATCTGTCCTTGATTTCCAAGTATCCGTCCGGATGTATGACCCCAATATCGCCTGTAGCAAACCATCCATTCTTGAATGCTTTCGCGGTCGCCTTTGGGTCCTTGAAATACCCTTTCATGACAGTGCTTCCCTTCAGAACAATCTCCCCCATTGTTTTACCATCCCTAGGCACGCCAATCATTGTATTCAAATCTTTGACATCCATATGAGCCAGAGTTACTGAATTAATCCCTTGTCTAGCCATGATTTTTGACTGATCTTGTCTTGGAAGATTGTTCCACTTGGCCTGCCACTCACACACAAGGGCTGGTCCAACCTCTGTGAGGCCATAGGAATGAGTGATATGGAATCCTAATGGCTTCATCTTTTCAAGTAGGGAGGCCGGTGGTGGTGCCCCACCGACAAGTATTTGGACAGGAGAAGTGATTTCTCTACGTTCTTCTGGTGTGGCCTCAAGGAGGATGTTGAAAACAATCGGTGCACAGCACATGTGAGTCACCCTGTGCTGAGCGATGTTCCTATACATGTCTTTAGCAGTGGTATTGCGTAAGCAAACGTTTGTTCCCCCCCGTGCCGCAATGCCCCACGCAAAGGTCCAGCCATTACAGTGGAACATAGGAAGAGACCACATATACACAGGTTCACTTGCCATTTCCCAGCCAATAATTACGCCAAGGGAGCCAAGGAAGACACCTCTGTGGCTATAGACAACCCCCTTTGGCTCTGATGTTGTTCCAGAAGTGTAATTCAAGGCTATGGGATCCCATTCATCTTGGACCTCAAAAGGGATGTGCCCTGGATTGCCCTTGCGGACAAGTTGTTCATACTCCCATTCACCGAAAATAGCACCAGTCGGTGACTCGATGTCATCAATGAGAACGACTGAAGGGAGAACTGATTTGGATGAATTAGATTCACTTGCCATCAGAATTTGGAGGGCCTGACGTGCCAGCTGCACAAATTGGTAGTCGACAAAGAAGACCTTGGCTTCTGAGTGGCGTAGAATGGTGGCTACGTGGGTTGGATTTAGCCTGGTGTTGATGGCGTTGATGACTCCCCCTGCCATGGGCACTGCGAAGTGCATCTCATACAGAGCTGGAATGTTGGGGGCCATCACCGAAACCTGTTAATAAGATAATAAACAAATATGCTCGTTCGAGAATATCCTGACCGTCAAAAAAAAAAAAAAAAAACAGGCTCAACATAAACTATATCGAAAAACTTACAACATCGTTTTTGGAAATATCAAAGGAACGGAGAGAATCAGCAAGGCAAAGGCAACGCTCATATGTTTGCTGCCATGTGAAATGGACTCCCTCGTACACAACAGAGTGGCGATTGCCATAAACTTTGGCAGCTCTCTTCAAGAAATTTATGGGGGTGAGAGGAACATAATTTGCATCACATTTTGGAAGCTGATCCATTGAAGGAAGTAAAAGAGAAGCTAGCTAGGCTTGTGTAGAAAGAAAGAGATAGTATTGTTGGTGGATGGCATTAAGGTGGTCTTGGATAACTGAGGGTATAAATATGGAATTAGGATCACTGGTTGAAAGGTTAGCACCAACTAACCACATATAAATTATTTGATAAAATAATGTCTAATTAGCCATAATTGGATTAAGAAAATTATATGTTTTAATCATACTGTACATAATCACTTAGATTAAAAATCAGATATAACATTTTTATTTATTTATTAACTTGGATGTCCGGGCCAGTTTGCGCGTACTTTTACTAATCCCACGAGCCCTGAAGTTAACGACCATGCAAGCTTTCAGTAGCCCTGAGATTTGTGGGACTCGAACTGCTGATTTTTAAAGAGCAAATCTAGAGTCTGATCAATTAAATTATATCCCTCATGGTTATAGATTGATATAACATTATTTTAAGTAGTAATTAAGGAAGCAATTGATGTTTGCGAAATAGAGTAACAATCACACCCACATCCCTATTTTATCTTCTAGCCGGAACCACCAAATTGCAAAAAGCTCTCTATTAATCGACTGTGCACATGACACCAAGAGTACTTCTGAATGAAAATACTATTTTTGAATTTTTCATTATTTTTTGTGTTATTCTCAGATTTTACTTATTTTTCATATATATATAAACAATTGATGTGTTATTTTTCAAGGACTTACGAGCCATTAATTTTATAAAATGAATCAAAGTTTTCCCCTATAATTTAAGATTGCAACTTTAGAACTTGAGAGAACATTTTTAAGATTTTTGACACACTAACTACTAGTAGTGAAGAAGATATTGACATTGTTTCATCCAGTACAGTTACTTGTGAATTAAAAAGAAAAAGGAAGATAAATTAAATATCAATTTAGACAAATTAGTATGGCCAGCAGCTCTGCCACTGCCCCTTGAACATTGTTATAACCCATTTCGGCTGTCTTGCAGTGCTGGGTTTTTCTCCTTTCATGGCCCCTACGTTCATGAAATTATTCTTCGAAAGTATGCTCCAAGCTTTTCACCGTCACATTCCTCGTCAATAAAGATTAGTTCATGGAAGAGACTCATCTTTTTCTATTAATTTCAAGAACTCGAATTTAAAATGAAAAACGATACGTCTTACCAACTCCATGATCAGACAAGACTATATATATATATATATATATAATTTGAGTTGGTGTGCGTTACCGATAAAGAAGCTTGCGTGGAGGTTAAATGGGTAGTCTAGACAACAATCAACAAGCTAACACTTGATAAAATTGAGTATTTTTTTGAAGTTTGCCTCGAATCGAAATATTTTTTAAATTACCTAACTGGGAAGGATCCATATATAGTAATGGAGACTCCAATCTCATCTTTGTCCATTCAACTCTAATTAATAAAAAAAATATTGGATCACACTCAAAGAATGAACAAACTCATTAAAAGTTTTAAAACAAATGGAAATATCCATTCCTTTATTATATTGTTATAAATTTGTACATGAAATAATAGGGTCAAAAACCTGAGTTTACTTGTTTGGTCAACCCGTGAAAAATCTGAAACATTAATGATTTTTCTCCTTTTTAATTTTTTTTTTGTTCAAAATGATATATTTTAACTTTTTTATATATATAAAAAAGGTGCATTAATATTGCTCAACCCACCTTTCTCGTAATTTAAGACTTGTCCCAAGTTGACCATAGAGTTAAGTGCTTTAAAAATTATGGTTATAACTAGGATAAAAGTTTCATTGCCTTTTTATTTGTGGTATTTTTGTTAATAATATAACAAATTTAATCTCTTTTCTTAAATAGAGAAGTAGATGCTATTCGATAGTTTCCTTTAAAAGATTTTGCGTATACGTACATTTAACCTTTTAAATGATGGTAAGTATATATCCTCCCCTTAATATTTTGTGAGTACACGTAACCTTTCTAGTGCTGGAAAGTTTCCCTACCCCATTAAAATTTGATGCATATTTCTTGCTTTAAAAAAAATTCAAGTTTGATCCCTCTAATCCCTAATTAAAAGATATTGCTTAAGATGGTTGATTAAGTCTATAACGACGTCTCCACTACCCTAAATTAAGAGAATAATTTTTTCTTGAGCCTTAATTTCCCTCAGGGTGAGGTATTATTTTGGCTCGGAATGGGAGATACCAGAGCTAATCATCTCCTCGGGACCTCAGTAGCAAAATCATGTTCTCTGGCGGCCATTTTATCAAAAAAGAAAGCAGCTGGTAAATGTTGCTTTCTATTGGTTCTCTCTTGCAATAATTAGTTGTGCATTGAATTATTCAACAGTAAGTTTGCTTAACTGTGTTACTGTGCCAGTTTATCGTACTTTTTAAACTTAACAAAAAAACATATCTAAATTACAAAGAATTATTTGATCTTGTTATTAAATTTGATAATACAAGTTAAATTTAGAATCATCTTATATGATTCTCTGCTTAGCTTGTGTTTAATGAAAGTTATCTTATCATGATCTAATTAACTCGGTCAGTTTAAAGATAATTTGGTTGACCTTTAAAAAAAATTCGAGGATAAAATTGAGAAAAAAAATAAAAAAAATAGAAAAAAATCTTTTTATCCAACTCTTTATTTAATTCGGATTTAAAATTAAATCATGTGAAAGTTATATCGACATGATTCAGTTAATTGACAAGTTCAAAAGCAAGCCATATGACTGTTAAAAAAAAGTCTAAAAACAAAATTGAAAGAAAAAGAAACAAAATTGAAAGGAAAAAAAAGAAAGAGAATAGGAAAAACAAAGAACTAAATTGAAAAAAAAAAAAAAAAAGAGGAGCTTCACTGTTATAAACAGTGAAGCTATGCAAAAAAGTTTTATTTTTAATTAAAAAATAATTGTTATTTAAAAAAGGCTAAATAAACCATAAAAAACCATAGAGAATGGGTACTAATTAAAAGATAAATGCAAAAATTATTTAAAACAATACATATAAAAAATAGTATTTTAAAAAATAATTAAGGAAAAAGTAAAGAATGAGGGCATGTGGGCTTTGCATGTGGCTCACCCAAAAAGAGCCCGTGTGAGGGCCTTTATTTTAAAATAAATTATTGTGCTTTTTGATATAAAAAAATAAATAAATTTAACAATATGTTATTTGTCTTAGCAAACAATGTATAGTCTATCTATCCCTAGAATATTTCCATTATATGTTTGAAAAACTCATTTGCAAATTATTTTTTACCTAAAACACCTATGAAATACCGTTAGAATCTTATTAAACTAATTAATGGCCTCCGAAAATATAATAAAAAAAATTTTGAAAATTCATAATCAATTCAAAACTAAAAATCTTCCACAGTTTAAATATATTTTTTCAGGTGCTTTCAAGATAAAAATAAATAATAAATAAATAATAAAGCAAATCTTAAAACCGTCTTCTATATTACCTACTTTTTCATTTCAGTATTATATCTCTTAATTCAACCCTTCCACACAAAAAAAAAAATGCAATTAATTATAAATTTGAGCTTAAATTAACTCAATTGAAAAAAAAAAAGTTTGAGGAACGTGAATTCTTAAAAAAATATCTATTTTGATACATTCATTATGAGTTGTGAAAGAACGTACAGTAAAGTTGCTACAGTTGAGTGGCGACATGACTTAGTGTTTTTTTGTTAATATTTTATTTAGTATAGAAAGTAGTTTTCTTTATTATCATATTAATTTGGTGTGACGGTGACTAAATTAATCATATTCAAAGACAAGGTCACAAAGATGCATATCATATATTATTTGACCTCTCACCTCTCATATGCTTCACCATATTATTTAAAGAATTGAAATTTTTACTCAAAGGTATTAGGTTCAAATTTTAAATCAAAAACCTTTTAAGTGTAATTTACACAACAATGATTAGTAGCTGTATGTATCGGTGCATGGATCTTAGTAACCACAGAATTACATTAATTTATTTGATTCATTATTTCATAAATAAGTAGTTTTATTAGTCCCAAACATTCATGTCATTTTATAAATAAAAATAATCTATTTATTTCAGTTAATATAAAAATTAATTAATTAATTTTTATTTATTTATTAGAATAGTTTCATAAATGAAATTATTAATCAATACTATTCATTTTCAAGTCATAAATCTGAATAACTAATTAAATTTATTTATTTTAAAAATAATCAGTATGCTTTTATTTTTTTCAAAAATAAATATTTTAATTTAATTTAATTTAATTATTTTTAAAACGATTTATTTTATAGTCTTAGAATATAAATATAAATTTATTGATTAATTATTTATCTATTTTTATCAATTACTTGCATAAATTAAATAGGCAAAACAAGTCCAAGTAAAAAAAGAATAGAAATGAACAAGCTTGCCACACTCCCACTAGCTTGGATAAACTCTTTCGTCTCTTTATCCTTTGTATCCTTCTTCTGGCTTCATGAACACGACGGTCCGCTGCATCTTGCCCATTGATATTAGATAGGATTTTCTTTTTGGCCGACATATATTGCATAGCTAATCCTCTCGGTCGAAAAGAAATTAACCAGACAAGCTAAGATGTCTTGTCTCTTCAACCCAACCGATTCGTTTATTTCGGCATGGACTGCCAAACCAGTTGGATATTTTAGTTTGGTATTTGATCTAAATCATTAATTTCTTTCGTATCTTTTGACTCATTTATTAACTTTCGCAATTCATTGACAATTATGTCCCGGGGGTGCGCGGTGTCGAAAACAACAGTTTATCTTCTAAGAGGTGTGTTGAAAATGAGTTTTGAGCTTAATTATAAAATTATAATTATAAAGTTCAGGAGTTGCCACCTAGTATTATAGTCATTAGAAACCTAATGATCTGCGAGAGTTCAGGTAAGAAATTATTTATGCAAGAAAAAGACGCATCATCTCCAATACACCCTATCTAAGGTAAATTGCATTGTTATTTGATTGTTATTCTAAGTCATGTTCTTGTCCATTGGTCTTGTTTAAGATTTAAGATAGATCTCTCTTTATAAGAAAGTTTGTACCTTATTGAGTTAAATTATAATTGTTCTAAGGGCTAAATTATAGCATCTCATTTATTTTGCACTTTGTATCTTTAATACCCGAGGGTATACTTTATAATGTAATTTTATATCTCAGGTATTAAAATCTACAACTAAATTCTAATACTATAAATATTAATTAAACAAAATAGTTGTTGAAGGATTTTTAACAATTTAGTCAAAGTCTAATGGATAATCGTAAACTGATTACGATATCCATTTTTAAAATTTTAAAACATGATTTTATTTTTAAAAAAATATGCATGAAAAACCTTTAGGATTTGAAAATATGCAAAAAAATAAAATTTTGTTTTTGTGTTTTTGAAATAAGAATTTTTTGTTTTTTCAAAATGTTTAGAGAAAATCAGGTATTTTATACTAAGTTCATATCCTACAATGTAAATCTATGATCCAATATTGACAAAGATTGGTAGAAAAACATGTGAGAAAATCAAAAAAAATTTTAAAGTGACCCTTGGAATTGTTTTGGTTTTTTTATATATATTTTCATATTATTATTAGGTTGGGCTAGATCCAGCCCAATTAGGTTAGGTTGGGCCGACAAACAGCTCTCTCTCTCTCTCTCTCTCTCACACACACACACACACTAGGCTGGACCGAACCCAACCATCTAGGCTGGGCTAAAACGGGTCCAACCCAGGCCTACATTGTCACTGGCCCGACATAATGACCATGTCAATTATTTTCTACCATTTGCATCCATAATGCATGCAGTAAGCATTGTAAGGGGGGAGAAGAAGAAAAGGAAGAATAAGAAGAAGAGAAAGGGCTCACCAGACAAGGAGGTGAAGTGGTTGGTGGCTTGTCTGGTGGCATATGGTGGCTGGAGGTAGTGGTGTCGCTAAAGTTGTGTTGGAGAGAGAGAGAAAGTTGGAAGAAAAAAAAGGAAGGTAGGAATTAGAGGTAAGAGCTAGTTTTTTTGTTGACTACGGACCTTGATTTCTTGATCCTCGATACATGGAATCCACATCTATTTATAGAGGGTGGAATATGATAATTTTTTCTCTTTTAAGGATAATTCTTGGCCCTTGATTCATCTGAGTAGAATCTCAATCATTGACTCAAAGGTATCATCATGGTTTGTCAAAATGGGCTACTAAAGCTGGTCGAGATGGCCATTTTGAGGAGGTGTTATGGTGGTTGTAAAGGCGGTTGACCAATGAGACCTACTATAGGGTGTAATACAATGTCAGCCCATCATGATCTTTTATGGTTTACCCTGTTTAGTAAGGAGAAGAAGAATTAAATGCCCATGAAAAGTAGTCACCTAGACAACTTTTTTGGGTGAAAAAGAAGATGATGATGAATAGTAACCAAATGACGTGTTGTCTGGTCTGATTTTTTTTAATTTAGGGGTTTGGTCAAAGTTCAATTTGATCCTCTGGCTTTTAATCTCTTTTTATTACACTCCTAATTGACTCTAAACTTCTAATTTTATGCAATTTTACCCTTGCTGAACTTTAACATCAGCCCTGAATTTCAGCACCTTTTTCATCTTGGTCCTTGGTCTTGGATTTATATAAATTGACCATTAAAATTTTAATTCTCTTTAATTTTATCCCTGATTTCATCAATTAAGTCATAGAGTTTGGTGTCTTTTTCAAAAGGGTAATTAGCTGCGAGTTTCTTTAATTTTGCCCTTAATTAACCCTAAACTTCTAATTTTCTTGCAATTTCACCCTTGATTTGAACCAATTGACTTTGTAAAAATTAAATTTAGTCCACTAAAATTCCAATCTTCTCAATTAAGCTTAAATTGAGCACTTAAACTTAAGTTTTTACCAATTAAGTCCCTAATAAAATTAATTTAATTCATTTAAAGTATAGTTAAGTCCTTGCACTTAATTAAATCCCAAATTAATTCTTAAGCATAATTAAACTTTTAATTTAGCTCATGATTAAATCAAATTAGCCTATTAAAAATCTAATTATGTTATTGAGCTTAATTTTTATGCATATTCATCCAATAATGATTTAATTTAATCTTAAATCTGTATTGTCTCTCCACTTTTGGGTACAATTAGGTATAATTAGACTCTCAATTCTATCCAAAATTTTTGCTTGATTTTATACATATCTGAAATCCTTTTTGAACTAGCTTTTTCCATATCATCAATCTCCTTGCTATTATTAATTATTATTTATTATATATTTTTATTTTAAAAAGGAAAATGGGTAAAAATTAGGAAATAACCCAAAAATGGGTTATGAAAAATTATATGAAAAGAAAAGGAGTCATTATTCAAACTTTAAATTTATAAAGTCAAGGAATGATGGTTGTTTTAAGCGGTAAGTGTATCACACTTGGGTCACCTTTAATGATCTTTTTTAGTATCTTGACCGATACATGATTTTCAATCACAATATATATAAATTGTGTTATTTTACTAAATTTTTTTTAAATTGTGTTTGTTTAATAATGTTGTTTTTTTAACATGCTAATAAGCAAAAATAGTTGTAATTCATTAACTTTCATAATTGATATGACAATTGAATAAAAAGAAAATAGTAAACCTTGGATGTATAAAATCATGGAATGATAGTTTTTTAAATAGTTGCTAACTTACCCTAAAATATACTATATTGTACGTTTTTGTACTTATTTAACATGATGAATTCATCCTTTACTACTCCTTCCACGTCTCCAATCATTTATATTGTACGTTTTCGTACTTATTTAATCACTCTTTTATGGTTGAATAGGTTATTAACTAGTTAATTTAATTTAGTTTTGTATTTTATCTTAGAAGAGTTAAATTTATTAAATATTTTGTCAAGAAAACATTAAAAAATAGTAATTTATCTGGCCAGTCACAAATGACATAAGACAAGGGTGGTTTATAAATTTATTAAATATGTGTTTTTAAAATTATTTAAAAATACACTTAGCTTTGATTGACACACAAGTTAATTAATTTGAGAATACCCTTATCATTAAAAAGAAAATTATTAAACAAGGTTGAGAGGTTTAATAAAGAATTTAGAATGAATTATATTTTTGCATTCATCAATTTTCCATTTCAACCTTCAAAGCTTAAAATTTGCCGTGTCCTGCCTATAGTTTTTCAAAAGTTTCAATCTTGCCCTTCTCTTATTATTTTTGCTCTAAAATCTCATATGTGTTATAATTAATATCTCAAAAGAAAAAGAAAACTAAGAACAACACAAAACTAAATTAAAAAAAGAAAAAAAAAATGTAGGCTATTCAACGATTAAGAGTAACAATGGAAATTTATGTAAAACTAGAAGGGTAACATTGAGAACTTCAAATTACAAAGGTAGAAATGGAACATTGATGAATCTTAAAGGAGAAAAATAAAGTTCACCCGGAAAGTTATCAACAGTATTGATTAAAGCCAAAAAACATCATTAATATTGCTATCTTGTTGCCTTGAAAATTATTGAGAATTATCCTTAATATTGATATGTTGTTGCCTGGAAAATCGATGAGAATTATCCTTAATATTTAAGTATGAAACGGTGAAATTAACTTGATTAATCCTGTGTATATTCTTTGGTTGAATTTCACGAATATGGAAGTTATAAATAAAGATTCATTGTTCAAAAAAGTGTTTTTACCATTTTCCTTCAAATGTATCACCATATTGTAATTGATTAAAATCTTATCATATGTTGTAATTATCTTGACTGGAACGGCTGAAAGATAAAAAATTTTGTATTTTATGTTTTGAACCTTATTTTTTACGACAAGTTTTTGACCACATTATAATTTTATTTTCAGAATTTTAATTTTTAAAATTTTTTATTCAAATCCTTCTTCTTTTTTATTTCAGTACATTGTAGAAAGATTAAACAAACTTTCCTATGGCTTTAACCTGGTTTTTATAATTATACTAAAAATTTATTTTCTTTGTAATAATAAATTCAGAATTATATTTTGAAGTTTCGATAACTAACAAGACGGAGAGAACAGCCAATTTTCATAGATCAAATCAATTGGCCAAACACCTAAGGTCTATTTGTGTGGATTTGTGCAGTACAAGGCATGTTTAGACCTCCGAGTGAAGCAAAAAACAATAATAATTGTGGGACTACCTCGCTTGATTACTTTAATGGATGAATCGTAACTTAATTACTATAATATATCAAAATTAATTAATTAGTTATTGTAATATTAGAAATAATTAAAGAGTCTCTTAATGCTGTTATTCATCTTCCATCTAGTTTTAGTGGTTAGCCTCCTCTCAGTTTTTTTCCCCTAAAAAATAAAAAGCAAGATAAGTTTGAAAAGGACATGGAATTGATGGAAATGAATTAAAAAATAATTTTTAAAAAATAGGGATTAGATATAGTTTTTTGAAACTGGAGGGACTAATTAATAGTTCTGTTACAATACAAGGACGAGGTTATATTTTACTGTTACTCCTACTAAACGAAAGCACCACTGAACTAGACATGGCATGGAACAAGTTCTTAATGTACTCCATTCATATGTATTGATTTCAGATGAATTTAATAAATCCTCTTGAATATTGTTTTAAAAATTTAAATCCGTAAAATTATATATATAAAAAAAAAAAATAATAAACATCATTAACCATTATACCAATTTGTTTTGAAGCTAGTAGGTAAAGCAATCCCACCATGCCAATTGAAACCATAAAACAATTTCCTTTTTTATTTTTTCTAATATTAAAGATTTTATGAACAATTATTGTAATTATTAAACAATGACATGTCAAACTCGTGAAAAGAATCTGTAGATGTTTAAATATATCTTAAGATCAAATTTTGGAAGCCTTGACAATTAATTAAAAAATATTGGATCACAGTCAAATAATGAGTAGATTCATTAAAAATTTCGAACAAATAGAAATATCCAATCCTCGGTGGGATGTGTATATGTATAGATATGCAATAATGAGAAGCTAGACTTGATTATAGCATTCAATTTAATCAAATGTAAGAAGCAGAGAGAACATGTACGATGTTTAGCCAATCTTGCATTGTACTTATTATTGATTTTTAATATCTCTAGCTAGGGTGGAGATATTTGAATCTTACTCCAATTATGAGAAATTCCATCTTAAATTTATAATTATTAAAGTCGTCATTAATTCGGAGATTGATTTCAACCGGATTCTTTTTACATTATTTTTTATATTGATTCTAATAATCTGATGAGACCAATTGAGTCATCTTTAAGAATTTTATTTTAAATTTCATAGTTGACTCGTTGACCCATAATTTAATCGTGGGACAAAATTAATTCACTTGAGCTTAATCGATAATTATAAACCGTAATTAAATAATATTGCTATAAAAATAGGTAATACGGTATATTCCATGGAAAGGGGTAGGTCTGTATAGCTAAGGGAAAAAACATTTGAACGATATTAAGTTCAAAGACGAGACGAAGCAACACGAGCTGGCTGAGCCTGACGTCCTTGGATTTCTGTATTGGGATTGACTTCGGCACTCTTCTTGCTAGGGAAGGTCTCTGAGACGACAAAATTCCGTGCCAAATCCCTTAACTGGAATTTCTGAATTTTTCCTGTTGAATTCTTGGGTAACTCAGGGATGAACTCCACTTTCTTTGGAATCATATAATGGGGAAGCTTTTCCTTGCAATAAGCAATAATATCAGCTTCTTTGAGATCATTAGATTTTCCATCTGAGTTCTTTCTAATGGCAAGAAAAGCACAAGGACTCTCTCCCCAAACTGGGTGTGGCATGGCCACCACAGCTGCCTCTAGGACTCTTGGATGGCTGTAAAGAACCGACTCTAATTCTACACTGCTGATGTTTTCACCACCAGATATAATCACATCTTTTGATCTGTCCTTGATTTCCAAGTATCCGTCCGGATGTATGACCCCAATATCGCCTGTAGCAAACCATCCATTCTTGAATGCTTTCGCGGTCGCCTTTGGGTCCTTGAAATACCCTTTCATGACAGTGCTTCCCTTCAGAACAATCTCCCCCATTGTTTTACCATCCCTAGGCACGCTAATCATTGTATTCAAATCTTTGACATCCATATGAGCCAGAGCTACTGTGTTAATCCCTTGTCTAGCCATGATTTTTGACTGATCTTGGCTTGGAAGATTGTTCCACTTGGTCTGCCACTCGCACACAAGGGCTGGTCCAACCTCCGTGAGGCCATAAGTATGAGTGACATGGAATCCTAATGGCTTCATCTTTTCAAGTAGTGAGGCCGCTGGTGGTGCCCCACCGGCAAGTATTTGGACAGGAGAAGTGATTTCTCTACGCTCCTCTGGTTTGGCCTCAAGGAGGATGTTGAAAACAATCGGTGCACAGCACATGTGAGTCACCCTGTGCTGAGCGATGTTCCTATACATGTCTTTAGCAGTGGTATTGCGTAAGCAAACGTTTGTTCCACCCCTTGCCGCAATGCCCCACGCTAAGGTCCAGCCATTACAGTGGAACATAGGAAGAGACCACATATACACAGGTTCACTTGCCATTTCCCAGCCAATAATTACGCCAAGGGAGCCAAGGAAGACACCTCTGTGGCTATAGACAACCCCCTTTGGCTCTGATGTTGTTCCAGAAGTGTAATTCAAGGCTATGGGATCCCATTCATCTTGGACCTCAAAAGGGATGTGCCCTGGATTGCCCTTGCCGACAAGTTGTTCATACTCCCATTCACCGAAAATAGCACCAGTCGGTGACTCGATGTCATCAATGAGAACGACTGAAGGGAGAACTGATTTGGATGAATTAGATTCACTTGCCATCAGAATTTGGAGGGCCTGACGTGCCAGCTGCACAAATTGGTAGTCGACAAAGAAGACCTTGGCTTCTGAGTGGCGTAGAATGGTGGCTACGTGGTTTGGATTTAGCCTGGTGTTGATGGCGTTGATGACTCCCCCTGCCATGGGCACTGCGAAGTGCATCTCATACAGAGCTGGAATGTTGGGGGCCATCACCGAAACCTGTTAATAAGATAATAAACACAACACTATTGTAAATACTCAAAACTAATATGCTAGTTCGAGAATATCCTGACCGCCAAACACAAAAAAAAACACAGACACAACATATACGAGATCGAAAAACTTACAACATCGTTTTTAGAAATATTCAAGTAACGAAGAGAATCGGCAAGGCGAAGGCAACGCTCGTATGTTTGCTGCCATGTGAAATGGATTCCTTCGTACACAACCGAGAGGCGATCGCCATAAACTTTGGCAGCTCTACTCAAGAAATTTATGGGAGTGAGAGGAACATAATTTGCATCACACTTTGGAAGCTGATCCATCGAAGGAAGTCTTGGAGAAGCCAGCTAGCCTTGTGTAGAAAGAAAGAGAGAGTGTTGGTGGAAGGTATAAATAGGGAATCAAGACTCTAAACTACTATGATGTAATCGCTGATCTTATAAAAAAAATCGGTCCGTTTTCCCCCGATAAGAAGATGGTGTTTGAAGATTATAAATTAATAAATAATGCTACAATTAAGTTCATTCGGCCGTTGCAAAAGGCAACTTGGACTGATCAACTACACTGTGTGAATAGTTTCGAGGGTTATGTGGTAGCATTGTACCACACGCAGTATAAGTTGACTTCATGCATCTTACCAACCACATCATCAGTCATTTGGAGTTGGTGTGAGAGCCAGTGGATAGGATAAATAAAATCTCATATTTTTGTTAATATTATAGCAAATTTAATCTCTTTTCTTAAATATTTTCAATTCAATTTTTTTTTATGCATTTAACATTTTCTAGTGATGGGGTAATATTTGAAAATGTAGTTGAAACCATGTTTTTTAAAATTTTAATTTTTTTAATTTTTTAAAATATTTTTAAATTATTTTGATGTACTAATGTCAAAAATAATTTTTTAAAAAATAAAAAAAATAATATTTTAATATATTTGTAGGAAAAAAAAAACTTTGATCTGCAACCGTTATCTTACTCTTAAACACCCCTGAAATCTCCTCCCTTTCATATCTTGTTAATACATGTAATGAATTATGTTATTTTGTAAATAAAAATAATTTATTTATTTAAACTAATGTAAAAATTAAGTAATTTATTTTAAAATAATTATTTTTGCTTTATTTATTTGATTAGTTTCATATTCCTGTAAAATAATTTTAACATGTCGTACATATTAATGTAGCAGAAAAAATAATAGGATACAAAATTCTTGTAATTATTGATTAAGTGTTGAAAAATAGCCTAGAAATCTTTGTATTGTCAAAATAAAGATTCTTTATGTCAAAATTTTAGGGTTGCTGTGTGTGAATGAAAGACACGGAAAGTTTTTATTAATATTTTTTTAACCTACTACATGTTTTTTGCATTATAAAAATGTTTTAAAAAAAATTAAATATTTTTTTTATTTTAAATTAATATTTTTCTGGTAATTTTAGATTATTTTGATACAATGCTATCAAAAATAATTTTTTAAAAATAAAAAAATATATATTATTTTAATATATTTTTGAGTGAAAATCATTTTAAAAAACAATTACAATCACACTCCCAAATACACTATAAAAACCTCTTATATAATTTATTTTTTATTTTTTTATTCTTCATAATATTGATTAGCTTACTTTCGGATGAACTCTAAATCTTAATTGTTATTTAATTTAAAAATCTATATGATACGTTTACAACTTAACATATATTTTCTAACAAGTGGAAGCCCGTAAAAGCAGAGGACAGAAAATCCAACGAAAATGAAACCACACAAGATTTGCAGAGAAAATTGACACCAAAACTCTGAAAAGGAACAAAAACCAAAAATGTCATCTTCGTTTCGGGATAGGAAGAAAAAAGGTTTTTTCCTTTGTTTTGCTTTCCTCGTGAGGCCCACATGGCAGCCATGTCTGGGAAGCTCCAGCAACAGAGATTTTTTGCCTTAATTTTGGATGATATATAAATAATTATAGAAACTCTTTTTTCAAGGTTTTAGGTACCAAGTTTGAGAAAACCACCGATGCACATGTCACCGATCCATAGATGATAAGTGAACAAATCTACGTCACTAATCCACATGTAGCTGGATACTTTACCTGTAATTTTCTGGAGTTCAGATTTTTTTAAAATAAAAAATTATATATACAATTTTTTCTAACATATTTTTATATTTAAAAGATTTTTAAGTAAAAATTAAAAAGTTATGAATACATGTAATCAAATAAATTAAAAAACTATATATATATATATATATGTAATAAATAAAACCATAAGTGATAATTAAAAACAATTAAGAGACATATAAATTAAGATATTTAATCTCGCAAGATAAGATGTTTATTCAATTGTGTTTGTTGAATTTATTTGTTAAAATATTCAATTCAATTTTTTTTATACATTTAACATTTTCGGTGATGGTGTAATATTTGAAAACATAGTTGAAACCGTGTTTTCTAAAATTTTTATTTTTTTTTATTTTTTTAATATTTTTAGATCGTTTTGATGTACCGATATAAAAAATAATTTTTAAAAAATTAAAAAAATATTATTTTAATATATTTGTAAAAAAAAACTTTCATCCGCAACCGCTATCTTACTCTTAAACACCCCTGAAATCTCCTCCCCTTCATATCTTGTTAGTACATGTAATGAATTATGTTATTTTGTAAATAAAAATAATTTATTTATTTAAATTAATGTAAAAATTAAGTAATTTATTTTAAAATAATTATTTTTGCTTTATTTATTTGATTAGTTTCATAGTCCTGTAAAATAATTTTAATATGTCGTATATATTAATGTAGCAGAAAAAATAATATGATACATAAAAGTAATAGGATACAAAATTCCTGTAATTATTGATTAAGTGTTGAAAAAATAGCCTAGAAATCTTTGTATTGTCAAAATAAAGATTCTTTATGTCAAATTTTAGGGTTGTTGTGGGTGAATGAAAGACACGGAAATTTTTTATTAATATTTTTTGAAGGTAGTGCATGTTCTGTGTTATAAAAGTGTTTTAAAAAATTAAAAAAAATTTATTTTTTATTTTAAATTAATATTTTTCTGGTGTTTTTAGATCATTTTAATGTGATACTATTAAAAATAATTTTTTAAAAATAAAAAAAATATATTATTTTGATATATTTCTAAATAAAAATTATTTTAAAAGGCAATCATAACCACATTCCTAAACACACTATAAAAACTTTTTTTATAATTTAATTTTTATTTTTTTATCCTTCATGGTATTGATTAGCTTACTGGTATATCTTAATTGTTATTTAATTTAAAAGTCTATATGATATGTTTACATCTTAACATATATTTTCTAACAAGTGGAAGCTCACAAAAGCAGAGGCCAAAAATCTAACGAAAATGAAACCAGACAAGATTTGCAGAGAAAATTGACACCAAAACTCTGAAAAAGAACAAAAACACCAAAAATGTCATCTTCGTTTCGGGATAGGAAGAAAAAAGGTTTTTCCCTTTGTTTTGCTTTCCTCGTGAGGCCCACATGGCAGCCATGTCTGGGAAGCTCCAGCAACAGAGATTTTTTGCCTTTATTTTGGATGATATATAAATAATTATAGAATCTTTTTTTTCAAGGTTTTAGGTACCAAGTTTGAGAAAACCACCGATGCACATGTCACCGATCCATATATGATACGTTAACAAATCTACGTCACCAATCCACATGTAGCTGGATACTTTACCTGTAATTTACTGTAGGTCAGATGTTTTTAAAATAAAAAATTATATATACAATTTTTTCTAAGATGTTTTTATATTTAAGAGATTTTTAAGTAAAAATTAAAAAATATATGCATACATGTAATCAAATAAATCAAGAACTATACGTGTAAATGAAGAAAAAAACCATAAATAGTAACTAAATTAAATAAATTAAAAGACATATAGATTAAGATATTTAATCTCGCAAGATGAAATATTTTTCTGCTTGTGTTTGTTGAATTTGTTTATTAAGATATATTTTTATTAAAGTAAACGATAATAAAAATAAAAATACAAATTAGATTGATTGAATAAAATTAAAGGGGAAAACAATATTATGCAAAGCTGCATATATTAGAAATATTTATTTATAAAAATGAAAGATCTATACAAAAAATAATAAATAATAAATATAGATGAATCATAAAAAATCTTCAAAATTTAAATGCATAATCAAAAATATAATTGTCATTTAAAAGATGTTCTCTTAACAAAATGAAAGAGAGAAGGGGTATTAATCTAAATATTAAAAAAATTATAGAAAAAACTATATAAAAAGGCATTAATTTTAAAAAAAATTATAGAAAAAATTATAGAAAAAAGAAGGGCTAGACGCTAATGAGCCTAGCCCATTTTGCCAGGGCCCATATGCAAGTCTGCCCGTGTAGGCCCGCATGATTGAGTCTTCTTTTCTTTTTTTTTGCAATTGAAGGTGAATGACATGTTGTTTATGTATTTTTTTTAAAAAAAAAATCAGATAACATATCATCTAATTTGCCAAGACTTTAGCTATTGTGATCCTGAAAATTCATGGCTTAAGCCTTTGTACAAAAAAAAACTAGTTTTCAACCTTTTTTTGACCCAAAACATATTTGGAACCATTATAAACCTATCCATAATCTTAAAAAAACCAAAAAGTCATCCCAAAGCCTAGATCAATATAAACCCAAAAATCAAACTGAGCTCAAATTTGTTTTTCCATGAACTTTAAAGGTAAAAAAAATCTAATATGAACTCCATTTATTAAATAGAACCATTCAACATAAATATCGATCCTTTTTGTTGTATAAATCTGTGACAGCAATAAATATATATATATATATATATATATTTTTTTTTTGCTGGAATCTAGTGATCTCTCTCTCTCTCTCTCTCTCTCTCTCTCTCTCTCTCTCTCTCTCTCATATCTCAATCAATGACTAAAAAATAACAAAAATAAATTAAGTATCAAAATTGATTTTGAAAAAAAATTAAGGCACCGAAATCGTATAATTTGAGTTATTTTGAAAGTTAGAGAATTGAAGTGTATTTTTTAAAAAAACTTATAAAATGCCACTCATGTTTGACGTCTCTTTCATTTTGGTCCTTATTCTTGAAATCTCACCATTGATTAAGAAATCAAAAGTAATTAGTATTAACATAAGATTAAATTGTCTAAAATAAAATTTTAAAGACCAAAATAAATTGTCAAAAAAAAAAACAGGATTATCAAGAATGATTTGTGTGTACATAAACAATACTAACATCTATAATGAATATCCTACGCGTATGACAGCAGTCATGGATAGCCACGCAGGGAATACATATGGTTGGATAGACAAAATTTATGAGGCTAGGATTTGTGTTTTCCTAATGGTTTTGCCTTAGTCCATTCCTTTCTCTTCATATATGGCCCAAAGATGAAATCGATCCTAGTCAAATTATTTGCTTGGTTCAGACATACATCTAAGGTCCATGAAACACTTTCTCTTCCCACTTTTCTAGGTTCTTGTGTAGGTTTATTTTCATGATCACAACCTTTTTTTTTGTTTGGTAAGATTATCCGGCACTTAGAGACCATTTGTTTACGCGTTAAAAGTTGTGTTTAAAGTAAAACGTAGGAGGTAAGTGTTTGGTAAAAGAAAAATTATTGATTACTGTTCATAGAGCCCATCAATTTTTGTGTTTGAAACGCGGGATTAAAAGAAGCAGCTGAAGGCTGCTTTTCTTGCACTGTTCACGTAATTGCACTGTTCAATGAAGAGTGCAATTGCATGAATAGTGTGCATTAGTACACTGTTCATGTGCAAGAGAATTGCACTGTTCACTTGCACTGAGGGTGTTTTGTTGTTGTTGTTTTTTTTTTTTTTCTTAGTGTGGTATGTTTTTTAAATTTTTTAAAATTAGTTTAGAGTGAATTTTATACCTGATAATATTTCATCTAATTTTATTATACGCCAAAAAAATTATGGAAACTGTAGTTCTTGTCGGATGTATTTTGTACGTATTGGAATTGTAGATGGTTTTATGGAATAATAAAAATATATTTTATATTAAATATGATTTATTTCATGATGTAATAGCAATAGTTAAATTCACAATATTTAAATTAAAAATCATCAATATTAATATATATTTTTTAAAATTATTTTATAACCTCAATTTCAAAAGCATTATTAACCAAACACATTAAACTACTTTTTGTTCAACCTCAATTCCAACCACAGTTTTAACCAAATACTCATTTTTTCAAACCAACCTCAATTAAAAGTGCTTTTTATAAAATAATATTTTTCAAACCACAACCACAACAGCTACCGCAATACCAAACACACTCTTAGAGCTTCGATTAATTCAGATTCGATTCGGCATGTAGGGCTTTGATTAATCCAGATTCGAGCCTGGTAGGATTAGAAGGGTGACAAAGTTGTCTCTACCAAGTATTTAACGTGTCTATATTTTTTTTTATTATTATTAATATGAATGTTTGAGTTAGCTTGCTCAATTAATTTTATATATTTTAAAATTAACAATCATATAAATTTTTAGTAGTTCTAAAATTTATAGAATTTAAATAAATAATTTCTAGAAATAAATTTAAAATCTGATCAGTTAAGTTATATCTCTAAAAAATAATATATTTTCATTTATAATACTCGAACTGAGAGACTTAGTTAAGCTAGATTAATAGTCCAACTAAGAACATGTTCTGTGGTTATGATAATTGATTATACAAGCTTCCTGGATATATTAATTCTTTAAGGTACTTGGATTAAACATCATGGTATATTCATTTATTGAAATTCAATTTAATTCTTGTAGTTTTAACAGCACAGCCTTAAGCATTAATTATTGATTAATTTAAATGACTTGACTCCACTTCATTAATACTTGATTTTAATATTAAAACGTACCATCAATTAATGCTCTTAATTTGTTTAATTTTGTAAAACTATATCCATGTCAATAACACAAATTTAGAAGAAGCTAGTAATGAGCCTATATGAACCTATATATATATATATATATATATATATATATATATATATATATATATATATGCAACTAATTGGATTATGCAAAGGATATCTCAAGCATTCCGCTTAAATTGATTATATATATTTTCCCAGATTTTTGAATTCTTGTAAAATCATACACAAATTCAATTCTGAACATGAAGGTTCAAATCTTATCTAGAAAGTTGATAGCTCCATCATCTCCAACCCCACCCAACCTTAAGAACTTGAAGATTTCATGTTTTGACCAGCTTGCTCCTCCCACGTACGTGCCCTGCGTTTTCTACTACCCAGCCAATGGTGAAGACCATGGTGGAAACAATGTCGAGCGGAGTAAGAAAATCGAAAAATCACTAGCCCTCTTTTACCCGCTAGGGGGGAGATACATCGAAGGAAATTTGTCAATTGAGTGTAGTGACGAGGGAGCAGAATATTTAGAGGCTCGAGTTAGTGGTTCCCTATCTCAACTTCTCGAAAGAGAAGAGTTTAAGACTGAAATGTGGTCGCGTTTGGTGCCACGAGTACTCCAACCAGAAAACAGCCCTCTTGTAACCATTCAAATCAATATGTTTGAATGTGGAGGACTAGTTATTGGTACATGTGTGGCACACAGGATAGCTGATGCATACACGGTAGGTACCTTCATCAACACTTGGGCCATTGCTTGCCGAATTGGGATCGAAAAGGTACATTGTCGTCCGAGCTTCCCTTTCGGTTCTCTTTTTCCACCGAAGAACATACCCGCTATCACTTCGGTGGACGATCTGATAAGTGTTAGAGCTGTTAAAAAGGTTGTCAGGAAATCTTTCGAGTTTAAAGGTGAAACTATATCAAGATTGAAAGAAATTGCTACAGCTTTTGATTCAAACCAGCTGCTGAAATACCAACCGACCCGAGTGGAGGTTGTGACAGGACTTATATGGATGGTTCTCATAAGGGTAGCTCGAGCTATCCACGGCCACCTGAGGCCTTCTGTCTTTTGACTTACAGTTAACATGCGAGGGAAGACAACTTTAACCATGCCCGAGTATGCTTGTGGAAACTTCATAAACTTGGTGATTGCGCAATTTGTGCCAGATGATGAGAGCAAGATTGAGCTTCATGACTGTGTAAATCGGGTGCACGATGCGATAAGAAGCGCTATAGAGGATTGTGCGAAAGCTTCAAGCGGGGATGAGTTATTTTCTCTCATGATCAAGAAGATGAGGGAGGGGGATGAAGCATGGAGAAAAAGCGAGATAGATGGCTATATAGTAAACTCTTGGTGTCGGTTGCCATGGTATGAAACAGATTTTGGATGGGGAAAGCCCTCTTGGGTGCATGGCGTGGATGCCGCTACAAGTCCTGGTACTGTTACGCTCATGGACACTGAAGATGGTGGTGGAATTGAAGCATTTTTAGGTTTGGATGAGAGTAGCACACTTCTTTTTCAGCAAAATCTGGACGTTGCATTAACTGGCAACTAGCTAGGAATTAGTTAATTTGAAGATGACAACCAGGTTTCAGGTATCAAAATGGCTTAGACTACTAGTTGTCAGAGCAGATCATTAATTTCCATTTTCATCGATTTAGTTTTTGTAATATCATCAATGGTGTTACAAATTCTACGCCAAGAATAAAATAAAAAAGAGAGATTTAATGTTGATATGTAAGAATTTTCCTCAAGTATATAAAGACTAAAGAGGCTTCATGGAACCCCTCCAATTACGTAGGCAATGGGTGTTCAAAATAATCGATTAACCGATAAAATTGATAAAATCAAAAAATAATTAATCGAAAAAACTAAACCAAAATAAAAAACTGATTAAATCAATTTTTAAAATCATAAATTTTAACAGGTCCAGTTCGATTTCGGTTTTGAACCAGAAACCGGACTAAACCGAAACAGACCCACTAAAAGTAAAAAATTACAAAAATCTTTAAGGTATAAATAGTTAAATTCTAACCTAACCGGCTAACCCTAACAATTAGCATAACCTTCCTCTTCCTGCCTCTCACAAAAAGTTGCCGCTTGCCTAGAGAAATTCCTAATCTTCCTCTCAATTAATTCCTAATCTTCCTTTCCTAGTTTCCCCTCAATGCATGTTGTGGACTTGAGTCAATAGGCTCCCAAAGAAGTCGTCTAAGTCAGCCGATAGTTATGATGGAAGTGGAACATCTAACTCCTCATCAAATGCTTCTACAAGCTCAAGAAACAATGATCTAGTCGGTAAAGCAAGAATAGGCTGACATCATCATTTTTTGGATTCGCTACATGAATTAGGTCAGTGAGGGGGCCACAGAAAACTTTGAGCTAACAGAGCTAACGCCTCACTCCTTTACTAGCTATTCTATTTCTTTATCTTGCTGAAGTGTTTGGGAACATCAGTTAGACCATATCGTAGAGTATGGCTCCTCGTATCGTGTTTTTCTAGCAGTTTTGATCAAGGAATTGAAACCGAAATAGATTTTCTTCACTCTGCTAAACGAATGAGTCTAAATAATGGGATTAGGTTTCCAGTTTTTTGCTAAAAAAACCAGATTTAACCGAACCGAACTGATTTTCGATCTGATTCAGTTAATATTTCACAAAATTAATGTAATTCAGTTCAGTTGATTTTTTAAATCTCAACCAAACTGTGAACACCCCTAGCGTAGGCATTCGAATTATATTATTCGGAAAGAAATTAGCATTGTTGATTGAGCACGAACACAAATGCATTTCACTTCTACCAAAAGATATCCATGTTTCAATTTGAACTCATTGAGATTGTTAAAAGCGTTGAATTAAAAAATCTATGCTTGATAATACAGTGTATAATGTTTTTTAATTAAAAATATATTAAAATAATTTTTAAATTTTTTATTATATTTTTTACACCAGCACATTAAAATCATTGAAAAGCACCTAAAAAATTATTCATTTAATTTTTTTTTAAGTGAAAAATACTTTAAAAAACAAGTTTAACTACATTACTAAACGAAGCTTTAAACTATTATGTGAGATGTGATTTATATTATTATATTAAAATAGAAAACATCAAAAGTAGAACATTAGCACTCCATTAATATGATTTGAGAATATGTATGGAAGCATACTGATAATATTAGAATTCAAATTTCAATATTGTGGGACATGGTGACCTGTCGATTTAGATTATAGTTAGATAGCTGGAAGTCACTCCCTTTGACCAACATACAAAAATAATCTTATGCTACTTGTTTCTTCTGAAAAACTCAGAGTTTTCTGCCTTCATGAACCTTAAGGTATCTGCACAGATCTCTCCAGTGATGTAGAAATCTCTATCCTTGTATTCAGGGAATTTGGCGAGCCATTGCTGCAGGAATATAAAATTGTCTTGTGCTATATTGATGCCTATACTTAATGCTTATCGCATAAAGACTTTTATGGCATCAATTTAATCTGAATTAAGTGTATATTTATAGCAATTTGTGTGCAAAGATTAATTGATTTTGTCACCAGATAATCTTTAACTTTCACTTATAAAAGGTTTGCTGCTGAAATTAAAAGATAAATTTTGTTTTATTGAAAACTCTGACAGAATAGTTCGTTTGCACTAGTGACAATATCCTTGTATTTTTGCAATTAAACTATCGTGCCTTCCATTTCTCCCAAGAATACAAGCATATAGAGGAATGTGAAGAGAAATAATATTCTTCTTATTGTTTCAATCAATGAAAAGATTACAATATATACTAATAGCTCTGCATTAGGATCCTGTACTATTGCCTATAATCAAGCCTAATTATTTACAAACAAGGAAACAAATAATTAACGATCCTGCACGTGCTGATTTGGTTTATTGCCTATTCAGTGCTGATTTGGTTTGTTGCCTAATCAGTACTTGATTTCCTTAACACTCCCCCTCAAGTTAGAGTGTTTATTGATTATACCCAACTTGCTAAGTAAATTCTCAAATTGTGTGGAGCTTAATGGCTTAGTAAATAGGTCTGCTGGTTACTGTGTAGTTCGAATGTAGGATGTCTGAATCATTCCTTCTTGAATCTTCTCATGTATCAAGTGACAATCTATTTCGATGTGCTTTGTTCACTCATGAAGTACTGGATTTGATGCAATGTGCATTGCTGCTTGATTATCACAGAATAGAGCCACTGGCTGCGTGTGATTTATCTTCAAGTCCTTTAAAATATTTTTCAGCCATGTAATCTCGCAGCATATAGTAGCCATAGAGTGGTATTCTGTCTCTGCACTTGAACGTGATACCGTCATCTGTTTCTTGGTCCTCCAAGAAATAGGTGCTCCTCCAATTAAAATGCAATAACCGGTAACTGATCTCTTTGTGTCCTTACAACGAGCTCAATCAGTATCACAAAATACTTGTAACTGAAGGTTACCCGTGGATGGTAACATGATGCCTTGTCTAGGTGTTTGCTTGATATATTTGAGGACTTGATGAGCTGCTACTAGATGGGGTTGCTGAGGTTTATCCATGAACTGACTTAAGAAGTGCACAACATAAGTCAAGTTAGGTCTAGTTATAGTCAGATATATCAACCTTCCAACTAACCTTCTGTATGCTAATCCATCCTCCAAGAGCTTCCCATCAAATTGTGTTAATGATACATTTTGGTCCAAAAAAAACCGGGATGGCTTGGCACCCAAAAATCCTGTATCATTCAAAATGTCGAAGGTGTATTTTCTCTATGACAAACTGATCCCATTCCGTGATCTTGCAACTTCCATGCCAAGGAAGTACTTAAGTTGTCCCAAGTCTTTTAACTTGAATTGTCTGGATAAGAAAAGCTTGGTGTTCTCTATGTCCTGCAAATTGTTTCCAGCCAATATCACATCATCCACATATATCAGTAATGCTAGAGAGTTACCCTGATAGCTGCAGACGAACAAAGAATAATCAGATAAAGATTGGTGGAATCCTGCAGCCTTGAGTGCATTGGACAACTTGGTAAACCACTGTCTGGAGGCTTGTTTCAAGCTGTATAGGGATTTATGAAGTTTACAAACTCATGTCTCCCCCTTTCATCCGAAGCCAGGAGGCAGTGACATGTAAACATCCTCATCCAAGTCGCCATTCAAGAATGCATTGTTGACATCTAATTGGTGGAGATGCCAACCATGCAAAGCTGCCACACTGAGTAAGACACAAACAGTGACCATTTTTGCGACAGGGGCGAAGGTTTCCTGGTAATCAACGCCTTCAATTTAGTTGTATCCCTTAGCCACCAACCGGGCCTTATACCGTTCAACTGTCCCATCAGCTTTCAGCTTGATCTTGTAGACCCATTTACAGCCGATTGGCTGTTTATGAGAAGGCAAGGGAACCAAGCTCCAAGTGCCAGTAGCTTGTAAAGCAGCGATTTCAAGATGCATGGCCTCACGCCACTGTGGATGCTGAACAGCCTGGGAAAAACTAGTAGGTTCTTTGAGAAGGGTGAGTTGAGTGGTATATACTTTATGATTGGGAGAAAGATGAGCATAAGATAAGTAAGAACAGAGAGGATAAGCAGTACCTGAAGTGTGAAACAAGTTCATGGAGGATGACGGTTCAGTCCTTGAAGGGAGGGTCATGCCGATATGAAAGTCCTACAGATAAGAAGGAGTGGTAATCGATCGATGGCCACGACGAAGAGGTTGAGTGGGAATAGGAGAGGAGTCGGGTTGAGTGATCTGTGAGGAATCAAGTATTTATGGGGTAAGGGTGGCTGGAGAGGGAAGATCATTGAGTGTTTGATGGGAAATATGATGAAGGGGTGCAAAGTCTATGTCAAAAGGTAAAAATAAATTGGGAGTGGGAGAAGTACCAGCACTTGGTTTGAGGGAAGGAAATATATTTTCAAAGAAAATGACATCCCTTGATACTATGACCCGTTTTATAGCTAGATCAAAGACTCGATATCCTTTTTTTCCATAAGGATACCCAAGAAAAATACATTTAGATGCTTGAGGATCAATTTTGGAGCGACTCTGTGCATGAGTGGAAACAAAACATAAGCAACCAAATACTCGTAAGTGTGAATAATTAGGAATTATGCTAAATAATTTTTTATATGGTGTCTTTCCATGGAGAATGGGGGTTGGTGTGTGATTGATGGGGTAAGCGGAAGCAAGAATAGCATCACCCCAAAATTGATGAGAAAGACCGGCTTGAATAAGTAAGGCACGTGCCATATTTAACAAATATCTATGTTTACGTTCGGCAACACCATTTTATTGTGGAGTATTAATACAACTAGTTTGGTGAAAGATACCTTTATTAGCATAAAAGTTGTCGAGTTTGAATTCAAGACCATTGTCACTACGAATAATTTTGACCTTGAAATCAAATTGATTTTCAACCATATTGATGAAGTTGACTAGAAGATCCCTAGTGTCTGATTTGTGTTTCATAAGATAAATCCATGTGCATCTAGTGTGATCATCAACAATAGTGAGAAAATATTTTGCACTTGAAATAGAAGCAACTTTATAACCACCCCAAATATCAACATGGATTAAATCAAATGGAGATGTACTGGTAATGGAACTTGAAGAAAATGGAAGTCTTGTTTGTTTTGCTAACGGAGAAATTAAACATTTGTCGTTAGAACAAGAATTAACTTTAGGAAATAACTAGGATACTTTGGCTTAGGGATGTCCAAGACGTTGATGCCAAAGGTTCGGACGAAGAGTTTGGGCATGGTTGCATGTTCCTTTCTTGGCTTGGTCGAGAAAATATAGACCCTCCCTTTCAATTCCCGTCCCAATCATCTTCCCCGAACGTAGGTCCTGAATCATACAAAACTGGCTTAGAAAAATGGTTATACAAGAGGAATCAGATGCAAGCTTGCTAATTGAAATTAAGTTCAATCGGAAATATAGGACACACAAAACATTGTCAAGAATTAAATCAGAGGATAGGTGAACTCTGCCAATATGAGTTACTTGTGTTATTGACCCATTTGGTAATTCAACAGTGCGGCCATTGACAGGTCATCAGTATGTGAACAGGTTTTGATCAGAAATCATATGATCTATGCATCCACTGTCCAAAATCCATGTACTTCTGTTGCCATTAGAAATGAGTGAAAAAGCCTTACCCGAGAGTTCATCATGAGTTGGGCAGTTATTAACATGATTGGCAGAAGTTGTTTAATTCTTTAGCATGCTGAGTATCTGTTTGCATTCTTCAGTTGTGAAGGGAAAACTCATCTCCTTTCTTTCATTCTTGTGTGATGCTACTTGGTTGCCTTTGAAAATTGTCGCATTAAACTCGGCTTCAGTCACTGCTTTCTTTTTGCGACAATATTCTGCTGTATGTCCCTTCCAGTGGCAAAAGGTGCATTTGAGATGTGCACGGCAATCCTTGGCGATGTGGTTTGTTCTGTTACACTTGAAGCATCTTAATTCAGTTTCAATCTCATGGTTTGAATTCCTTACAGCGAAGACAGCAGCCTCAGGTTGAGCATGGCTTTTCCCGGTTGTCACCTCTTATTGTTTCTCATGGCGAATGACCAGTGAATATGCTTTGTTTACTATGGGTAGTGGATCTTGTAACAGAGTGTTGCTGCGAACACCTACGTATGAATCATTAAGACCCATGAGGAATTTCATGGTTTTTTATGTCTTCATATATGCAGCTACTTCTTTAATTGCCCCACAAGTATATGTTGGAAAAGTGCAAAGTGCATCACGTTCATCCCATAGGCCCTTTAGCTTTGTGAAGTAAGACCCTACAGACATGTTTCCCTGCACACAGTCATGAATTTCATTCTCAACATTAAATAGTTGAACCACATTTACATGCGAGAATCGTTCCTGTAAGTCAAGCCACATATGTCTGGCATCTTTGCAGTTGATGACGCTTGTGGCAATTTCTTTGGACATGGATCCTAATAGCCAAGTTTTCACGAGACTATTACATCGGTTCCATTGTTGATGTTCATCAAATTTCTTCTCATCAGGCTCCTTCATTGAGCCATCTATGAACCCAATCTTATTTTTAACTGTCAGAGCCATAGTCATGGCTTGGCTCCATGTACTATAGTTGTCTTTAACCAGGGATTATGGCACAAGAACAGCGCCAGGTTGGTCTGAATGGTGAAGGTAAAATTGATGATTGGGATGATCCCATCTTGCGCCTGCTGTTGTGCTTCCTTGGTCTGCCATAGGAGTCGGCTGAAGGCTTTGTGTTTTATTTTGATACCTAGACTATTGCTCTGATACCATGAAGAGAAATAATATTCTTCTTATTATTTCAATCAATGAAAAGATTACAATATATACTGATAGCTCTGCATCAGGATCCTCCTGTACTATTGCTTATAATCAAGTCTAATTATTTACAAACAAGGAAACAAATAATTAACGATCCTGCACGTGCTGATTTGGTTTATTGCCTATTCGGTGCTAATTTGGTTTGTTGCCTAATTAGTGCTTGGTTTCCTTAACAGAATGCAATCTGAATAATATCCATCCAAGAAAAAAAAAAAAAAACAAAGCAATCCCTTTCAATGACAAGCAGACCATTTTCTGCAGCTCTGTGCAGAAGCTCAAATTTTTGCATTTTAAATACAAGATTTCTTTATTTATTTTCTATCCAACAAAAGAATTGACTTGAATTCTAATCCCTAGATAAACTTTATCCAGTCCCATCTATATATACGTGGTCAGCAGTTTTCCATAACAGTTCTGTTGTTCTGGAATACAAGCATGCATCCTAAAGTAGTGTTGTGGATATGTTTATGAACTAGATAAAGAAGGTCAAAATTCGCAAAGAAACCCGGATATGTCAAACAAACTATACCCTTACAAAAACATCCATGACTTTATATCTGATTGTTGGATTATATTTAGATTTTGTTAGATAATTTTATAGGCCTAAAGTTATAAAAGGGCTGGTTAGAGACCCAAAAGATGTTTTTTTATTATTATTTTAGTAGTTAATTTCAAATTTTAATTACTTTTCCTATTTAGTTTTGAATTTTTTGGTTAGGTCGGTTCTTAATCTCTATATATAAATATATAAATATTGTGATGTCTTATTTGTTCATCTTGAACTACAAACTTTTCAAAAAATATTAGTTATCTCTTTCACTAACCCTGAAGTACCATTACTCTAGAGTATATATTCACAATACATCGTATCAATTACTAGTCAAAAAGAGATAAGGAATATGGACAAAGGCACATTACAAAAGAAACGAGCCAAGAAATTACAATTCTTCGAAAGCAACATCTGTGGTATAAAAAACACACGAGGTTGTTTGATTGCTATTAATGAAGCTTCAACCAGTTGTCCTATACAGCTGCCAGGGCGGGCTGGTCTTCTCTAGTCACATTCATGAAATTCTCATTGCTGGCTTTGTTAAACTTGGAATCATTAAAGATAATTTGGCTAAATAGTTTTTCTTTTACAGTTTAAAACTTGCAATAATCATCATGCAACTCATAGTTGAGATATTGTAGAGGGAGGAATAGTTTTTGATGTATGGGGTCAATCAAGACCAAATGGCTAAGGGATACAGCAGTGCTTCATGGTCCTGAACTTTATGCATTCATTCTTCCATTAAAGACCCAAAGTTCCATTAATGACTCAATCTTACAAGGCTTGAGCTTAGTTTTCTTAGTTAATCTCTTTATTGGTGCTTAGTTTTCTTAGTTAATCTCTTTTAGTTTTCTTAGTTAATCTCTTTATTGGTAACCCTTTAGATTATCCTCCAATGTGATCTTGTTTTTCTTCATAGATTAACAAGGGAATCAAGCACTTGAATTATCAGAACAAAGATAGAAAACTTAAGTTGCTTAAAGGGTCAATATCATTGCATAGGCATTCAAATTCCTTTTCCTACCAAATGCACTGACAGTGGCATTGCTGATCAAGCATATAAACACATATATAAAAGTAAATCAGTTCTATAAAAAAAAAATTAGCAACATTTTAATTAGGCAATGCCTCTGGAAGGGGTTTTCCGGACAGAAATGCTGAAAATAAGGCCAAGGATCTCTTGGGAGATGTCAATGGTGCTAAATGTCCAGCTCCTCTGATGGTTGCAAATGTTAGGATATCGCCATAAACTTGTGTCCATCCACCAACCTGGGAAGAAAAATTGAACCAATTTGAACAGAAATGAAGGCCAAGCTCAATTGTTGATGAAATGTACTGCAGTTACAACAGGTTACAACAAGAAGTAGCCTAACCTGCTTATCCTCAAACCAAGGTCTATAAGGCACAGTTGCATTCAATCCCAGCTCTTTCGCCAAACCATCAACCAAAATTCTGCTCCCTATAAATGGGACAACTGAATCTTGATCTCCACTGTAGAGGTCATTTCAACTTATGTTATGAATAGTAGTAACATTCGCTAATTGTAAATAACAGATGAAACCTGCTTGTGTTACCTGTAGACTAGGACCCGATTGCCTGAACTGACCAGTGAGCCCACAATATTGATTGTAGGTATCTCGAGGTTTCTTCTATCATAATTCACCACACTACAAAGAAAAGAAAATGACATAACCTGTTGAAACGCCCTATTTTAATTTCAAAACAGGTAAAAAAAAAAAGAGTAAGATGGCACCTGCAAGATCAAGAAAGCTATCTGCTTCGAAGCAGAAAGGATTATTACCTGCTGCAACCTGTCCATCTGGTGACTCCTACAAGCTGAGCATGAAGAGCTTCTTGCACATCTTTCCTGTTCAAATATTGGGTTGATTTTTCTTGCACACAAACATCTATGTTCTCAGCATCTTTCTGCATGCACAGAGAACAAAATTAACCCAACGGCAATGTTAAAACCAAAGGTTAAACAGCTTGCACATAGGGTCACACAGAGAGAGCTTACAGTCTGATCGATTGCCGCTTGTACTGATTGAGTGGATGATGAAACTTGAAACTTTGGTCTGAAGGGGTAACTGGGAACATCCAACTGTGATTCACCAGATGATATGCAAATATCGCCGATGACGTTGTAAGCATCAAATGCGTTAGGAAATTCTATTGAAAGTCTCTTTTTCACAACCACACAAGCAGCGAACCTAGAGCCTGTTATGCTCTCTCTCCATAGCTGTGAACTGTTACAAACTGAATTCATGAGTTCATAAGTAGCATCTGATATCAACCCATGAGCCCAATAGTAATCGCCCTCAGAGTTCAAATCCGTATTGAACTCCAATAAAGCATTTCCTACCTGAAACATATCAAAAGTGAAATATTAGCACTCCATGAAATATGATTTGAGAATACGGATGGAAGTAAACTGGTAATATCAGAAATCTGTGTTCTATTCTGTACTCACAGCTATGCCCTTCAGATTGAATTTTAGTCCTGACTGAGCAATTAGGTGTGCTAGTTGAGGGACATAGTGGCCTGTCATTATAGGATTACATTTAGAGAACTTGAAGATCACTCACTCACTTTGACCAACAGACACAAATTTATAGTTGTTTCTTCCATAACAAATTGAAGCTTTCCACCTTCACAGAAATCAAGGTACCTGCATAGCTCTCTCCAGTAATATAGAAATCTCTATCCTTGTATTCAGGGAATTTGACAAACCATAGCTGCAGGAATATGTAACTGTCCTGTGCTGAAGATAAGAAAGCCTTGATATTTTAAGTTTCAAAATAAAATTTCCATATACTACTTATGCACATAACTACAAAAAGATCCAGAAAGAATAACAGTTATGCTGCTAAATTGATAGAAATCAACTTGTGGATTTTATCAGAATAAACACAAGCCCTGTGGACTGGTTGTATTAGGTGTGCTTTATCAAAAGATTAGGTAAGATGCTAAAGTATTTAAGCAATCAAGTAGTTAGAATAATTTTTTTTTACCTGTGATAGTGTCATTCACCAGGTCATAGAAAGATTGATTGGCGGAATAAGAGAAACCAACCCCTGCTGGTGATTCCAGGTACAGCATGTTTGCTTCTGCAGCACAAAAGAAAGGCAAGGTTTAGCAACTCTTTGCAGGGACATAATTAGTAGAGAACTATGCATTCCACCAGGGGTTAGGTCTTTCGCAGTCAACAGAACTTCTTGTAAAAGTTTTTCTTAGCAAACCATTCCAGGTAAGTTAGGAATGCATAGTCTTGAATTTGTTCAATGCTTAGTGGTTCCCACGCAAATGATAAATCAGATTTTGAGGCACCTTTATTCCAACTATAATCATTTCTGACCAGAAGCCCTCCACCGCGGGATCTGAAGGGGCCATTTTCAGAGAAAGCTCCTATTCCAAAAGAAGAACAGCCAGGCCCTACAAAAGGAACAGAAGAGCACAACAGTATTTAAACCATACAACAAAACTTAAAATCTCCTGAATCATCCTGCTATAGTGAGTCAGTGACAATAAAATCTGAAGTAAGTACCCCCATTTAGCCAGAGAACAAGAGGCTTTGATGCTGGGTCTGATTCTGCTTCAACAAAGTAATAGAAAAGTGCTCTGTCTTGGTTTTCGTCAACGGTTACATATCCTGAATATTGCTGGAAACTGACTGGTGGCTGCCCTGGCAGACTCAAGATTTTATCATCTACAGAGGACGAGTCTACAGATCTGCTTATCTGCATGAAAGTTGCACATATTGCTACCATAATTATCCATGCCTGAGCCCCCATGTTGTTGACGGAGAAAGAGTGTTCTGTCTCTGTTTTATTTTCGGATTCCGAAGATGAGCCAGATAGAGTGTTCTGTCTCTGTTTTATTTTCGGATTCCGAAGATGAGCCGGCCAATCCTAACAACTTTATCTGAGGTTGGGTCCCCCTGCGTCGACCGGTTACAAGACTCCAAATTGTTCCTCAATTGTGTGTGTTTTATAAAGCAGATTGCAGTTAAGACAGCTTTCACAACTTCACTTCAACTTCTAGCATGGTAATAATCCAAACAATGTCAAAAAAAATATTCTCAAGTAAAATATACGATAGTGACAACCAAAACATTACAAGAAGTAACAGCCAGGTCAATTAACTTATGTTTTCATAAGTTCCTCGGAAATACCTCCCAACACTTCGTTTAGTTGTTCACATGTAGCTAAAGCTTGTTTCACTAAAGTTATCATTCGTTTTAGCAGACTATCCTAGCAAAGTTTCCAGGGTTGGTGGCTTCTCTATCGTCAAATACAGCAAAATTTCCATGCTGGGCTCTGCTAAAATGCTCAATGCAGAAGTCCCGTTTTTTAGAAATAGCTCCACCGATTTGTCACAGGACCGTATTACTACCATAATTATCCATGACTGAGCTCCCATGTTTTTGTCAGAGAGAGAAGGATTCAAATTATGCCTAAATCGTGTGATTTATATAGCAGTTTGCGACTTCACTTCTACTTCTAGCACGGCAATCATTGAAACATAGTCAAAAACAATACTCTGTCAAATATATGACAATCAAAACATTACAAGAAATAACAGCCAGGTGATTTAACCAATGCTTTTCATAACTTGCACAAAGACAGAAAGCCGCCCAAATCTGTTACATGTCACCAGTAAATGGTTGGTATTGGTTGGAGATAGATACTTCAGGAATCAGGACAAATTGGATTTTTCTGACAGAGAAGATCCTTTATGGTATTGCTTGCCTAACACACAATTTCTATTGGGCAAATCCCAATAAAGATTGTTGGGTCCGTTAATAATGGCCGAAGCACAAAACTCTTAGTCATGACTCTAAAACTCTGTTTGTTTACTGAAAAGTAATTTTTTAAAAAAAAATGAATTTCAGGAAAAATAAATTCAAAAAAAATATTTTTTGATGTTTGGTAATGTAATGGAAAATGAGTTGGAAAACATTTTCCAGTGTTTGGTTATGTCATGGAAAATGAGCTGAAAAATAACTTATTAATATTTTATTTTTCTCAAATTTATTAAAATAATGAGGAACAAATCTTATAAATTAAAAAGTTGAATGAGAATGAAATTAAAAAATATATATAATTTCATAAATTATCTCAAATAAAATAAATAATAATCAAAATAATAGAGATCAAATCTAAAAAATTTAAAAAAAAATTAAAAATAAAGAAATTAAAATAATAATAATCAACATTTCATACATTATTTCAAATAAAATAAGTAACAATCAAAAGAATGATGACCAAATTTGATAGATAAAAAATTTCAATAAAAAAATGATAAGGAAAAAGCAAATAGCAATTATAAAAATAAGGACCAAAGTTAATATAAAAATAAAATTTTAAGAGATGAAATTGAAAAATAAATATTCAAAACAAAATATATATAGCAGTCAAAAGTTTGAGGATCAAATTTGATATAATTAGCAAATAATAACATTTTTAAATTTTTCACAACTTCCGGAAAGTGTTTTCCCCCCAAATTTTTCAGGAAAACACTTTCCTGAAAACCAAGCTAAATTTTTCTTTTACTGGAAAGTGTTTTCCATTGACCAACTTTCCTATTGGCAAACAAACACAAGAAAGTTTGGAAAGTGATTTCCCGGAAACCACTTTCCGAAAAACAAACACAGCTAAAGGGAAAACACTTTCCTGAAAACCAAGTCAAAATTTTCTTTGACAAAAATTGACTGAAAAGTGTTTTCCATTGACCGGAAAGTATTTTCCGTTGACTAGAAAAGTGTTTTCCGTTGACCAACTTTTCTAATGACAAACAAACACAGGAAAGTTTGGAAAATGGTTTCCCGGAAACTACTTTCCAGGAAACAAACATGGCCTAACAGTGAGTGTTTATTTTTCAGGTAGTTTTATAATTATGATTTTAAAAAGTAAATTTTAAAAAAATATAATTAGGTATAGTTAGTTAGATTTAGATATGTATTTGATAAAAATTATAATTGAGGTTTATATATAGCAAAAAACATGTATAAAATATTCGGTTGTATAACATGAAACTCTGAAGTAAATTAATCATGATTCCGAGAAGGTGGTTGTATTTAAGGTAGTTTTGTGGTTATAATTTAAAAAAATAAGTTTTAAAAAAATGTGAATGGTTGTTGTTACATACATTTAGATATGTGTTTGGTTAAAATTATGATTTGAGGTTTATATATAGCAAATATATATATATATATATATATATATATATATATATATAATGTTTGGTTGTGGTTGCTTTTCAAAAGCGCTTTTTATTTAGAAATGCATCAAAATAATTTTTTTATTTTAAAAAAATTATTTTTGATATCAGCGCATCAAAATGATCTGAAAATACAAAAAAAATAATTTGAAGTAAAGAAAAAAAACAAAAAAATTTCAAAGTTTGAAAAAAATACTTTTGAAACGCAAAAACAAATAGAATTTTACGAAACTCAGTTAATAAAGCATTAAAAAACTACTTTATAAAAGTTGCATTTCAAACTCAATATTTTGATGGGTTTCACAGTATAAAATATATTTTAGTGTTTAAACACTTCATTGTATTTTTTACACCAGAAATGCAAAAGTTACAGCTAAAGAAACGCACCCTAAACTAATGACCCTGCCATATCAATAGTAGGTAACTAGGTATCTCTTACATATTGTCCAATTCTATGAAAACATATAATACATGATCAAAAATAATTTTATCACCAATAAAATCATTAAAAATCACACATCAACATGAATTTGATTCATTGCACAAACAATTAAGCAGTTCGATCCATATGAATTATTATAACAATTAAACTGTCCTCTCTCTTCTAAAGTAGAGGCTACAAGTTCAGAAAACATAGGGAAAAAAAACCACTCATAAACTTATTGCAAAAAGAGAAATTACAACTATCAATCATAGGAAGACAAAAATATAACTTCTTGCAACCTTTACTCCAACTATAACTATTCTTAACCTTAATCCCTCCACGGCCACATGTAATTTGTTTATTTATATGTTTTAAAAATATTTTTAAAAAATTTAAATTTATTTATTTATTATTTTAAATTATTTTTTTATGTTTTTAGATTATTTGGATATACTAATATTAAAAATAATTTTTTAAAATAAAAATTATTATATATATATATATATATATATATCTTAAAAATAACTACTATCATATTTTTAAATACTTTTCATGATTTGAAGGGACTATGTTCAGAGAAAGCTTCTGCAGCAATATTCTAAAAATTCCCTCATGCACATGGCTTATTGGATAGATCCAAACAACGATCACTTACAATTATCAATGAAGACACTTGAATGTCTATTATTGAGCGATTATCTTTTTTCTTTTTTGTGAAGATTGATGAACATATATCAAGATTCTCTTTTCCTTCTTTATGACATTCATGAACATGTCAAGAAATTTGTGAATTTGAAAAAAACAATTTTAAGTGCTATCAATATATTCCTATCTCATTTTGTATATAAAGTGGAATGTATAATGATGATTGTTATCCATTTCATTTTTATTTAGAGTCATGTAATAAATTTAGTATATAATAATCAAACAAATAAAAAAAAATTAGGTAGGCTTAGTTTCCCACAGGGTAGGTAAATAAACATACTGAAAAATACAAAAAAAAAAACCAAATCTTATGGAATGCATGTATCATAGGTCTTCAACATACTATTTTTATTATGACTTTTTTGTTTATTAATATGATATATGATTCTAGTGATTTCTGAAAGAATTTATAATGCTTAAGGAATAAATGGTGTATTATATAGTTATTCTTTAAGTTTATCTTGAAAAATTGATAAACACAAAGAAGAGAGAGAATATAAAATTCTTGACTTGTAAAAAATTACTATCTTCATTTAAAATTTATTTCTCTTACTTTTTTTTAAGTTGTTTAAAAATAATTAATATGATTTACCATAAAAATTCTTGAGAATGCTAGAGGGGGGGTGATTTCTCCTTAGGCCCAGGAACTTGGGAGGAAATGAGTGTCAATAAAGTCTATTGGGCTATTATAAATCTCTGAGTGGTTTCATGGGCTGCACCTAAAACTCTCTCTCACGCACCTAGGAATTTTTTACCTTTTTTTGTGTGGACAAATAACAATTTACAAGTAGGAAATTTTCCCTCTACTCGCATTTGATTCTCTTTCAAATTCGCTACAAGATCGAACCCACTTGACTGAAAACGGAAAAGGGTGTTCTTAAATTGAAGCAAACGAGAGTATTATCCTCAAAGACTTGACTTTCAGGTACTTATCTTCATTTATTTTGTAAAAGCTTTAATCTTTTTTCTCAGTTTAGGAAGTTTTGGACGTTTGTTAGAGTATTTTGCTGGATATGTAGTTTATAAATTATGGGTTTCTAAATTTTATTGATTTATTTTGATTGAAATACTGAATTTTGGACAAAATGCTTGTTGAGATCGCAAAGAGAAACTTTCCCTTTTCAGGTATTGTGAAATTTGTTACTGGTATGGATCCAGAGGCTGCAAAGACTGCAAGAGAATCTTTGGATTTGGCATTTCATATGTCAAACCTTCTTAATACAGGACTTGATCGACACACCCTTTCGGTGCTTATTGCTCTTTGTGATTTGGGTTTGAACCCTGAAGCACTGGCTGCTGTTGTAAAAGAACTCCGAAGTGAAAGTGTTTCATCCTCTAGTGCTCCGATACCGAAACCATAATTAGGTAACGAATTTCTAAATGATTTTGGTAGAATGTAATATGAGTTGATCATTTGCTTGTTTGTTGCGTTATTTTTATTGCTTTGTTTTACCGAATGTATTCTCGATTTATTGAAATTCAAAATGCAGCTAGCCACGCGTGTTTTTGCCTTCTCTTGCTTGATGAAATGTAGAAACTAGGATCCATTTACAGAGGAGTGCTGAGACCTGTCACAGACACAATTATGTGTGAACTGTGAAAGATGGAACTTGTTGTCTAAGCATTCGCTGTGCTGTAGTGATTTTTTCCTCTTAGAGCCTTTGATCAAGTTTAAGTAGCTGTTTTAGTTGTTTTGGTTATTTCACTCATATACTCCTGTTAGCAAGAGCAAATTCGTTTGTTGTTCTGCTGCCAGCTGCTGGCTGATTTGTCCCTGCTAAACACCTCCACATTTTGTGCCAGCAGAACTGTTGCGTCCAATCTGGCTTTCTATTCTTCTACTATAATTGGTGATAGAGGGCAGGGGTCATACTTGTCAGCTAATTTAAAGAAACCTGCTGTTTTGATCAAGCCCATATCTAGCTCGTGTTTGTTGCAGCTTCTTCAATTTCAAATACATTTTGGAAAATATTTTTGTAGTTTCATATGTTTGTCTGTTGTCTGCACCACTGTTCTTTTTCTTGTGCTTGCAAGGCTTTGTAAACATCATTCAGAGTGAACATTGCACAATGCAATATACATCTTTACCATTTTCTCTCCTTTTATGCTACGAGGCTCATGCATCTCCGTGCCACTTAAAATGTGTTGACTGAACTCCAGTATGGCTTTACCCAGCAGGACCATTGGGTTGCAGAAATTCAAATTTTCCTTTGAAGCAAAGTTGCAGCTTTCTCTCGGAACAAGAGCAGATCAAAGGCAGCAGATATTGAAGGTGAAGAAGTGTGGTTGTTGATAGTTTACCTTCTTGTTGGAAGTTTTAGTTTTTCTTCCCCTCTGTTTCAGAAGCTTTTCTAGGGCAATGCTTGAGATTTTTCTCTCCAGTAGATTTATAACACTTGCTGTGTATGGAGCTCCTACCATTCCTTTGTGTATGGATTGCATAACCTTTATTTGCTGAAATTTGTGTGCCTGCATTCAAGTAAACCTTGTCGACAAATTTGAACATGGATGCACGGAGATGTAACAATTTTAAACATAAATACAGTTCCTTCATGCAGTCATGCCATAATGAAGCTCCACCTTACCGATGCCATAACAAAGTTGAAAATTTGATGGAAGTAAATGTTGACCGCTGCTAATTGATGGAAGTAAACCCATCGAGGACATTCATTGTTCAAAAACATTATCATTTGATAAGGAATCGTTGCAAATACTTGTGAAATATCGTTGCAAATCATCAAAAGATTCAAAACAGATTTTGAAATGTCCAGGCGAACACAGAATGTCCAGTAGAAACGTGCTGTGTTTCAATCGCGTAATGTTCCTTCATCTAAAACATTATTTCGATTATTCACAGAGTGCTGTAAACCAGTTGCTCATTTCATTTCACTCTTACTCGTTGAATTTTCTTCAACGAGGGTCCCAATGGCGCCAGACACTGGAAGACTGGAACCATGAGTGGCACGCACAGGAGAAGGCTCCACATTGTCACATCTCTCTCTTTCCTTTTATTTTATTATTAACAAGAATTAAGTGAGGGGAAATCATTTTCCTCCCATCACATGTTACTGTACATTGGATCACTAACATGCTTCTTTTTTCTTATTTTTTTATTTTAACATTGAATTTTATGAAAATAAAAATTTATATTTATTTTGATTCTTTTATACAAGGTTATCATGATCTTGAAAAAATATTAATATATTAGAGTGGTGTTACACCATATGATCTACTTTTATTCTATCATATTATTAAATAAAAAATAGTCTATCATATTATTATATAAAAAATAATTAAAAAAACACAATTATTATTATTTGAGTTTTGTGATTTATTTTAATTTAAAAAAAATATATGGTATTGGTTTTTTAAAAAAAAAAAAAAAAAAACCCTCTTTCTTGATCAGCTTAATCATTTAAAAATAAAAAAAGAATATTCTAGTTTGATCCTTAATAATAAAACTTATTCATGTTTTGCCTAAAAAAATATATCTAGACATTAAATATTCTCAAAATCTAACATCTTCCCATACTGTGTTATCTAGTAAAAATCAAGTTTTGTTTGGTCAAGGTCAATATCCACAGTTATGTCAAATTATGATAGGCAACAAAATCATAACTTGGTCACCTGACTTTTAAATTTTAATCCAATTCAAATGTAAATCTAGCTCGGATTAGATTTTAGATTGACATATCGCTAAATCAGTCCATCAAATTAAACTAAACTGAGTGTAATAATTATAGCACAAATCTAGAAAGTTGGTGCGAGTAAACTTATGTCAAATCTCAACGCATGGTATGAACATCAACAGTCTTGATTTGGATAATCAAGATAGCTGTCTTGATGTAATGTATCTTGAACCATATGTAATCCCTTTTTACTTTACAAGAACACCAATTATCCACAAGACTAGCAATCAATTATAAATGAAAAAGGTTTCTAGATGCCACCTTTATGCAATCAATCAAAGGAAAAGGATGCGTATGTTCGATTCGCGGAAATTTGGACTATCTTGTGACAGGTGAGCAAGGGTCTATCCATAAACACAGAATCAGAAAATTGTATCGAAGCTGTAATTATTATAATTATCTTCACATTACTAATTAATTTCCCATTTTTCTTTTCTTGATCATTTATTACTATTCGGATTCTTTCAATCTGCAATAGCTTTGTTAAAGCCTGGTGTTCTGATTTATTTTTATATATAAATTATTCTGCTTTTAGATTGATCCAAGGCATCCTTGTGGGGCAATCTTTAATATATATTTTAAGAAATAGCTCGAACAAATTCCTGTCAGCCTTTTCTTGAAGAAAAGAAGAACTAGATGGCTCGGGCTTGAAATGGGATCTCATATTCCAGCAAGACAAACTAAACTCAGACGGTATGATGTTTTCTTAGGGAGAAAGCGTAGAGCTAGTGACATCTCTTTCCGTTTGTTTAGAGTGATTTTTTAAAATTAAGTATTTTTTTTATTTTTAAATTATTTTGATATGTTAATATCCTAAATAAAAAATATTTTTTTAATATATTTTTTTTAAAAAAAATACAATTATTACCACAATAACAAACCAACTCTTAAAAACTTTTAAGGAAACAGGAATTAATATAAAACTATTAATAAGATATCATACAATAATTTAATTTTTTAAGTTAAATTATTTATTTAATATAATATAGTATGTCAAAAAAATCCTTGAGTTCATGTTTCATCACCTTTATTTTTTCTAATTAAAAAGATGAAGTAAACTATCTATCGTCTTAGCTTACAGTTATAATTTTTAATCTTATCGTCTTTATTCTTTCTAATTAAAACTATAATTTCAACACGATCTAGGGTAAGCCGTGAACATTCGAATTTAATAGCTTTTTTCTGATGTCATGTTCTTGGCATCTCTTTTGTCTTTTCAGGTAAACCAAGCTTTTGAATATTCCGGCGCGGGCGAGTAAGCTGAGTGGGAGTGGTGAGTCAAAAGAACTTGGATCCTCCTACATCGCAAACTCTCCATGAAGAGAAGGAAGACGTTGAGCAAAACGAAACCAACAAAAGGAAATTGGAAGTATTGCTGACTACAAAGCTGAAGTTAGAGCACAGGCCCTGGAGTTTGTTAACCTATCTTTAAAAACACCACCTGCTTCGATGCCATGGGTCGATTGCCGGCCAAATGTGTCATACGTCGAGGTTGCAGGACCTCTCATGTCTGAATCTCTTTTTCAATGCCTTTTGCCTTGTCAATGATTTAAGAGGAAGACTGCTGTAGCTTATCTTTGTATTTTGGTAGTTCAAGGCTTGACACAATCAATATTGATCTCTTTGTAGATGAAGTCACGCAAGAGTTCTTGGCATTCCCCAAAACAATATATATATTTTTTATTTGTTGGTGTACAGATTAATTTACATCAATCTCAATTAATTAATTTTTTGATGTTCTAAAATTAATAATCAAGTAAATTTTTAATGGTTCTAAGATTTGTGACATTCAAACTGGTGATTTTTGAGGAGCAAACTTAAGATCTATTTAAATCAATATTTATTTAAATATAAAATTAAAATATTATTTTAATATATTTTTAAATAAAAAAAATATTATGTATCGAAATATTAAATATGTACTAGTAGCCAATCCTAACCTAGTGATATATAAAATAAAAAAAGTGTTAAACTCGAAACTTTTCAGTAGGAGCTACAAAAAAATATATATCAATTGAAATTTCTTGTTCATTCAATACAAAGATTGGAAACTCCTTTCTCCTTTTTTTTTTTAAGAGAGATTTCTTTCAATTCTTGTTTTTCGAGTAAATGATAGATTAGTCCCTCTAGTTTTGAGAAATCAATTAATTAGTCTTCCTTAATTAATAAAAAAAAAACTAAGTTTATAGTCCTTTTCGCCCATTTTACGTTCTTTTCCAATCTTTTTTTTTATTTTAAAAATAGAAAAATAGATATTATGGAAAGATTCATAAGAACAGAAGACAGCTTTTGAGATAAAATAATATTAAATTAAATATAGTCAACACTAATTAAGGTATTAAATAATTAACTAATTATTTAATTTAAATCTTAATTTTAATTTAATTATGGTATTGACAAAGGAATGGCTAAGTGAATTGAATTTGGTAAGATTTGATTATTTTTTTAAGAAACTAACCCTCTCAAGTTTTATCATATTTGTTTTAATAAAAAAATATTTATATTGATTTTCTATTTTTATTTTTGTTGGTTTTAATGCATTTATTTTTTCTTTACTTTTTGAATGATGTGGAGGTGTTTCATAAATTTTGGGGATGGATGGAGGGGAAATTGGAACAAAGTAAAAGATGGGGGACTGATTCAAACAAAAATGATATATATATATATACACACACACATCCCATATTATATATCAACTTTAGATTATGTTTGACATGTTATATTATTACATAAATATGTTTTATCGAAGAAATAGTTTGTGTAGTTGTAAATCCTATCTAATTATTTTTAAAAAATTAAAATATTAATGGTTATTTAAACCTTGTATCAGTTTGAGTTTTGAAAAACTGAGAGCAAGTGTAAAAGATAAAAACAAGTTTTCAAAATTATTTAACATAAGATGGGCAATTAGAATATTAGAAAATTACATGAGCAAGATCATCCTAGGGATTGTATATATAACTTTATCTGATGCAAAATTCCATTCTCATAAACTAGAATTTAATCGTTTATAATAATATAATTCTTAAGAACATGTATAGTTAGAGGGATATGAAAACAATAAAAGCGTTTATAAGTTCGAGGAAGAGAAAAAACATAGTATAAAAGTTTTTATTTCTTAAAAATCTTGTAACCAATCCTTCATCTTGTACCCTCAATTTGTATAATTTGGGTGTTAATATTTTTTAACACTAATAACCCTCCCTCTCCAATTTTTTTTTTTTTTTCATCAAATGACTTTAATCACTACCTTTAACTCCATTGCTCCATATTAAACATCTTCTTAGAAAATAAAAATAAGTTTAAATCAATAATTACACTCCAAAAATCAAATTTTAATACTCCTTTCAAAAAACCTATTTAAAAAAAAGGAAAAACACTTAACACATTATGTTGTTACAATAATACTTGTAGAATTAATATATTTTTTTATTCATGTTTTATCATTGGTGAGAATGCTACATTCTATAATTTATTATTTATGAGGATACTAAAATTTCATCTTTAACCAAATATATTTGGATTTTTTTAGATTTATGATATAATAACAGCAAAATATATATATTTTTAAAATATAAAATATCTAATAACTTTACATTTTAGGATTCATCATTAAAATAAGATTGTAAAACTTCTTCTTTATCATAAATATACTTGAATTTCTCAAGATTTATAATATAATAATAATGCAATGTATCTTTTAAGAATTCTATGATAACCTTTAACTTTATATTTTAGAATCAATCATTGACAAAGATACTAAAATTTCATTTTTAACATAAATATACTTGAATTTCTTGAGATTTATAATAAAATGATAATGCAATATATCTTTTTAAAATTTTTATGATAGTCTATAACATACATATACTTAGATTTCTCAAAATTTATAATGCGACAACAACAAAAAATATTTTTTAAAAATTGAAAATAACTTATAACTTTACATTTTAGAATCCAACATTGACGACGAAGCCAAAATTTCATCTTCATTATAGATATACTTGAATTTCTTGAGATTTATAATTTAATAACAATGTAATATATATTTTTAGAATTTTTATGATAGTCTATAACTTTGTATTGTAGAATCAATTATTGACGAAGATACCAAAATTTCATTTTTAACATAGATATACTTGAATTTCTTGAAATTCATAATAAATGATAATGCAATATATATTTAAAAAAAATTGTGATAGTCTATAACGTAGATATACTTGGATTTCTTAAGATTTATAATACGATAACAACAAAATATATTTTTTAAATTTTTTTAAAATATCCTATAACTTATATTTTAGGATCCAACATTGATGAAAATGCCAAAATTTCATCTTCATCATGGATATACTTCAATTTCTTGAGATTTATAATATAATAACATTGTCATATATCTTTTTAGAATTTTTATGATAGTCTATTACTTTGTATTTTAGAATCAATCATTACCGAAGATACCAAAAATTCATTTTTAACATAGATATACTTGAATTTCTTGAAATTTATAATAAAATAATAATGCAGTATATCTTTTTAAGAAATTTATGATAGTCTATAACGTAGATATATTTGGATTTCTCAAGATTTATAATACAATAACATCAAAATATATTATTTTAAAAAAATTAAAATATCCTATAACTTTACATTTTAGGATCCAACAATGACGAAAATACTAACATTTCATATTCTTCATAGATATACTTGAATTTCTTGAGATTTATAATATAATGACAACACGATATATCTTTTTAGATTTTTTATGATAATCTATAACATAGATATACTTGGATTTCTTGAGATTTATATTACAATAACAACACATTTTTTTTAATAAAAAAATAGAATATCCAATAATCTTTACATTTTAGAATCTATCATTAACGAATATACCAAATTTTCATTACCATCCTAGATATAGTTGAATTTCTCGAGATTTATAATACAATAATAATACAATGTACCCTTTAAAGAATTTATGATAGTCTACAACACAAATATACTTGGATTTCTCAAGATTTATAATATGATAACAACACAATATATTTTTTAAGACTTTAAAATATCTTATAACATTACATTTTAGAATCTATTATTGACGAAGATGCCAAAATCTCATTGTAGATATACTTGAATTTCTTGAGATTTATAATATAATGACAATACAATATATCTTTTTTAAATGTTTATGATAGCCTATAACTTTGTATTTTAGAATCAATTATTGATGAAGATATCAAAATTTTATTTTTAACATAGATATACTTGGATTTCTCAAGATTTATAATAAAATGACAATGCAATAAATATTTTAAATTTTTTTTATGATAGTCTATAACATAGATATACTTGGCTTTGTCGAGATTTATAACACGATGGCAACAAATATACCTTTTAAAAATTTAAATATTTATAACTTTACATTTTAGGATCCAACATTGATGAAGATTCCAAAATTTCATCTTCTTCGTAGATATACTTGAATTTCTTGAGATTTATAATACAATAACAATCTGATATATTTTTTTTAGGATTTTTATGATAGTCTATAGCATAAATATGCTTGAATTTCTTGAGATTTAAAATACGATAACACTAATTAGAATATCCAATAACTTTACATTTTAGAATCCATCATTGATGAATGCTAAATTTTCATTTTTCATCGTACATATACTTGAATTTATCAAGATTTATAATATAATGATAACACAATGTATTTTTTTTAAAAAAATATTATAACAGTCTACAACAAAGATATACTTGGATTTCTCGAGATGTATAATATGATAACAACACAACTTTTTTAAAAAAAATAAATTAGATTATCATATAACTTTACATTTTAGAATTCATCATTGATAAAATGTCAAAATTTCATCCTCGTCATAAATATACATGAGTTTCTTGAGATTTATAATATAATGATAATGCAATGTATCTTCTTAAAAGTTTTATGATAATTATAACATAAATATACTTAAATTTTTCAATATTTATAATATAATAACAACACAATATATTTTTTAAGAAATTAAAATATTTTATAACTTTACATTTTAGAATCCATCATTAATAAAATTACCAAAATTTTATCTTTCATTGTAAATATACTTGAATTTCTCGAGATTTATAATATAATGATAACAGAATATATATTTTTAAAATTTTTTTGATAATTTATAACTTCATATTTTAGAATTAATTATTTATGAAGATACCAAAATTTTAAGTTTAACATAGATATATTTAAATTTATTAAGATTTATAATATAATTACAACGCAATATGTCTTGTCGAGAATTTAGAAAAATCTACCTCCACCCATTTTATAAAATCACACCATACAACAAAAAATGCCAAGAACAAAAACTAATTTCTTTGCAGTTTCCAACGTCAATTTTCAACAGTCAGTTATACTATAGATAAAGACCGACCAGCTCCTCTCTCTATATCTCTTTCTCTCTCAAGACCCGCCCTTTTAGACCCTCCAATTCAAACACAAACATTAAAACGGCACAACCTGCTACATGTCTTAATCTCACAGATTCTTGAACGCCCCAAAACACCTCTGTCTAACCCACCGTTCATCGACTCGAAAGACACAAAAAGACTCGAACTTTCTTTGATTTTCTTACTTTAATGGAAGAATTTCAAGAGGATCGTGAAGACCCAGTGAGCCTTTACATGTCTCTTGATAATTGGCAGGATTGTTCTTATTTACAAGAAACCCCAAATGAGTCATTCATGGTTGGTTTTGTTATAGCCAATATAGTGGGTTTACAGTACTACTCGGGAACAATTACTGGCCGTGAATTGGTTGGTCTTGTGAGGGAACCACTTAACCCTTTTGATCAGAATGCTTTAAAGGTACTGAACACTAGGTGTCTTCAAGTGGGTCACATTGAAAGGTCAGTTGCTGCTGTTTTATCTCCTTTAATTGATTCTAATATGATTAATGTTGAAGGTATAGTGCCTAATTCTAGGAGTGGTGGTAATAAGTATAAAATTCCCTGTCAAGTTCATGTCTTTGCTAGGGTAGAGGATTTTGAGAGTGTTAAAACTGCGATTTCGCGAGGTGGCTTGGTTTTACTTTCTCAAATGGAAGTAGGTTTTGGGTTATCTGAGGCTATGGTGGTTAAAGAGAAGAATAAGAAAAGCGGGCTAAAGAGTTTGGATGAGATATTTAAATTGGTTGATGAGAACGTGAATAAGAAAGGGAAATTGGGGGCTTTAGAGCCTCCAAAGGAAGTGATAAAGTCTCAACTTTTTGAGCATCAAAAAGAAGGGTTATGGTGGTTGGTTAATAGAGAGAATTCTGGTGAACTGCCTCCTTTTTGGGAGGAGAAAGATGGGGAGTTTGTGAATGTTTTAACGAATTATCATACTAATATGAGACCAGAGCCTCTGCGAGGTGGGATTTTTGCTGATGATATGGGGTTGGGCAAGACTCTAGCTTTACTCTCTTTGATTGCTTTTGATAAATGTGGTGGTGGTACTGGTGTTGTTGGAGGCAATAAAGACAATGTTGCTGAAGAAACAGGTGGGGATGATGAGGATGCATCTGTTTCTGGTAGTAAGAAGGGTAAGAGGGGTAGAGCGAGTAAAAAGGTCATTGGAGGACGGAAAAAGCGTAAAGTTGAGGATACCCTTTCAGATGGAAATGTGAAGGGAAAGTCTGTCCTCATGGCTGATAAGTCTTCTGGTGTTCCATTTGCTAAGACTACATTAATTGTGTGCCCTCCTGCTGTATTTTCAACATGGATAACTCAGCTAGAGGAGCACACTCAGCGTGGGTCATTGGGTGTATATATGTATTATGGGGAAAGAACTAGAGAAGTTGAGGTGCTTAAGAAGCATGATATAGTATTGACAACATATTCTACTTTGGCTGCCGAGGACCCATGGGAAGACTCCCCTGTGAAGAAGATTGACTGGTGCCGAGTCATTTTGGATGAGGCGCATGTGATTAAGAATGCAAATTCCCAGCAAAGTCGAGCAGTTACCAAATTGAATGCTAAGCGGAGATGGGTTGTTACAGGAACGCCTATCCAGAATGGATCACTTGATTTGTTTTCTCTGATGGCCTTTTTGAGGTTTGAGCCATTCTCCATCAAGAGCTACTGGCAAAGCCTATTACAGAGGCCACTTGCTCAGGGTAACAAAAAAGGGCTCTCACGACTGCAGGTAAATCATCCTATTGTTGATTTTTTTTTCTTCTGTTATTTGAAAATGTTGCCTTCACATCAGCATGTTGGCTATTGACAATTGCATTGTACAATGTTGGAGTTCTGATATCCAGGATTTTCACAGCATAATTCCATTGAAAATTTTTCTTACTTTATAATAAGTATTTTTGTCTCCCAGTATGTTACCAGAAAACTCAGAGCTGGGTGCCAATGAAATTCTGGTTAGTTTAGTGTTTAGGTGATGGAAATGGGAAATGTGGAGGATGCATAAATATAGGATAAATGGTGTTCAACCTTTTAGAGATACAAAAAATCACCACTAACAAGGGTTAAACTCACTGAATCTAAGGATACAGAAATATCACCACCTTAGAGATTAGAGTTTAGGATATCTCACCACTCAATGGCTTAATTATTGAAGTTCTATGTGCTGATTATTGACAGAGAAGGTAGAAGCATGCAAGTTAAAATTAATGCCGGTGAGAGATTTCAGATTTCCTGGCAGCCTGTACACTTGGGAGTCAAATTGTCGTAACTCCCCATAGAAAGCAAAGATCTGGGCATCGTTTGAAGCATTGGAAACTAGACATGTAGCTTTCTAGTCATATGTGAATTACCTGGTTTTTTCTGCTGATTTAATACATTTTTTTTTCTTCAAGTTAATCCCACAATCTAAGCCTATTATGAGAATTTTCAGCTGTCCTGAACCTTATTTAGCACCATTTATCTCATATTCATTTTTCCATTTAAGTTTTTGATTTATCAGGAATGCTTCTGCATCACCATATATAATGTCATGGCTTAGTGCCTAGTTAGACATGATTGTGCCTTTCCCAACCATTACAAATTGCATTTTTTGCAGCTCATTGGAGACTATTCTGCTCTGTGATATAGGGTGTTTATTGTTTCTCTTTTGGATTCATATGCATATTTGCCTATGATTTTAGGATTTGATGGTTGCTAAATTTCTTTATTAGTCATGTTATTTTTAGGTTATGATTGTGCCATGACTTCATATGATTTCAGGTTTTAATGGCAACCATTTCTTTACGGAGAACAAAAGATAAGGGTGTAGTTGGATTGCCATCAAAAACTGTAGAGACACATTACATTGAACTTTCTGGTGAAGAACGTGAACTGTATGATCAGATGGAAGCAGAAGCCAAGGGTGTTGTCCAAAATTTTATCAACACCAACAATCTAATGCGCAACTTTTCGACTGTACTATGTATAATTTTACGACTTCGCCAGATATGTAATGATTTGGCATTGTGTCCTTCTGATCTGAGGTCACTCCTCCCCTCTAACAGTATTGAAGGTATTTTAACTTTTAATACTGCCTAATAGTTTTTTTTCATTTTGGGTATGGCTATTTCAATTGCTTAGATTCTATCACTACTCTTCTAATATTATTTGGAAGGTGGATTTTTTTGGACCTGTTACATTGATTTATACATTCCACTCCTTAAATTTACTTCCATATTCCAAGCTCAGGATATGGCTATATGATACATCGTATTTCAAAGAGTTCTATATTGAGTGTTATGTGGATTATCTTGCATATGCATGTCTTAATTATAATCTCCACATTTGCATGCATCAATTTTTTCATTCGGGTTTGTTGTTGCTGAAAATCTCTGGTAATAAATTTATGCATCTTCCAAGATTGCTCGTTTCTTGTATATGGTTCCAGTTATAAGCAATGTCGATGCTCAATGATGTCCAATAACAAATTGCTGTGTGTTTTCATTCCTGTTTGATACAGGAAAGAAATGAGATTAGTTTGTTCAAATTATAAAAGCTTTTGATACAATTTTTTCCAAATGCTATGGTTATGGTATGCTTACTGTTTGAAACTTGATTCTATGCCAGATGTATCCAATAACCCAGAATTGCTTATGAAGATGGTCGCGGTGCTACAAGATGGTGAAGATTTTGACTGTCCGATATGCATTTGTCCACCAACTGAGACTGTAATAACACGCTGCGCTCACATATTTTGCCGACCATGCATTTTGAAAACCCTGCAGCGTGCCAAACAATGCTGTCCACTTTGTCGCCGTCCTCTATCCGTGTCTGACCTGTTCTCAGCCCCTCCTGAATCTTCTGGTTCTGACAACACAAACACATCTTCAAGAACAACTACGTCTTCTAAAGTCTCAGCTCTCATAAAACTCTTGATAACATCAAGGGCTGAAAACCCTGCAAGAAAGTCAGTAGTTTTTTCACAATTCCAGAAGATGTTGGTATTACTTGAGGAGCCACTAAAAGAAGCTGGTTTCAAGATCTTGCGGTTAGATGGGTCAATGAATGCAAAAAAGAGAGCTCAAGTTATCAAGCAATTTGGAGTGCCAGGACCAGATGGACCCACAGTTCTGCTTGCAAGTCTAAAGGCTTCAGGAGCCGGTATAAACCTTGCAGTTGCTTCCAGAGTCTACTTGTTGGAGCCATGGTGGAATCCAGCAGTTGAGGAACAGGCTATGGACCGTGTCCACCGTATTGGACAGGAGGAGGATGTAACAGTTGTCCGGCTGATCGCTCAAAGCAGCATTGAAGAGAGGATATTAGAGATGCAGGAAAGGAAGAAGAAACTGGCAAAAGAAGCTTTTGGAAGGCGAGGAACAAAGACCCAAAGGGAAGTTGGCATAGACGATCTCCGTGCACTCATGTCCTTATGAGTTCTGACTCTCACAACATTTCCATGTGTATGCATTCACTGAACACTTAATCATACATGTACGTTTACAATCCGGATAGGTTTATGCAACTTCAATGGCGTCTTGGTTTCTTTGGGCTTGGGGGCGGCGGGGGGTATACAACTTAAGGTGCAGATGATGCACAGGCACAAGGCTTGTAAGCATGCAAACCTTTTGGACAAGTTAGCCATCTATCTTTAATTTTTGAACAAAAAAACATCCTTGATGGTTAGTTTTTTAAATTTAAGAGCTTGGTAATCGCTAAGAATTCTTTTTTTTTTTCCTTTTCTCCTCTCTTTGCAACAGTTCTTTATCACTATTAGAGCTATTTGACATCATAGTAGTGGTTATTTTTCATTGCATTAAAATAATATTTTTATATTTTTTGAATTTTATTTTAAACATTCACACATCAAAATAATTTTAAAACATTAATTTAAAATTAATTTAAAAATAAAAGTTATTTGTGAAATGTCATTTGAGCTATGCTTCTAAACGGCATATTAATATCTGTGATATCATAGTAATTTTTATGGGTACGGTTTGAAAAAATAATTTAAAAAAATTAAAAATTATAGCTTTTTTGTAACTAAGGTTTCAAGAGAGTTTTTAGTGAAACTCGTGCAAAATTATGGTAACCGAATATTTTTAAAATTATAAGTGAGATAAAATGTAGACAACACTATTAGTTTTTTTGCAAGACTTGTGCAAAATTATAGTGGTCTCCCTAAAAGTAGTACTCTCTCAAATCTTTAAAAAATAGTCGTGATCTTCCTAATACTATATGCATTACTTTTCAAGGTATGGACGTAGTCTTTTCAGTGTTATATGCATCACTCTCTAATGGATGAACTTGGTATCTGCGGTGCTATATACTCCACTTTTTATGGGATGAATTTGATCTCCTTAATAATATATGCATCACTCTTCAAGGGATAGACTTGATCTCCCTACGGGCAGTAGTCCCTCAAATTACTAAGGGATGAACTTGATCTTCCCAATGCTCCATGCACCATTTTTTATGAGATAACTTATCTTCATAGTGCTATTTGCACAACCCTATCTCCCAATGCAATAGCCCTATTCTTCAATGGATGAATTTGGTCTTCTTAGTACAATATCAACATCATCCAATCACCACTCTTCATTGGGGAGCTCCCATGCTTCGTCAAAAAAAAAATCATGATGATTATTTTTTAGTGGATGGCTCTTAAGCCCCATGATGATACTGAGAAAGCCACAAGCTCCTATACTCCACTCCAGAAATTTTTAAGGTAAAGGCTCAATCATATTAGGTTCTACATATGACATGATAGGCATGGTACCCTCAATATTTTAGAATTTTTATAAGTACATACTCTTGGTGTTTTATGTCTGAAAAAATTTCTTTTAGTCCTAAAGTATTTTATTTTTTTTGCATTTTTTCTAGTTTACACCCTTTTTTATATAAGTAAAACTCATAACTCTAACTGAACTGGAAAATTAATTAAAGTCTTCGCATATATTATATCGCAAAGACTGGGTGCTATTGATAAACCAAGATTTTATCAATATATCATTATATATCTTTACTGAAATATATTGGGTCAAGAAAAACATATAGGTATAATTTTTCATAATTATCAGGTGGGCTGGGTTGTCACATGTCAGTACAAACACGCCATAGTGGAGGCGCGTTGGGTCTGGCTAATGCCAGACCCAAAGGTTGCAGGGTCTGGCCAAGTACTGGTGAGTTTGGCCAACGCCAAACCCAATGTTTGGGTTTGACAGATGGTGTTAGGCTCAATCACAACCTGGGTATGGCACTAGCAAGACCTAGGCACCATCTGGGTCTAGCACCTACCAAACCCAGCTTTTGGGCCTGACAAGTGCTATCAAGCCTAGTAGCTTGGCCTGATACGATGTTAGGCCAATGAGGGTGGGTCTAGTGCGTGTTTTCTGAAAGTGTCGAGTCCAAGGATTTGTGTCATCATAACTAGGGCATGACTGAATTAGCTATACCCACAGATTCAAGCATAATAATAAAAATCTAACGCCTTCAATTCTATAGATTTTTACATAAAATCTTAAAAGATTTATTTATTCATAAATATAGTTAATTAAATAAGTCTATATTCCGCCAACACCATTAGATGTATTAAAGTTTTTTATGGCCCATCATGTCTCTATCTTTTAGATGGATAAAATAAGTGTAATACAACTCAAAATATCACAAAGATAAAATTACATTTAAGTCCCCTATCTCCACAAAAGAACAAGACTCATAAGTTATAAATACACCATGAGATCTTCAAAACAAAGGTTTATAATTTTTATTCTTTATTGCATATATATTTTCAGAATATCTCTCTCTAGAATATTATTTTATGTTCTCTCTTTAAAAAGATATTTATTTAAGTATCAGAGAATCCTCACTTCCACAAAAAATAACCTTTACAAGTACTAGTCACAAGCCACCTTGGCCTACCAAGTATCAAATATAAGTTATCAACACCTTGACTAGGGAGAATGGTTGAGATTGTTAGGATCAATTGATTAACCGATTATCCAACCTGAAAGCCATGTTTCTAGGCTGCTTGAATTTTTAGAACTTTATCACTTGTATCACTTCTTTGTTTTTATTTTATTAATACAACTCAGCCCGGGTTATGGATTAAGGATTCATTTAGATCAATCAAGTGCTATTTCAAGATTATCTTTTTTAAAGATAAAATGATTTTATTTAAAAAAAAAATAAGGTTAAATTTGGTTTTGATTGGGTTTGATTAAGTCATGTATATGGATCACTAAATTAACTTACTAAGCTAAGTTAATCCAAGTTTAATAACATTGGAAAGAACAACAATGAACTAAGTTGATCCCAATTTAATAACACAAAAATAACAATGAGGAACTAGAGAGCTTTCATTCCAAAAGCTAAATAACATTAAAGCAGCTTTTTAGCCAAAAAGAATATGCAGTTATGGTGCAGCTATTGCTAACAACTATATAGACATATTACACCATTTCTTAACACATTGTTTTCAAATCTTTACATAGACCAAAAAATCAATTAAATTATTCAATAATAAAATTAGTAAAAATTAAATTATAGAATATGTTATATCAAATTCGTGGTATAAATTTCTATATAAAATATCTTTTAATAAATTATGAAGCAGTTGTTTTAAGTCTATATTTTTTAGACTTAAAAAAGTTGGAATAATGTGGGTTTGATAATATATCAAATCCAAAATACTTGGGTTTTGTAATCAGCTGAACTCAATATAAATTAGGTATGGTTGTGTACCAGATCTAATATACTTAGGTTCAGTTGATTGTTGAACCCCAAAGCAGTATGGGTTTGATGAAATGTCAGACCCATTATTTTTAGGTTCTACAATTAGTTGAATCTAACATGACATAGGTCTAGCATTATACTAAACTTAAAACACTTGGGTTCGACAATCAGTCGAACTCGATATAACTTAAGTCTGGTGATATGTCAAACTCGATTAACCTGTATTCAGTCGTAAGCTTTACTCAAAGAAACATGGGCCTAAAAAGACGTTAGACCCAATTTATTTGAGTTCAACCATCTGCTGAACCCAATGAAACTTAGGCCTGCAGGGATGTCAAACCCAATAAATTTGGGTTCAATAGTCCGCTGAACCCAGGGAAACAAAGGTCTAGTGAGACACTAGACTCAACATGCTTGGGTTCATCCACCCGTTGAACCCAAGAAAAATTAGGCCTAGCAAGATGCCAGACCTAATAAACTTGGGTTTAGCTGTAAGCTAAACCTAAAGAAACATGGGCTTCACAAAATACCAAACCCAAAATGCTTAGGTTCAACAATCAAGCGAACTCAAGGCAATATGCCATATCTCATACAATTATCTAAACTAAAAGTCTTATGAGTTGAATAAATCGTAATGTTATTTTTTCTAGATTTGGTTGCATCTCAAGTCTTGAGTATTTAGGACTAAGGAATCCCACCTCTTGAACATTTACATGCATTATTCATGTAAAAGATAATAATCTCCTTACACTTATAGATATATAAAATGTCTCTTAAGATACCTACCGCGCTTACCATCTCAATAATGATATGTAAGATATATTTGCTCCTTATTAATGCCACCTAAAGTGAAGATTCCCTGGAAATAACAAGGTTCGAGGGATACAAATACCCAATAAACCATCTAGGTAAAGGTTCGGAACATTTTCAATTTCTCAATAGCTTATATATATTCCAGAACATTAATCATCCTAAAATACAAGAACAAACATCCATTATTCTTGTAATTTAAGGCATTTTTAGTCATTTATTGTTTTTTTATAAAATTACTAAATTTATCATTAGATGATCTTAAAGTCCCCTGATTGGAATTGTTTTTACTAGTACTTAGGTTTTTACCATTAATTTGGTGCTTCCTGAACCAAGAAAAAGAAAATTGCTTACGTGGATATCTTGATTAACCATTTATTATCCATGAAATAAATAATATGTGACATAAATATTTTGAGTGTTTTGACATTATTAATAAGGACAATAATTTTTACATACACACCAATTTCTATTTAAAAAAAAAACCAAAAAAAACGGGAGTAGTTATTTCTATCCTTGACATCTAATTAACTAATATTATTATTATTACCTTTTTATTTCTAACAAAAATATTACTATTAAACTGTTAATTAGTATTATTGTTCAATATATCTAAAAAAATATTATGAATATTATATAAAATAAAATAAAAATTCGGTTTTTCTAGTCAGATTATAATTAAATTTTATTCACAAGCTTGGAATTGCACAAGGGCATAAATTTTTGGTCCTACCATGTGGACCTCTGGTGCTGTAGGTGAAAATTAGTTGATAGCCAAACTCGTTCTATCTCGTGGTTGGTAATGAGAGTAATTTGATCATAACTTAGAATAGTTTTGAAACGGGTTTTTTATGATGATTGAATAGGCACAGATAGATTGTAAAAGGCAAGTGTTGGTTGAATTCAAGGTAAAAAGGTGGAGGAACTATGAATCTCAAAGGCTAACTTTAATAGCTTTAGCTTGCATGTGAGAAAATATCCAAGGTTTTATACCTTTGCAATGAGTTCTGCTCTGCCCTAAACTATATGCAGTCCTCACTAAATTTTGTGAGTTTTAACCACATTAATGCAAAAAACCATTCTAGAATCTGCAAACACAGTTCTTAATCAAATTTCTTACTGCAAAGGAGAAACAGAAAAGCAAAAAAAATGGAGTTGCATTTGAATTTTAGAGGGCATACAAAACACAAGTGCTTAAAGCTAGGAATTCTGATGAGAAGAACTGATTTTGTGTTTTCATTCAGAAATCCTTAGGAATTCAAAATCTTGTTGTTTGAAGTCTTGTCTTGTGAGATTTGAGATTCAGACAATGAACTGTGAGGGGATAAATCAGTGGAGAGAGTTTTTTAAGGGTGCAACAGGAAGTATATTTCAGGTTATCAACAATGCCATCACAGCGGCAGCAAAAGATCACCCTGAAGAGTTCAAACTCAGAAGGGGCGAGGTTGTTGAGACAGTCTACTAATCCTTTGCTTTCCCTGCGTTGTGGCCATGGCCACAATGAGCTAACCCGGGCTGAGAAGGCAAAACAGGAGAGCTTTAAAGATGAACTTCAAAATGGAGGTGTTAAAAGTAGGTCGAATGGAAAGGCAGTTGTAGCCGAAAATGGTAAGGGGGCAATGTATGACGGCATCAGAGATGATGAAAATATGAAGACTGTCCAAGAAAGTGTATATGGCTATAGCGAAGGAGGATATGTTTGAGGTTTTACGAATTAAGGAGGTTCTTTGCAATAGTCATGAAGAGGTTAGTCCTACTTGTTGCTCCTGGACTAAATTAAAATGTTTAGGGTTTCGATAGTTGCTGTAATGTATGTGCATTAAACACTTCAGACACTTTGATGTTTCAATTTTATAGTTCTGATCGATCTGTTCTGATTTGACGCAGTCAGAAGCAGGACTGTTCGAATCACTGAGGAGGCTACAATTGATGGATCTGTCTGTTGAGACTCTGCAGGTTTGAATCTTGAGAAAAGTGTTTTCGGCCTGTTTATCTTGCACGTTATTACAGAATATGTTTGAATCTTTGGCATTGCAATCATTCATTGCATACAAATGAAGCATTTAAGTCATAGTTACGAAACATTTGTTATGCTGTACATGGTTTAAATCAACATGAGTATGTTGGCAGGTATTTCCTTTCTCAATGCTCTTCTAAAGTGCTTCAAAAAGGCAAACTGTCGGTTTCCTTTAATTGCACTCATGAAAAAGTCTAAATTTATTGCTCCACATGCTGTTTCCATGGGGAAGGATCTATGCAGAACATTGGATTATCTCGATCACGACTTTGAATGCTGAACTAGATCCGACTGATGTTCTTAGTATTGCTTGAATTAGTGCCAGAAAAAAAATTAGATTGCTGATCGAAATGCTTGTTTTCGTCGTGCAAGTCAAGAATGTGACTGTGCTTCGCATCACAATGTGTGTTTTCAACTCATTTATAAATCATTTGCATGTAATAATAGCTTCAATTTCTTTCTGTAATGGCTCTGCTAGTATATAGATCATGCACTCTGCAGATAATATAATACATGTTGTTGTAAACTCACCTTGAATTTATTTTCTTTAGAACTAGAGTTTGTGCATTTCTCAAACATTTGTATCCTTTCAGGTTACAGAAATAGGGATCATTGTTAGCGCTCTCTTCAGAAGCACAAGTCGAAGCAGATTAGTCAGTTTCGTTAGAATTGGATTCGTTAGAATTCATTTGATAAATCTGTTTTCTTCTTGTTCTATCATGGCTTGTACTTTTTTCCTGAAATAGCTTGTTTATCTGTCATTCCGAAGCCCCCTGTTCTGAACTTCCTGCTTATACTGTGTATTGTTGCAGATCCTCAAAACAGTGTAGATACTGTCAATGCTAAGAATAGGTCACAACTTACATCAGCGAAGCCTGTCAAGGACGATAAGCACCAATCAATGAAGCAATGATATGTTCCTACATCAGCGAAGCCTGTCAGAACTAAACCCTCTGATCCTGGGACTGTGAAATGGAAACCTCCCGCTCCGAATTCATAAAGGAAGATGAAAAATGGAACTGACTCTCTGGAAATACCTGATAAGGTTACAATTTATATCCATTAATAAGATCTCAACAGGTTTTCCAGATTCTAGTCCCTATCTTACACATTTTATTTGTTCTACTAGAAAGCCAAGCATCTGGATGATGTTACAGTCAAAGCAAAAGCCGAAACCAGAAAGAAAAAACTTCCTGAAGGGTTTCAACAAGTCGGAAAAGGTTTGCATTGTCTTGCCTGTGCCCTCCCGAGACCTATATATATATATATATATATATATATATATATATATATTGTTCTGTTAGTAAGTAGGGATTTCTTCCTATTTTGTTAGAACAAGAAAGGAGCAACGTTTACAAGGACCTGTGTCAAAGCTTATTACACTCACAAGTAAGAGTCACTATAACAATGAACATGACCCTATGAGTCCACAGGAGCAGGGTTTGAACAAAATGATCAAGAATAAACCCGATGTTAACAGAAATAAGGATAAGATCACAGTGCCGGGGAGCTCATTGACAGATCGACAGGTTAATTAAGGAATATGATTTTAACAGCATCCAAGATTTAATGAAGACAAAATGCTCATCTAAGCATGTATTACTTGTTCTTGCAGGAAAACAGATTCATGGACGGGGCTGCAATGCAAGATAAATTTGAAGCTGCAAAGAGGAAACTGCAAACTGGTTAACAGCAGGCAGAAAAGGGTCAGTAAACATAACTTTTTCTTCTTTCAGACTATATAAATGCAGACTATAAATTTCCCTAAACTTCTTGAACAGATAGGAGTGGAAGGACGGTACTAATCGTGGAATTGCATGAACTTCCAAAGCGAGGGCTCGGTCGTGCATATTCTCAAGCGAAACAAGAGAAAAATTCCCAGCGATGGGCGAATAGAAGGTGGCGATGACTTTGATTAAGCAGATTATCAATGTGCGAATATCACTGATAATAAAAGCTAAAACATCATTTATATTATTTTTTAGTACTTTTCAAAGCAAGTGTTTTTAAGCTTAAAGTTTATGCAATCTTATTATTATTTTATACTTAATTTTTATTTATTTAATTAGATGAAACGATGTTGATTAAAAAATACATAAAGCATTCAAATCTTGGCAAAGCTCAGCTCAGCTCAAGCTCTTGACTATATCTTATTAAAAAATAATATAAATCATATATTGGAACCTTATCTAACCGTTTAAGTTATTGGGTTGAAATAGTTCTTTAACATGGTATCAGAGCCTTGATGATCAAGCGGTCATTAATTTGAATTTCACCATCCTTATTTATTTGATAAAATTTAGTATGAGTCTGTACAAGTTTCAAGCGCAAAAGGTTTTTACATGAGGGATTATATTAGAGAATAATATGAATCATATCTTAAGATCTTACCTAACAGCTTAAGTATTGGGTTGAGATAATTCTTTGATATATATTCTCTCATTAACCATATAGTATATAAAATAATAGCTTATATATACTGTACATAAAAGCTCAAGCTCTTGACTATATATTCTCTCATTAACCATATAGTATATAAAATGATAGCTAATATATACTGTAGATAAAAGCTCAAGCTCTTGACTATTCTCTCATTAAACTTCTGATTCATAGTCAATAAGGCTACCAGCAAGACGTTACCTCTATTATATATGCAGTCCAAGCTTCTCCGCCGCCGGCCTTCCATTGTTTATAAGTGTTTCTTCTGATTTTCTTGGTCTTCCTTGAAACGTAATTTACATTTTTCTTCATAACTGCATCATCGCTTCCACTTTCTAAGTGGCCATACCCAAAATGACAGCCATAACCATGAAGTTTGTTTGCAGAAATTGAAGGGTCACACCAAAGTCCAATCTGAGCAAGAACACGTAGATGGCGATACTAAATGATTTACTACGCTATAAATTTGATCCTTTTTTTAATATAAAAAATATATACGTGTTGTTAATTTTTCTAGTAAGAAAGAAAAAAATCAATTAAAAAAAAACTTAAATAAATTAAGTTAACATAATAAATTTGCAGTTTAAGTTATGAATAATCTCAATAAAAATTAAATTAAAAAATATTATAAAACTAAATTTTTTATAAACTAAAAGTAAAAAGATAGAATCAAAATTAAAAAAAGAAATATTCAAGTGAATAGTCTTATAATTGAATTAAGTTGACCTTGTGATTAAAGAATTCATAAGAATTAATGGGTGTTTGGAAGTGTGGTTGCTGTTGCTTTTCAAAGTACTTTTCACTTAGAAAAACATGTCAATAATATTTTTTTTATTTTTTAAAATTTATTTTTGAGATCAGCACGTCAAAATGATTTGGAAACATCAAAAACATATTAATTTAAAATAAAAAAAAAATTTAATTTTTTAAAAAGCGTTTTGGGACCGAATGCCAAAAGAGGGTATAATTGAATTTCATTTATTGACTTCTCGGTGCCCACAAGGTCATCCGACTGCTTGCCCATTCGCAACCCACGCCACCAGAAAATTGTAGTCTTTCAAGGAAAATATAGTCAATGCTAGCCCGTGTTCCATGCCATAGAAAAACAGAAGCATGAATGTTATTATTAGTTGGTGAGAAAGGAAAAATTAATGGCATGAGAAAGTTCATTTTAGTCCTTAAAGTTTCAATTTATGCATTATTTGGTTCTTGTTGTGTTTAGGCTTTTATATTTGTGTCCAACATTTTATTTTTGTTATGTTTCTGGTCACCGAATGTTTAGAGAAGAGAGAAGAAGTCGCTAGAAAAAGAATATGAGAAAGAAAACGTGCGGATGACCATATTTTAACTATAAAAAGTCAATTTTGGTGTTAATAAGAAAAGTTCAACGAGAGCCGTATTTTCCCTTAACTATTTTAGAAAAGGTATTGATTTTTATTTTTTAAAAGTGATCAAAAGGTGTTTTTGGGGTTGAAAATGGTTTAGATGAAAACAATTTAAAATTAGATAATTTAGATCCCAAAAGTTGAATTCCACTTTCTAACCGCCCTCAGAAATTGAAAATTATAATAGTAATGACGCATCATTTATCTAGATAAATAACATGTTATCCAATATATTTTAAAAAAAATAACTGGGTGGACAATATGTTGACCAATCATTTGTTTTTTATTTTTAAAGAAAAGAAATGTGATCTTAGGCTTTTATCTTTAAGCCATGCTTGTAAGCCTAGTCTTCCGAACAAAAGCTCCTAAGCTTATTTTTATTTGTTTTGTTTTATTTTGTTTTTTATTTTTAATTAATATATTTTTTATTTTTAAAAAATTATTTAGTCTGACTATTATTTACATTGTGATTAGGTTTTTGGAGGGTATCTATAATTTCATGACACCTTAAAGTGATTATTGTAATTTATCTTAATTTAATTATTTTTTTAGATAAATCAATTATATGTGTATTATGTATTTATAAAACTAAGAATCATATGTATTTAGCAACCATATTAAACCTCCACGATAAACAAAGAAAAATATATAAAATAAAAGGACAATCAAGATTAAATATTTGCATTTTTATCTATCATTTACTTTTTGCTAGAAAGATCAATTTTTCATTTTAGTTTTTAATTATTTTTTAATTTATTTTATTAAGCACAAATGTCATCTTTTCATTCCTCGATTAATAATTTTTTTAATATTAAAAAAAATCATAATATTATAAATTAATTTCATTTGGACTCTCACCATAGGGCGTACACACTAAAGAGTAATGGTTTGGTCATGATTTAATTCACTTGACTTGTTCCTATAGTGGGGCTTCCTGTTTAAAGGTGCATTTGACTTGTTACTATAGTGGGGCTTCTACTATTTAATAGTGGATATCCACTATTTGTTGTTTGGTTTTGTTAGGCTTGTTAATGTCCTTTTTATCACTTTATTTTAACTAATAGCTACAACATTTTTTACTTTGAAATTAAATTAAATTAAAACAATCACTATTCACAATTAAAAAAAAAAACTACAGTTTATTGATCTCATGGTGTGAATTGGCGGCGTTTTCAAGAGACAAGAAGGCCAGATGAAGTTATCGATGAAAAAAAATCAATGAAAATGCACTGAAATTCACACTAGTTGGTTAGACAACGTTCGGATTTATCCTTCTAAAATAAATCAAAACGGGGGGGGAACATTGTTGTTTTTGTGATTAATGTTATTTCTTCATACATGTACAAAATCTAATATTTAAATTGTGTTTAATCAGTGTTCCATGATAAAGATAAATATATAAAAAAAAACATAAATATTTTTTATTGAAAAGATAAAAATAAAAATATATAATAAATCGATGTCTCTCAGGAATCTTTAAATGTCTTTTTATCATATTAAAACAGAAAATACTTTATCTCAATTATCCTAATCTTTTCTAGAGATAATAATAAAATATTATTTTAAAAAAGTTTTAATTGGTATATATTGTAAATATCATTAGTATTTTTTAGTGCTTGTTTGATAAAATAAGACAATATTTTTTTTAACTGAAAATACATCAAAATAATATTTTTTTTATTTTTTATATTAACATATTTCAAAATTATTTGGAAATCATTAATTTAATTTTTTTAAAAATATAAAAATACTTTAAATAAAAAATACAACAAGCACTATATGATGATGGGATATTGGGATATGATTCCTTGTTGCTATGAATTAGTTATGATTAAAATCTTTCATGGATTTAATTGCCGAACTTTTAATGACAAGAATTAATGAATGTGATATGGTGATTGTCTGAAGCCTAATAGTTACAGATTTAGTGTTCATTGAATCATAAAATTACTCTAGAAAGTTGGTTTGGCCACAAAACCAAAAAGAAATTTTATTTTTACCATGTAAATTTCCATAATGTTTTCCTATATATAGTACTTTTTGACCATTTTATTTATTTACTAGTTAGAGTGAGCATAGGTTCAATTAGTTTGGTTTGGACATAAAAAATCCAATCAAACTTATTTTTAAATTAAATAACTAATTAAACTAGTCAATTCAATTTGGTTTTATATTTTTTAAAATCAAATAAATCTATTTTAGTTTATAGGTGTTTTAGTTGGGTTTTTTTTTTTTAAATAATAATTTAATATACCCTTAATTTATATTTGATATTTTTTTTATTTAATTCGATTCAATTTGGTTTAATTTTTTTGTTTTTAAAATGTAAAATTAAAATCAAATTGGTCTGATTTTTTTAATGTTTTAACTTAAATTATTTTTAAAAAATAAAAAATTCATTAAAGTCAATTAATTCCAAATCATTTTTTATAAATATTTTGAGCGAATTATAATTAACTTATTTACTATTTACTAGTACATGGGTAATTAAATGGTCATGATAAAAACACCAATGCAACGTGTCGACCCATTAGAGAAATTTTCCGACGTCACTTTCGCGAGAAAGTGACAGGGCTTTAACGTTATCCAATCATATTTAAGAGTTTCATCGATTAGACCAAAAGGAAGGACATCATACGCACACGTGGTTTACAATCACTGAACGTATTTAACTCATATTCGCTGTCGTACACGTGCCCCACCCTTGAATATCTGACTTTTTTCGGTGCTGGATAGGATTGTGCTCGTCACGGGATAAAAATATTAGTGATTTAACACGTGTCTGAAGTTGCAGAACCACGTGTTTTTTTCTCTTTTGAAAAGTCGCACTCTTTTTTTTTTCCTTAACATGTTATCCACTATCCAGGAATTTAATTCCATAAATAAATAGATATATTTTTCACATGATTAATAGAAATGTAAGATAAGTTTTTCTATGAATATGATTGAGATAATTTATCTATGATTTTGGAATGAGATTTATCTTGAATAACTTATAAAATATATTATAATTGATAAATTAAAAGGAAAAAAAAAAGTCTTTGATTTTGGAATGAATTTTATCACGATTAACATTTAAAATATGTTTTAATTAATAAAAAAATCAATGTTGCTATTTTCTATTTTTATGAAAAGAAAAGGAACCTAAAACATAGAAAATAAAGACATAAAGGAAGAATAAAGAAAAAAAATAACAATTTTCCTGTTTCCCATTAGATATTGTAAAATAAATAAATATAGCAATACTTTTATATTTTTATATTCACAATCATGACGCAATGTTGTTTTTATAATTAAATATATCTAATTAAAAAATTAATCTGGGCCATGACTCATGTTAGGAATGAGGGATTGATTATAAATTCATTTGAGTTAACCTAGCTTTTTATTAAAAAATAAATAAAATAATATTATTTTAATTTAAAAATTATTTTTTATTATATTAAATCTTAAGATATTAAGTTAACTGTTAACTCAACTCATCCGATTTTTATATCCAATAAAATTTAGAAGATAGTACTAATGTTATATCTACAAGTGTGTGATATATTTTTAATTAATATAGATATCCGAATAAATTATACATACCTCGACTAATTTCACGAGTTATGAAGTTAATGATCATGTAAGCTTTTAATTACCCTGAAATTTATGAGATTCAAATTAATGACACAAATAAATTATATAAATTCTTTCTATAACCTTACGGGACATTTCATTTTCTCACGTTTAACCTATTATTTTCTAGAGCTCATATTTACCTATCATTACTCTTCCATTAGTTTGTATGATTTTTTTTATGTATATATTTATTTGTTTGTGAATAACTCTCCATAAAAGACATTGGAGAACATGCATGAGATTATATATGTACTCGCGAGGACATAGCTACATAATAAATCAACACTTGTACTGAACAAAGGAGAAGCAATGTGCATGCATTTTACTTTCACCATAGTTGTAAAGGCTAATTATTAGCCTGTAAATCAATCTAGAATGTAGATTAATCTAGGTTAAAAAACAATTTAAGAAACAAAATCTAACTAATCTGAATAAAAATCTAGATTGACTTGTTGAATTTTTTAACCCAATTATTTTTTAGTTAAAATACTATTATTTTTATCTTTTTATATAATTTTTTTGAATTAATATGATTAATTTTTCCGGTCCATAATCTTGACTTTACTTGGAGTGGGGTTTTATAAATATATCTTTTGATCCGTGAGGGTGAGGAAATATCATGAAAGATTGAAGATAGTTTTTTTTAAAAAATAGAGTATAATTTTGAATTTTATAACTGATTTGGAATTATATTGAAAATTTGGTGAATTAATTTATGAGAACTAAAAACATTAATTAAGCTTAATACGGGTTGGGTTAGATTTTTTCCTCCTCCTATTATGAAGGTTGCTCCTTTAAAATTCTTTTCATTTGTTTTTTTTATTATTAATATTGATATTTAGGTTAATTTACAACTAGATTAATCTTATAAATTCTAAAATTAATAATAAGTACATTTTTAATGATTCTAAAATTTATAAAATTTAAATTAATAATTTTTAAAAATTAAATCTAAAATCTAACAAGTCGAATTATATCCCTCAAACTTATTATTTTGATTCGTTCTTTGCTAGTTGATGAATTGTGTTTTTATAAATTTATACATGGAACGGCAGAATAATTTTTGAAAGCTGTTTTATTTTGTCTTGGTAGCCCATGGTTTTTGGGTTTCAAGGTCCCTCTGTCTTTCTTTATGGGTATTTATTTGTTTTGGTTTGATTTGAGTTATGTTAAGAGATTCAACATATTAAATTATATTATATACTTATGAACTGCCATGTAATATTATAATTAAGAATATTTATTTTTTTGGTCATTTATTATTGTGTTGTTTAAATTAAAATGACTATTGAGGATGTAATTTAAACTTAAGATTTTATTAAAAAAACTAAATTAATTTATTTGAAAATGTATTTGATAAATCAAAATTAAAACATTACATGGAGTTTTTTTTGAAGTAAATAGGAATATTGTATAATTTAATGGATTATAAGCAGGAAAAAAATTGACACTTTACATAATTCGATATTTTTGTTACTCGGAGTTTTTAAAGTTATTTTTGTCTTTTAAATGAAAAAAAAAACATTCTATCTCAAAACAATAATTTCTCATTTTCTTAAAATAAAAGCTAATATATTTTTAAGTAAAATCACCTTTCATATTTTAAAATTAAACAATAAAGCAAGTAATGTTTTAATTAAAAACAAGTAAATATTTTTAATCACTCTGCTTTGAAATAAAGCAAGTAGAAATTAAAAAGCAGGGCCAAACAACTCTTCACGTGTTTGGTGTTATGATAAAATATATTTTTATAAAAATATATTTTAATTAAAAATACATTAAAATGATATATTTTTATTATTTATTTATTTTGACATAAATACATCAAAATCATAAAAATCAAATCTAATAAAATATCAATTTAATATCTTTTTAAATAAAAAATAATTAAAAAAACAAATTGAATCATAAAAACAAAACACTCTCCTTCCCTACTCTTTTTGTTTTTCTTTTAAGTAAAAAGCTCCAATTTTTTTTTAAAAAAAAACAAAAACACATTTTTTTTTTTTAAATAATCTTTTCACTAGTATAGCCTGGTTCAGTCAAAAAATTTGTGGGTCAACACATCAACCCTATATAAAAAAAAAAGTCCTATTACATACAATTCTTAATATTTTTAATAAAAAAAATGATGCACTTAAGATGGTTTTATATTAAAAATAAGAGTTAATATAAATTGTATCGAAGCAATAAAATCCATCAAGAGACATATTCGTTCCTTTTCTTTCCCACCCATAAACCTCTATCGGTAATTAACCTTTGTTACCATTTTTGTTTTTTACAATTGGGAATATACGATGCCTTGATTCTATGCTAAATATTCGAATAAATCTAATATGAGAAGAATAATGTGAATTAAAAAATATTTTTTAAAATCTTTTATCAAGATATTTTGTGAATAATTGTAATGAGAAATTTTCAACGGATTGAATTTATTCACCAAACCGATCTAGAGGGCGTTTGGAAACGCGATACAAATCACGTTCCATTAAAATTTATTTTTTTATTAAAAATTATTATTTTTATATTTTTTAATTTTTTTTGATGCGTTGATTTTAAAAATAATTTTTTAAAAATAAAAAAATTATTTTAATATATTTCAACATAAAAAATACTTTGAAAAACAATCACAATTACATTCCTTGACAAACCCTAATCTTAAATAAAATGATGAAACAAGATTTTTATTTCAAACTATATATTGTTAAATCAGATAATAATATGGAAACAAACTCACTTGTTAATGAAAACAAATTTCTAACTGACAACCGTGATCTTCCCCTTGCGATAATAAGAGTTTTTTTGAAAAAACAATTACGAGAAGTTAAGGGAAAAAACCTAAAAAATAAAATTGATTTAAAACTTATAATTCAAGAAAAAAAATTAATTTTCTAATCTCTTTTGCATAAGTCAATAGCCACCTAAAAGCCAGCCAAAACAAATTAAAGATAAAAAAGCTCAATTAAAACTATAACAGCCATAAATCTAATCGGCTGATGACACATCTTACCCCCTTCACCCCTTCCATTAATTTATTTAATAACGTTTGGAACGTGGTTTTTAAAAAATTTAAAAGTTTTTTTTTATTAAAATTTATTATGATTTGTATTTTTTAAATTATTTTAATATATTGATGTCAAAAATAATTTTAAAAAAATAAAAAAATATTATTGGCATATATTTCAGCATAAAAAATTATTTAAAAAATAATCGCTACCACATTGTCAAACACAGAAGTGCGGTTCAGATAGAAAAAAAAATAAAAAAAATTAATTTTTATTTAAAATTAATTTATTTTTATTTTAATATTTTTATTATTATTATACTATACTCATATAAAAAATAAAAAATATATTATTTTTATATATTTTTAAATAAAAATATTTTAAAAAATAACTTTTATAATGTTCTCAAAAACTTCTATAATTTTTAAATTCAACTACAGTGATGATAGTTAGTTATTAACCCGATTATTTTTTATTTTATTTTATAAAAGAATAAATAATATTATTTTAATAAAAACCTTTTTAAAAAAATTGTTCTGACAGGTTTTCTTCGATCATTGATTAACTCGAATTTTTAACTATATTATAATGAATTAATTGTCGTTCAATTTTATTATTATTATTATTGAAATCCGACTTACCTAAACCCTGTATTATTTAGGTTACAAATTAATCCGTCGGATGAGTTCAGGCTAACTGTTTCAAAGTCATAACAGTATACTGTTCACTCTGACACAAAACCGAGCCGCCGAGTTTTCTTAAGTTATCAACTCTTACGGTAACTAAAAGGTTTTTGACACGTTTTCGAACATTTGTTGATTATCGGCCGTGGTGACTCGGCAAGGAACCGAGTCAATAAACTCTCCAGACTTTATTCCAACAAAGAAAGAGCTTTGAATGATGACCCTTTATATATTCTTTATGCCTTTAAGGGTTTGCTTTTATTTTTTTTAATGATCCTTTATAAAAAAAAATCTTTTATGTATATTATTCAGTAAAAATCTTGATAGAAGGATAAATCCAATCAATTATTGTTTGATTTTACATTTTATATTATTTTTGCTCAAATAAAAGAGGGTAGATTTGAAAATCTTGATAGAGATTAAAATTCTTAAGTTTCTTTTTTAAAAAAATATTAAGAAAATAAATTAAATTATAGAGTAAAATAAAGATAAAAATCATTCTCTATCTTTTCTTAATTATCGTTCTATGTTTTTTTTTTTTTTATCTAATATTAAAAAAAAAACAAAAAAAAGGCTTAGAACAGTTTCAAGGAAAGTGGGTTTGCCTTTGTTTTTGTTTTGTTAGCTCTCTCTCTGGCTTGTACCACACAGCATCTGCTGGTATTTTGTGGAGGAAACCAAACAGAAGGAAAGGGAGAAAGAGAAAGAAACAAAATTCCGAAATTATTTTCTTTTATTTCCTACTACATACAAAGTTTCGAATTTTCCAGGACTATTTTTTTCTCATGAAAATTTTCTTCTCTCCTTGCAACGAGAAAGCAAAAAACCATAAACAAAACAACCCCGCGTTAGTTTCTGTTAGATACTTCTTGATCACCATCTTCAACTTATCCACAGAATCCTATCTTTAACGTAACCGAGACAAAACAGAAACCAGAAGGAAAAACAATAAATTTATTTTTGTGAGCAATCGATTTTCAATCTTGTATCGATCAGATTTGGAAAAAAGATTGTTTTTTTTAATTCTGGGTTTATCCCAAAGATCGATTTTTGTTTGTTTGGTTATGAAAGTCTAATGAATGTTAACTTTCTGTTTCTGGGAATTGCGAAATTTGGATAGAAACTGATAAAATCGGGTTCTTGATTCGGGTCATCGAGCTACAATGAAATCTGTGTCACTTGATTATTGGAGGAATTATTTCAGGACAGCAAGTTCTGATATTTTTGGCATCATTGATCATGCAATCTTGGTTGCAGCATCTGATTGTCCTCAAGAGTTTAAATTGCGTAGAGATCGAATTGCAGAGCGTTTGTTTTCTTGTAGATTGATAAAGTGTTCGGGCTGTAACCGGGTTGAGTTGGCGGTGCCGGGTCATGATGAAGGTGTGAGTGATGATGGAGGTTGCTGTAGCAAGAGAAGGGAAGGTGATAATTCTGGTGGTGTTGGTGGTGGTGGTGAAGATGATGTTGATATAGATATTGATGATGGTGGGTTTGAGTACGAGGGAGGTGGTAGTAAAGGGAGCAAGGTGAATAGTAGTAATAGAGATAATGATATTGATAATGGAGAAGTGAATGTGAATGATCAGTTGGTTAGTAATTTTAGTTATGGAGATGCTGAAGCTTTGAGTGATGAGATTGAAGAGGTTTCTCAGACTGTTGATGAGGTTTTGAGAATCAAAGACTTTCTTTATAACAGCCAAGATGAGGTATGTAATTATATCTAAACAGCATTTTGAGTTTTTTTAGCTTATTTGGGTGAGTGGATTGTTAAATTATTTGGTTTTATGGATCCTTTAAAATGGGGTTTGGAGATTATTTAGAATTGTTGTTGTTTGGTTGGAGATTACTGAAACTTTGTTCTGTGTGTTTGAGTTTTCTGACGTCTGATCGGTGGTGCTTTGATTGTCTTATGACAGTCTGATTCCGTTTTGCTTGAATCTTTGAGGAAGCTTCGACTGATGGCTTTGACTGTGGATACTCTTAAGGTTTGATTCATTCTTTCTTTTAGTCTTTGAATCGGATTAATTTTGTCTGGCAGTACAAATTCTTTTACTCGAGTTTATGTACTCATGGGGCTTGTCTTTCACCAGGCAACTGAGATTGGAAAGGCTGTCAATGTCCTCCGCAAGCATGGATCAAAGCAGATTCGATATCTTGCACGGACTCTAATAGAGTATGTGCTTGTTTCCTGTGTTGTACAACAGCTTCTTTGTGCCTTGATGGATAACAAAGTAGTAGTAGTAGTAGTTTGTTGCTATGTGCTAGATAATTAGCAATTCGACCATGTCATAGGACTGCATCATATTCAACTTGGTTTATGAGGTGACTTTTCATTTCTGCTAGTTCTCCACCAGTTTTGCTGAACCGAGAATGAACTGCTGAGTTATTGCCACTCGCCAAACATTGAATACCTTTGGTTGCCAAGATCGTATATTCTACTTCATTTGTTAATCTGCTGGATGAGTTTGCTAGCTGCCCTTTCGGTTCTTCACCTTACATATGTGTATGAACAAGCCAAGTGATCAATAAGTATATGCAGGCAGTGGCATGTTTCTTAACCCATTTCAACCTTGGTACAAGCATATATATGAGAAAATTAGTTTACTTCTTGTTGCTGGAGACTGTACAGGTTCCATAAATGAGGACATTGGACTTCATTCATGCACGTCATTTAGTTTATGATTCTTGAATGCTCTACTGAATTTTATTTGTTTATTTTCAATTATATAACATTTAAATTCTCTTATGTGGTTGCAGAGACTGGAAAGTTTTAGTAGATGAGTGGTATAGTACTGCAAATGCTTTAAGAGGTACCCATTTGTTTGCTAGCACTCTGTCATCGGTAGAGATGCTTTTACCATTCTTTCCAACCCAATTAAAAAACTCTCTCTGGCATCTGATTTTATGCTTGGATTTTTAGGTGATGAAGGTACTCCCGATTCTGTAAATCCCTCTGTCGTTGATGAAGAAGAAGGGCTTCCATCTCCTCCTTTGGATGAAGGAGCTTTCTTTGCTACTCAACCTACTTCAATGGAGCTCTCACAAGTATGTTTCTTTTTTATCTTTTGATTTATGTTTACATTATAACTCAGGGTATTCTGTTTGGGGACTAACTGTTTGTACATTTTGTGTGTCCCTGTTGCTGCACTACATGAAGTTCTTTGATGGAATGGATGATGATGGAAGTGAGTTGAATTTGCTATCCTTTGTTCCTCTCTCTGATAGCTTTTGTTATTCGGTTCTTTATTTGAATTCCCCACTTCTTAGATTCGTGATTATGAACGGGGGATGTTGTTTCAGATCCTCGAAACGGTGGGGAATTCATCAAGAACAGTGAAAGTGGACAGAGACCATCAGTGGAGAAACAAAATTTTGCAAAACAGAAACAGCACACTCCTAATGGAGCAAATGTCCTTTCCAAGGACAACAAGAGTCAACAGGTGAGGAGGCAAGAAGCTATTGTAAAGGCAAGCAAGCCTTCAAATGCCAATTCTGGACCTGGAAGACCTCTAAAGCAAAATGTTGAGCAGAAGATGAATCAGGAACCGCAGTTAATTCGAAAAACAGATAAGATTACCAGCCAGAGAAAGCCTCCAACTGGCCAGCAAGATGTAAGTATAAAAGGAACTGCTGTAGTTTTTAATCTACCGCTCTAGTTTAATCCGAAACTCTATTGTTCATCTAGAAATTGAAGAATTCAGATGAAGTTGATGTCCAGATGAAACTTGAAGCCACAAAAAGGAAACTCCAGGAGCGGTATCAACAAGCTGAGAATGGTTAGTGTCTTTGCATGGAGATTTTTTTATGTATTTCTACTTTAAATCTGAATCTGCATCATTGTTACTAATAGTAATTTATTTGGATTGATTTTCAGTAATTTACAAAAAATCAGATATGAAATGTGGTGATGCATGAAACTGGTCCCAAGTTGTGCTTTTTGATATTATGAAGTAACTCGAAGCATGCTCTTATATAAATTTCTGTACAAATTCGAAGATGCAGATGATCTCTAACAGTTGTTTTCTTTTTTTCTCCACAGCCAAGAGGCAAAGAACGATACAGGTAATGGAGCTGCATGATCTCCCTAAGCAGGGATATGTTCAGAAAAACCAACCCATTAGACCAGGGAACCAAAACCGGCATTGGGCACATGGACGGCGGCAAACATTTTAAGTTTAGCGGAATGCACATTCATTGTCTTTCCAAGTATCTTCCATTCGGGAAGTCAGCGGAAGAACACGAATAACTCAGACGTGCTGTTGTTTGATCTACAAAGATAAACAATAAGAGATCTGTGTGTCAATCATTCTGAAGAGTGGCCATTCTTGATTGCAGGGAAACAAACTTTTGAAACTCTAATCTCATGCTTAACACATTCAGTTATAGAGACTGTAGGGGGTTGTTTTGTAATGCAGTCTGAATTCTTGACTTTGCACCAGGATGCATATCTGTAGAGAAAACTTTGATTTGCACCTGCCAACTTCATTTGACTGCTTCTCAACATTATACTTGCCCCCCTTTATTGACCGCTTCTCAACCATTTTTTCCCTTTAATCATAACTAACAATTAGACCTTCACACCATTGAAATTGTATACCTGAGTTTGCACAGAATAAGTGCATGTCATAAAAGACCATCTGTAAACTACTTGAGGGCATTGTACAAGGTCAAATCTCCATGTTCTTGTAGGAATTGCACTTGAATGTAATCTGACTCGAGCAAATAACAATAAAACTGCTTGACTTTTTCAGCTTGATGATTCAAATTTCCCCTTCGTGATTAGCTCAACAGAAGAAAGCCAAGAAAATTGAGGGGGGAAAATATTTAAGAAAGGGTCAAATCCTTGAGTTTGAATGTTGGTTTGTTGCCTGGTGATCAGTAATTTGGCACCAATTCCTAGAACACCAAAACTACTTGACAATGACTATTACATTACAGAGACAACATATAGAAATTGCTACATGTTACATGTCTGAATGATTCCTGTCCAAAATCACTAAGCGCATGGGACAAGAGAAGCATTGTCTTCTTCTATAGTTTTCTTAATTTCTAAAGTATGACTGTTGTCTTGAAACCTTTTATTGAAGGAAAGACTCGAAACTTTTGAGCAGAGAGGTCTCAGCAATTCATCTTTGCAATTCCCAAAAGCTAAAGGTAATGAATGGTTGATTGCATAGAGAAAAGAAAGATAGGGGAAAGGATGATTGTTGATAGGTAAAAGATATCTTTTGAGGCAACGATGGTCCCCATTTGAGCTCACACTATCCCACAGCACAGCATCTTGCTGCTAAAGAATATCCCCACTCTCTTCTCCTCATGAAATCCCTACCTTTCTTTTCTTCTATATTTTATATTTTTATTCACCAAGAATCTGAACTTTCCCACAATTTTATCTGTAAAGAATATGTGATCATTTAATCTTCAAAGTGTATAATTCTTCTAGTTGATATTTTATGTGATCATTTAAAAAACAGTTGGAGGATGTATTCACCATGATTGTGATGTTGAAACTAGAATTAATGTAAAAATAAAAAATAAGAATTCAATGTGATGCATTTTGTTTGAGGACTATCAATGTCAATGTGACAAATGCATTGTATCTAAATGGTACTAAAAATAGGTGAATGATTCAATGTTATTTAAGTGTATTTATTAAATTTTATTTATTGTTGATTTGTGTTAAAAATGAATGACATTTATTAAAGATATTAAATAAGTGTTATTTTATACTGTAATATCTTTAAGTATTTATAATAAATCTTGAAAAAAGGAAATATTATGATTTTTATAAAAATATAAATTAAAAATGTATTAAAATAATATTTTTTTAAAATTATTTCTTTACAACAACGTATCAAAACTATAAAACAAAATATCAAAAAAATCAATTTAATGCCTTTTTTAATGAAAAATAATTTGAAAAACATTTGAAAATATATTGAATTGCATTACCAAACAAAGCTTTAATAAGTATTCTAAAAGCATCACGAATCATCATCACGAGAGCGTGACGTCGCGGTGACCCTTTCTGGGCTAGATCTTGAAAGTCTTTTGGTTGGTTTAGGAGTCACCACAAAGTATTATGACTAGAAGAAACTTTAACTAGTTTTTTCAAAGATTCTAGAAAAGAGACTGGTTGTGTAAAGAAAATGTATTATCACCCCTAGTATGCCTTACCTAAGATAATCTGTATTGTTTTTTATTGTTTGCTATGGTCTGAAGATGTCTATTTTTACCATCCTACCATGACGGGTTTGCTACAATGAACAAACCCTGATTTTCTAGGTCAAGAATTCAGTCTGAGAAGGTGAAATATCTTCAATTATAGTTAAGGAATTTTTTGAGGTAAAAGTATAATTTTTTCTACATGTCATTCCAAATAATATTTCAAATAAAATTTCTTATAAATTTTATTCTTATATTAAAAGTGAATGGATTGTATTATTTACAATAATATTTTAGATATTAACCTCATACAAGTCTCTTTTACTTATATTAAAGCGAGTGATAAAATTATTATGCCTAATAATATTTTGGATATTAACTCTTTTTAGATTTTTTTTATTCTTATATTAAAAGTGAAAAATATAATTATTATCCCTAATAATATTTTGGATACTAACATACTTCAATTAAAAATACACTATTAAATTTTCTAATCTTGTATATTATAATCTCTTCAACCAGTCTTTGGTAATTTCCTAGCATTTTGGTATATTCTTGTTACTAATATATCTTCTTGATTTTCTTCCAATAGTTTTTCAATTTTTTTATTATTTATATATGGCCTCAAAATAGATAACCAACAACCCACTTGTGACATATAAACAAAAAAAGGGTGCCTTTTTTTATATTCACTTAGATTTGATCTCATCATTTTTTAGATACAAAAAGAAGAAGAAGAAAAAGGATTCTAAAAGGAGTGGATTTAATTTTGTGCAAGTCATTAAGATGAGAACAGAATAAGCATTGATTCGATTATAAAAAATTAAAAAAAAATCATTCGAAGAGTAATTTGCAGAACCTATCTATTTTATTATACACAAATGTTTGAAAATTCACTGGCTGCTAGAAGAAGAACTATTAATGATATTCATGAATTGTTCATCTGAATATAGACACCTTCACTCGTACTTCTATGCCCTGACAATTTAACCACTCCAGTTCTTCATCGTCCATCCCCTGCAGTCAGCTTGAAGAGGAGGTTGTTGGGAGGAAGATGGTGGGTTTCTTTTTCAAAAGCATGGGGAGCACAATTATTAAACTCAACTTGCCTTGACGGATTCATTTCATAAATTCAGGATTTGGATGGAGTTTCAACTTAAATAAATTTTAATATTAATTTGATAAAACTTAAATGATCAGTGTATGATTAGATGGATCCAGCCGTATAAGAATCAAGAATTTTTAAAAAATAAAATAAAACAGAACAACAGATAGATGAACAAGTAATCCAGCGAACAGACTATTTCCATTTCTCTTTGTCTCAAATTTTTAGGCATTTTTGGATTTTGGAGATGAATTTGGAGTGTAAAGCTGAGATAAGACAGGGCATCTACTCCGAAGTCCCATCAGTCTGACAATGGCCCCAAGAACAGTAGCAGTAATATATGAAAAGAGAGGTAGTATTCTGCGCCACATACATTCCTTCTTTTCTGGCATTTCCTTTGTGCTTTTGTCTGCCTCTGCTACTTTGTCCTTTCGTGGCCTTCTCTGTAGACCTGGGGCTGGTCTAGCTAGTTATATGTGACAGCTAGAAAATAAAATTTTAATAATATAAATTAATTAATTAATTTTTAAATTAATTTTTTTTTGAGGTTATAATACAAGTTTTATATATCTTAAGATTATTAAAGATTTATATAATTGTTAATTTCAGGATCCGTGAAATTATTCAAAATACATACAAACTGATCTGGATAACCATGTTAATCTTAAAAAAAAAAAAAATAGACAACAATATTTAAGTTTTATTACTTAAAAAAAAATTCAAAACTAAAAGAAAGAAATCATACTTGATAAATCCCATTAAAGAAATGTAAATCTAATATTCTGTTGGGAAATTTCATCGATTATTTATTTCTGAAGAGTAATTAGAGTAAAAAGATTTCAACAATGAATACAATCAGAGACCTGTTTGATAAAACAGTGTATTATTTCCGATGCACGGCACTGCTAAACACAATCAATTTGTGTAAGCTAGCAAGAGTTGTTGCTGCTTATATTGCACCCTAGGAGTGTCCATGGACAAGCAAATGGAATGGCAAGAAAGATAGGCTAATTAGGTCTACATACAATTGCCGAGGATTTCCATCTTTCTTCTTCCTTTTTGACTTTGCAAACGAAGAAGGCTTTAGACCAAAGCTTTAACAACACTTCTTGTTCCTGTTTTTTTATTGGAGTTTCCTGTCTTGTTAAACTCTTAAAACTGAAGTTATCTCTGTGTGTCCTAATCATATGACACACATTGCTCACGTTTTTCACCTACCTTTAAGGGTTAGCTCTAGCCCACTTTCCACACGAAAATTCCTTGCTTCAACTATATGATAAACAAGGAATTATTAGTCTTTTCTCCCTTATTTTCCCTGCGGTCCATAATCCGAGTAAAAATTAAAAACATGCCCTGTTATAGCGAGAAAGAAAGGATCAATCAACTACAGCATTTAAATTCAGATTTTTTAGTTTTTTAGTTTTCAATTGCGTATGTCTTTATGTTCTAATGAAGTTGAATGCTGCTGAAATTCAATGTTTGAGTATAAAAAGTCATGCTGGCTCAACACAACATTTCCCATAAAATGCACATGAAAACCCTAAAAACTGATCTTGCTCTCCCTCTCTCTCGGTGATCCTGTCCCCTTTTCAACTTTCTTGGAGTATTTTTAGGGTTAGATTTTCTGTTGTTCAAGGGATGATCAAATCTTGGTAGACGTTCGCTCTTGTCTTCAAGTAGAGTAAGATTTTCTGTTTCTTGGTTGGATATATGGTCAAGTTCAAATTCCTGTGACTACTTTCAAGTACATTTCTATGGGTTTTATTAAGGAAAAGATAATGTCTTTTTCTAATTTAACAAGTGTTTTTTTTTTTAATAACTGATAATATAAAAAGTCAAGTGGGAGTATAATTTCAAAAGAAAAATTAAAATGAATAAAACAACTTAATTGTTCCAAAAAAAAGAGGAAATTAGATAATTTTCATGTACTATCTACTCTTTTTTTTTTTTTGGTTTGTTAATATCTCTTTTGAAATTTATTATATATATTTAAAAATATAATTACGGTTATTTTTTAAAGTGTTTTTTATATCAAAATACATCAAAATAATATATTTTTTTATTTTTAAAAATTATTTTTAAAATTAACACATCAAAACGATCCAAAATATAAAAAATATATAATTTTTAATAAAAAAAAGTTGATTTTTTTTAAAACATAGGTTAAACCCCGTTTGCTTTCTAAACATCCTAATTGAATCAATATATTTCAAATATAATTAATATTTTATAGTTTCTTAAAAAGAATTAAAAATCAAGATGAGGTTAGGTGAGAATAAAATAAAGAAAGGATGGGGATAAACTTGAAATATTCCTTTTCCATCTCTATATTTTCAGAGATCTAAGGAGACCCAGTTTGTGGTCACCATAAGATTTGCTGGCCTATTCTTTTCCTCGTCGAGCCCTTGAATTTAAGAATTATCTCAACAAAAGAACAAACCCTAACTAATCATTTCTTCTTTAAACTGTCGATCAAAGGGCCACAATTATTAAAATAGGTTTTCAAAATCCCAATAATCTCCTCTCTGTCTCCCCCAACAACTGGATGGCAGCCATGTGTAAAGGCATGGTACTTGTTTTCCCATTGGAAAACTAAAAAGAATGGTCAAAACTAAAAAAAAAAAAGGCCTCGCAACGCATGCCATTGTCCCTACGGAGAAAGAAAGTCTCTTTCCACTCCGTTTCGGTGATGAACGAGGGCAACAGATTTCAGTAGCTTGACCTAACGTCTAGCTAGCACTTGCCTTGATCATCAAAAAGTATATGGCCATGGATAAGGGATTGATGTATGGCCTTATCCTTGGCCACCTAAGCCTAAGGATAATTAAAACCAAAAGGCACTACCTAATCGCATGGTTTCCTCTTCTAATCACACAAGTAATACCGTTTTAATCATCTAGAATTAGGCAGAAACTTATATCTGTCGTTTCTCACGTTTATATTGCAAGTTGGGCATTTGACTCGTGAAGAATGGTTGGCAGCTCATCGAAATGAGTCTTTCCATCTATCCTGTTGACTCAAGACCCAGTTTTAAAAAGATTATTTCAAAATTAATATTGTGTAACTTGATTAAATTAAAACTTGGTTTGATCCAATTAATCTAATTAAAAGCATCAAAAAAATTTTATATAAAATATTAATTTAAATAAACTCAATTTAACATGATCAACTCATAATTCTGACTTTACATTGATTCTACTTTCGGATTGGGTTTAATAAACTCAAAAGGAAAGGGATTGCGCTTGTTTTTTTTGTCCAAGAACTTCTAAACAGAAGAATTAAGGGAGAAGAGGTGGAATTCATATACCTTTTTTTATGTAATATATTTTGGGTTTCGTCTTCTGGTGAAGAAAATTCTTGGACTATTCATAATTAGAAATTACTAAATTACGGAGTAATGAGTACCTATTTTACGTCTATTCTAAGTAAGATATCAAAAGAAAAATAACAAACCTGAAAATAGTTTAATTGGTCAAGTTTTAAATTTATTTTTTAATGGTTATGAATTTAAATTCTCTCAAAGTCATTGAAGACTTACATGGTTGTTAACTTCAAGGTTTATAAGATTAGTCGATGTATGCGCAAACTACTTCAAAAACTCATGTTAATTTAAAAAAAAAAAAAAAAAAAAAGGAAGCAGTGGATGCTTAAAAGAAAGCAAAGGGCGTCTTCATGATCCATTGTTTAGGACAATATTGTCAAAATCAAGACTTTAAATTTCATGAACTAAACAAAAAACTAGTTTCCATCTTAAACATCAATGTCCACTGGTATGCAGCTCCATGGTTAATGGCAATTCACTCCCAGAGTTCGATTCATAGCAAGTTTTTTCCTTAACAAGAAACTTCTCATATGTTTATAGCTTGGAATTAAAACCTTGAAAGGCATGTGTTTCTCACATTTGGTAATCCGTAAGTGGTGTTGATTAATTTGTGACCAAGCAAGATATTGAAATGTTTGGTTATATGGTCTTGATTAAGGACGAAGTAATCTCACCTTCTCCACGATTCTATGGAGTTCCATTTCGTGGCTCTCCTTGGTTCTTGGGGGTTAGGTCTTAAACAAGATCTTATCAAGGCCAAAGGAGAGAGGGAGAGAGGGAATAGTATTAAGTTTACTGGCAGTTGATTCAAATCAGTCCCTTTCCCCAAGTCTTGTTTACGGTTCAATCACAAGATTTTTATTAAAGTTTTCCACCATCGTGCTGATAGTGAAATCAAGACTCCATTGATAGCAACTTAAAAGGTCATATTCTTGTGTTCTTCGACAGCTCATTGTTTCTAACAAAACTGAAAGCAAACTCTACAATATTATATATACCCTGTTTAAATGTAATAGTAATTGATGTGTTTTACTACTCATGTAGCTCTCAAGACGTACGCTCTTCATCTGAGTTCATATTGGGCTGGGCTGGGCTGAACTCAGCTGAGTTCATAGCATTCGATTTCTTTAAAAAAATATATGGATAAGGTTAAGGTTGCGTATTTGATCATATAATGCATAGTATTTTTTATTTCAATATCAGTATATAAAATCAAGAGTGCCGCACTGAAATGCTCGGAGTCAAACTTCTTCGATTATTCCATTTACTTTCTTTTTTCTTGTCTGTACAGTCCACTTTACCACGCCATACACTGTGCTGAAGAAGTCATTTTCCCTTTCAGAAAGGAGAAATTTAAGTTACAAAATGGACATTGATGTGGCAGCCAAATCTAAGGCCTTGACTTATGTCACAGAGCCACTGTAAAAGCTGAGGGGGCCACGATGAATGTGAACCCCATTAAAGCAAGGTGGGTGTGTTAGTTCATGCATCAAATCAATCGAATTTATGAAATAATATATAGAACTTAAATATCCGGCACAAGGCATACAAAAAGGATAAAGTTTTTACTTGTTTAAAGCAAAAATGGACACAAAATATTCCATGTAGTATACGCTAATTGTAATTACATCATGTGGTTTTTTCTGAAAGAACTTCGATTTCTTTACCCAACTTCACTGTTGATATGGATATCGAAGAAGGTGACTTTTTTCTTTTATATTCTTTAATATTTATATTTATATTTATATTTATTTGATATTGATTTTATATTTATAAATTGTTTCTATTTATTTTTTATAAAGTTATTGTATTTTCAAATAAACATTCTAGAATTTAATTTTACTTGATTTATGATCGATTATACAATAGTTTATTTTTGTTATGGTATAATTAAATAAAAATTATTTTAACAAAAATCTTAAATCTAGTGGATTTTATCACCCGAATAACAGATTTAACAATTTAAATTATGAAACTTGAATCCATCCAATAAATCACCTTCTTAATATATTTTTTTAAAAAAAGATCATCTTGAATATTTTTTAAAAAAATATCAAACCATATTTTAACAAGTCATTTAAGCTATTTTTAGAATTTTTAAATCAATTTAGTTATGTTAAAGTAACTTTTACATAGATTAACTTTAAATTTAGATTAGATAAAGAATATTTTAAAATTGATTTGTTAAAACAAGTTTAATAATAAAATTAAATAATCTCTTAGACATATATTTTATATTAAAAAAACTTTGGTACGCTGAGGCCTTTAAACTTATTGAATTCCATAGCAATAGCTTCTAGTCTAAGGTCCTCCATTAATTGCCGAATGCTCAAGGAAGGAAACCTCTTGTCATGGGGAAATTGAAATCATGAGCCAACAAAAATAAATAAATGGGCCTAATGTAACCACATGGGACTCTGGGCCGAGATAACCCAACCCATTCTCCTAAGGAAAAGCTCCAAGGACCTACAACAAAATGGCACATGCAATGGTGACCTATTATTATATTATACTCTATAACAAAAAGATTGGATATTCAATGTGTATTTGCATTTTTAATGACTTTATTATTGGTGAGCAAGCTTCCGTTTAGGAGTCGAAAACTCTTTTTAATAGAACCTATTAATAATTATAATAAAAAAGAGGGTTAAGCGGTATTTTTATATTTTTATTTACAATGTAATTACTAAATAATCCTAAGAAAAACACTTTTTTCTTTGTTTTAATAGAGTTTTTCATATTTTTTAGGTATAACTCAATTATTTAAATACCATTAAAAAATAATCTTCCCTAACTCAATTATTTATTGCTTTATTTTTTGTTGCACTTTCTTTTTATTAAGTTATTTAATTTTATATTTTGTTATATTTTGTTTTGTTATTTTGTGAGCGAGATGGTCAAGTTAAAACTTGTATTTTTCTTTCATAATATCTATTCTTTATTTAACTTGGATTTTTTAAGAAGTTTAATTTTTTTTATCCTAGACTTGAAAAGTCGTAACTAATAGATTAATTAAATTAACTTAATCAACTTAATATTTTTTTTCTTGATTTTTTAATGATTGTTTTTTTAATTTTATTATTTTACATTAAATTATTTATTTATTTTATTTTCACTTTTTTTTTATTTGATTATTTCAAGAGTAGATTGATAAAGTTAACTCAAGTTAGCTTAGAGTATTTTTATGTTTTTTTAATTATACCTTAGTTTTTTTTTTTTTTTAACCAGAACATTTTGAAAAAAAAATATTGTAATTTTTTGAAATCATGGATTGAATTATAAGTGAAAATATCCTGAATTGACTAATGTTATATTCTTCGGCATTATATTTTTAAATTATTCTAGTTTTCATCTTTGATTTTAGATTATTAAACTTGAACTTATTTTTCATTCTACAGTTCTTTCATTCCAAATCATGTTTTAGTTAATTTAACCCAAATTACCTTACATTATTGTCATCTAAATATGTTTAATCAAGCACGAAGAGTATTCACCATAACTTGAACCACCTTCAACAAAAAGGGAACAGGTTAGTGGGGAAGTAGAAATAATGGTGGAGACAAGTCTTTTTAAGAAAGTACTTCAATTTATTTTTTACACGACATACCAATTCAAAAACACAAAAAAATATATATATTAATAATTTAAAACAAATAATAAAAATAAAAATCATAAACACAATCCAACCACGAAAACAAACACCATCACAGCGTAACGCGACCAACGTGGCTCAAAATTTCATCAGCGAAGGCCATAGCAATTTTTTAACAAGCCAAGAACAACCAGGGAATTTGGGGAGCAGAAGGATGGAGAGAGAATTGAAATCAACATGAAGATGATAGTAAAATCAACTGAAATATGCAACGATGATTTACTTTATATTACAATGAAATGAAAACAAATCCACGACAGAAACAGATTCTTAACTACATAACTACAAGCAAGCTTACCCCCACTCCATCATCAACAATCTTCAAACATTTTAACAATATGAAAGAAAACGGGTGGTTTTCTTAGTCTCCTAGTTAAGTTCATGCACCCAAAATACAAAGTAGAATGTAGCAAATATAAGATTCCTCAATAATATATATAATGGAGCAAACATATATACCTGTCGACATTACTGTGCAAAATTAAACATTTCACATCTGCTCCGCGTACTGGCCATCTTCCTCGTCTTCGTACTCACCCTCCTCATCAGCAGTGGCATCTTGATACTGCTGATACTCGGACACAAGATCATTCATGTTACTCTCCGCTTCTGTGAATTCCATTTCGTCCATTCCTTCACCAGTGTACCAATGCAAGAAAGCTTTTCTCCGGAACATGGCAGTGAATTGCTCACTGACTCTCCTGAACATTTCCTGGATGGAGGTGGAGTTTCCAATGAAGGTGGATGCCATGGCAAGTCCCCTTGGTGGGATGTCACAGACACTGGATTTCACGTTGTGTGGAATCCACTCAACAAAGTATGATGAGTTCTTGTTTTGGACATTGATCATCTGCTCGTCTACTTCCTTGGTGCTCATCTTGCCACGGAACATGGCAGAGGCAGTGAGGTAGCGACCATGCCTTGGGTCAGCAGCACACATCATGTTCTTGGCATCCCACATTTGCTGGGTCAGTTCAGGAACAGTGAGGGCACGATATTGCTGGGATCCACGGGAGGTCAGAGGAGCAAAACCAACCATGAAGAAGTGGAGACGAGGGAAGGGGATGAGATTCACAGCAAGCTTTCGCAGGTCAGAGTTGAGCTGACCAGGGAACCTCAGGCAGCAAGTGACACCACTCATGGTTGCAGAAATCAAGTGGTTAAGATCACCAACTGTAAAGGAATAATGACCCAAATGAGCTTATGTTTAACACAGCCATCAAGCAACAAAATAGCAATTGCAACAGCACATAATGGTCACTAATAATGGAGATAAAAGAAATTCAGAATCCACTCGCTATTTTACATTCATTGAGTTCAACATGTAAAAGATTGCAACACATAACTTACCAGCAAATTGCATTTCAAAACTGTCATTATTTAATGCTCTAAACAACGACTAGCCAGCAATTGTTTTTCAAATTGCTCTAACCTATTTAAATTATCACAATTGCTCTGAAGATGAAGAAAAAAGGTGAACATCTAGCAGATCTAAAGCATGTTAATTCATTAGCAACAAACAAATTACAATAAGTAAAGATGCCACTGGCGGTCATCTTCCACTTAAACCACAGAATGCTCCATTATTTGCATACTGTTAAGCTAGCTCCATAACCCAAATAAAACGAGCAACAATTTTACATTGCAAAAAAACCAGCAACCAAATTAAGTATCACATGATCAATTGAACAGAAGAAAAGTGATAAGGGATGTGTTAAATCAAGCAAATCCACAATCACGAAGCAAGCAAAGGGAATCTAAACCAGTCCAACTTGAAGAACAGCAGTTAACGTAAACAAGATGCATACAGAACTTGAAGTGATTGGAGATGCAACTTAAGCCCTTTCATCTTTACTTACAGCTGGGAGTAGTCAATTTAAGAGTCCTGAAGCAAATATCATATAAAGCCTCATTATCCAGCACCATGCACTCATCAGCATTCTCAACAAGCTGATGTACAGAAAGTGTGGCATTGTATGGCTCAACCACTGTATCTGAAACCTTTGGGGAGGGAAACACAGAGAATGTCAACATCATCCTATCAGGGTACTCCTCGCGGATTTTCGAGATGAGCAAGGTACCCATTCCTGATCCAGTTCCACCACCCAGTGAGTGGCACACTTGGAAACCTGCATAAATGACAAAAGGTTCACCACACCCATTTTACAAAATATCAAGGAAACAAATGAAAAAAAAAAAAAAAGAGGAGCTGTAGCAAACCTTGGAGACAGTCACAATTCTCTGCCTCCTTCCTAACAACATCAAGAACAGAATCAATAAGCTCCGCTCCCTCAGTATAATGCCCCTTCGCCCAGTTGTTTCCAGCACCAGATTGTCCAAATACAAAGTTATCAGGCCTGAAAATCTGCCCATAAGGACCAGTACGAACACTGTCCATGGTACCAGGCTCCAAGTCCATGAGCACTGCACGAGGAACAAACCTCCCACACGAAGCCTCATTGTAGTACACATTCACACGCTCCAACTGCAGATCTGATGAACCAGTGTACCTTCCAGTCGGGTCTATTCCATGCTCATCACAAACAACTTCCCAGAACTTTGAACCAATCTGGTTACCACACTGACCACCCTGTATGTGAAGGATCTCTCTCATTTTTGCTGCTTCAGTAAAAAACAGGACCCCAATCAATCAAAACCCCAAAATTTCACAAAGAACAAATCATTTAATCAGCAATTAACAACTACAGAAAGTAATTTAAACTTCAAAAAAACGGAGCTTTAATGAGAGTAATTATCTAACACATCTATCGAAATTATCCTCCAAGATTTAAGCAAACAGAATTCACAATAATATTAATTTCACATGATAACAAAAAAAAAAAAATTCTAACAGATATAATACTCTAATATATTCTCATTTAATAAAAAAACGCATAAATTAGCACTATAATTTAACAAATCATAATATCAACTAAAATGTTGCGCGGGACTGATAAGATCTAAAAAAATTACAAATTTGAAATAAATTTAGTGAGAAAAATAATCAAATCTAAATAAATTAACTAGAATTAATTTAATTTCAAAAATTGAATAAAATCGTTACTATAAACTCAATTCAGTAACTATTATAAACTTTAAAAAATCAGAAAAAATGGAAAAATCAATCAAATCGCTACCTGGTGAGAGCGTTGCAGCAAATGCGGTAAAAAAAATATAAAAAAAACAGCGAATTATACAGAATTTTGAAGATTTAGAGATCTAATCGATTAAGAGCGTAGAATATCAACAATTTAAACAGAAAAATCGAAATAAATTGCAAAAAACAAAAGAAAACATCGCAATAAAATTAAGCATAAATGATACACAATTGATAGATCTAGTGAGTAATAATTAACGGCAATGTGACTCAGAAAAACATGAGATCTAGAGAGAAAGAGATAATTACCTTGAGGTGTTTAGAGAGAGAGGGATAAAATTCGAGTCTGAGAGAGGGAGCGAGGAGATAAGAGAGCTCTGGAGAGAACATATATGGGTTATCTGAAGAGAGGGGGTGAGAGGCAGGGAGTGAGATCGGACGGTATATATTGGTTCCCTCCAGTTTTTTGAAGATTTGTTCGGATCCGTCGGATGGTGGAGATGGACGGTTTAGATTGGGTTTTTGGGGCGTGATTATTTAGGTTCGTATTTTTAAATTTTTGCGTTAATTTATTGGACGCATTTGTCCTTGACCGAAATGACGAGTGGCTTTTGACGGATGTTCTCGGTGATAAGGATCTCACACCGGCGTCCTTTGCTTTAATAGTATTACCGTACTGTCCCCGAATTTTGATTAGGCTGCTAAGACGTGTTTGGCATTACATCGATACTGTGGCACAACTATATTTAATAAAAAAACTTATATTTTTTTATTTTAAATTAATTTTTTTATTTTTACGTGTTATATCAAAAAATAACATTTTTATATTTTTAAAAAATAATTTTTATCATACTACCAACAAATACTTGGATATTATTGTATCAAAATACCAACAAATACTTGGATATTATTGTATCTATTACTTTATGTTATGTTATTTATTATTATGTTGTGGGGTAACAATATTATTTGATTAATTATTGTAGCTTTGTATTGTATTTATAAATATTTAAATAGTATTTTATTATTGTGATTTTAAGATATATAATGACTTATAAAAATTGTAGCATACTAAAAATATTTATTTTATATCAGATCATGTGTAACCTTTTAAATTTATACTATTTCATATAGAGTTACTCATTAATTGTTTTTTTAAAAAAAAAACCTATGAAGTAGGTCAAATGGGATTGTAATATCTGGGTCATTCCGCGAGAAATGGCATCATGGCGGAGGGCACATGGGTCATTCCGCGAGAGATTAGATACAGGCCTCAGCCATCAATTCAGGCAAAATGGTCAATCCAAGAAAAGGACATTCTTGTAAATCAAGAATAAAAATCAGCTGAGATATTTTATTGTAATCAATGCTAACGACCAATCTAATTATTATTTTTTACATGATAAAGTAAATAAAATAAAGAAAAAAACCGGCCCCTGAAGCGCGTGTAGGAAACTGTCAATGGCATGTGTTGAAAGATTTATTACATTCAACAATTCAAGTTATCCGTGGGTTGAGCAGAATATCAAGCTGTGTGTGACTATTGTCCGAATGATATTTTCCTTGTCCTAATGACTTCTTGAAAAGGCGCGTGTGACTATTGTTCGAATGAAATAGACAAAACTGTCGCATGAATTAGCTAGCAAGCCACGTGAGGTGAAGCTCGAGGACGTATGGCCCAGCTATTCCGCCAACCAATCAAACACCAGAGGGCTGCTAGCAATATTAACTCCAGTTAAAAACTAACCACGCCCTCTGGTTAACAATGGAGACCAGATCTATGGTGCGAACGGATACTGACTGCTTGTTTGCTTGCTTGGGTTGGGGTCTAAGCATCTTCAGCTGTGTGGATGTCTTGTGTCTTAACCACTAATCTCTTTGATAATAAGATTAATGACAAGTAAGAGTGTCTTTGACAGTGTAATAATAGTTTTTTTTAAAATAATTTTTTATGTTGAAATACATGTAAATAATATTTTTTTATTTTTTTAAAATTATTTTTTTATATCAGCACATCAAAATAATATAAAACATACAAACCCTATTAAATTTTAACAAAAAAAATTAAAATTTTATGGGAACGCAATTTGCACCATATTTCCAAACGCTGTTTAAATATAACAAGATTAATGATGCTTAGTCATAATTCACGTTAGCAATAACAAAGGTAAAAAGAAAATAAAAATACTGGATTAAAATTTATGAAATTATTTTTAAAAAAAAATAGCACTCTTTAAATAAAAGCAAGCAAACTATCATAAAAAAATAATTAAAAATAACACAGCTCCGTAAAAATTATAAGTGAAAATTATGACTTTCTAAAAAAGTCATGGTTGGAGAGCGCGTCATTTTAAATAAATGGTTAAAATTAGCTTGCATAACTTAAAAAAAAAAAAGGTATGAGAGATGAAAAATAATAATAATAAGATTTTAGAAATGCATGGAAGCTTTAATAATAATATTTTTATATTAATTATATAAAAAAATCACAAAATAAACTTATTATATTAAAAAATATTACCTCTAATAACCGGAGTGGACCACGAATATCATCAAAAATAAATGACCCATAAAAAAACAAAACCAGTATATTCCTGTTGACAGCGAAGGTTGATGGTGCATTTTCAAGGACTTATTGGTTCACCAGCAAGGAATTAATTCGAGTAGGAGCAACGTTACTATCTGATAGTCAATTAAAAATCTTATTGCTAAAGTTTGACAAATATTCTACACCTAGATCCGACGTGGGAAACCTCAATGTCTCGTTATAAAAATACATACAACCATAAAAATTAAAACAAAACAAAAGTGATGATGCTAGTGATTTTTTATAATCATGCAATTTAAATCTTTTTTTTATTGACATAAATGTTCGATCAGTTTGTATGTATTTTAACTAAGTCTATAGACTCTGAAATTAACGACCATATAAACTTATAATGATTATTATATTAACAATTACAAGACTCAAATCTAAAATTATAGAAAAGCAAACATATGCAATTTAAACCTTAGAATAGTAGGTAAAGGAGCAACGACATCTTAATAATTTTTAGTAATCTAAATTGAATTTGTGAAATCATTTAACTCTTGTTAGATTACCTAACTTGATAGTGGTTGATAGAAGTGCTTTAATGTGAGCTCGCATTGACCGCTCAATAATGATCACAAAGCAGCAAGAGATAATTTTTCACTGGATAATAATCTACCTCGTTTATTTAATAGCTAAAATCTACCTCTTATGGTGTATTTGTTTTAAATACATCAAGGCAAGCCCTGACATGTAACATTTTAAATTCAAAACTTATAACTGACATAATTATAGTTACTCAACAGATAACCACTATAAAGTTTGAGAAAAAAATACGAGTTATAATAACATCAGAATTCTTGTTCATCATGCAAAATTTAATAATCTTGTGTTACTCTTGTTTGGGCATTTTATATTTGCTTTGATAAATTAAATTTATTTAACAATTTCTCTTATTTAAAAACAATAAAAGAAATTGCCCTTGTTCCAGGAAATTGGTCGCAGGAAACCTTTATATTAAAACAAAACAAAAGGTTCTATGATAAAAATCGCAATCGGAGAGATTACTATATACTATCATGGTATCCTTCCTTTTTTTCTTTTCTTTACTAACGTATACAAGAAGAAATCACCTGATAATCCATCTATCTTGCTAGTGTTCATTTGCTAATTATATGGGCTGTGGAATTTATAGCCCGAGGCTTTTGGAAACCTGAGATTATCTAATTACTCGGCTTCCTAGCTGCCCATAAAACGTGAGCTCGGAACCTTTCAATACATAGCATAAGTCTCGTTATCCAAAAAAATCTAATCCTCTGGCGATGTTGCTGTGCCCCGGGATACATATTATCATTCACTGCAATAATATTATTAATATTTTTTCTCTCGATCACTTTATTTTTTTAATCTTGTAAAGTGGTTTTTTATTATGATATAAATATCTTTTAACAATTATATAGGATTATTTTAGTTATTTTACTTTTTAATATATAGTAAAATAATCCATTTTTTTAACAAGATTTTTTTTGTATCTTTATATTTAATAGAACAATATAATTACTACACTACCCTTATCATTTTATTTTTTTATGTTGGCTTCAGGAGCTTGGTTGTAATTTCATCGTGATTTGTTTGTTATTGATGTTTAGTTTTAAGGGTATTTTCGGTTTTGTACATATAAGAAAAAACAAAAAAGTTGTTGGTACTTGCCTCGCACGTGTCATCTACTTCGTCATCTTTTAAGAGCATGTGTAGCTGGCTCTAGTGATTATAATCATGATTCGACCACATTATTTGATTTGTCTTGGCATCTTCTTTCTATCCAGGTGACACATGTATGATAGTTTGGCTTGAAATTACTCCTTTTTTTTATTATCTCTTTTCCTCATCTTTTCTTTTTTAAATTACGTGTTGGTCATGCAAAAAATCATTCTAGCCTTTCAATTTATTTTTCTTCTTTTGATTTAGTCCATTTTTTTTTTTTTTTACAATTGTTCTATTTACATTGATTATTTTTATTTGGATTTTATTTTTGATTTCATCTTTGGTCATTTGATTTTATTTTTTTCAAATCTGGACTTTATTCTTTTAATTGCTATTTATTTTGTTTTAAATCATTTTATTTATTGATTTGTTTTTTTACCAACTCCACCCCTGAGCATTTATTTTCATTTAATTTTTATATCAAATTTAATTTTAATTCTTTTAATTGATTTTTTTTATTTATTTTTTTAATTGATTTTTTTTTACAATTCCATCCTTAAATATTTAATTTCTAAGTTGAATTTAATCCTAATTCTTTTAATTTCTATTTTTTTCTGTTTTGCATTGTTTTTTATTGATTTTTTTTCTCAATTTTATCCCTCGATATTTGTTTGATTAAAAATTTTACTTCTTTATTTTTTAGATTTGTCTTAAATAGGACCTTCCCAGTCTCATGACTCGAGTAATAAATCTGAATGAATACCACGAGTTGACTTCAATCTTTTTTTAAAGCATTTTTTTATATATTTTTTAACGGTATTTTTTTTTTTGCTTTCCTATTTATAGGATCATCCCAATTTCATGTCCTAAGTTATGTGTTTGATTTGTTAATCCGGTTTGGCTACCAGATTTGCTAAATGCTTTTTTGTTATCTTTTTTTTGGTTACTTTGAAAAGTTTTTAAAATTTTTATTTCTAATTGACTTATAATAAACTTCTTAATAGGACCCGGATTCAAGATTTCATAAGTTGTGAGCTTTTTAAAATTTAACTATATTTAGAATGTGTACCCGGGTTTACTTTGTTTTTATAGATTTTTTAATTTCACCCCTATGATATTGTTAATCTTGAAAATTTGGTCCTGATTCTTTTAATTGATATTTATTTTATTTAGGATTATTTTTTATTTTTTTTCATTAAATTGCTTCATTGGGTTTTTCTATTAAAGTTTATCTTCATTCTTTTTCTTGTGTTTTACAAGTGTTTTTATTAATATTTTTCTATCGATCTCATTTTTCAAAACTAAATTGGTTGAGAATTATGCTTTTTAATTGAATTCGAGTCTATAATTTAAAAAGTTGCAAGTTTTTTATATTAGACTAAATATTAGAGGTTCATGTTAGTTTACTTGATCCTCTTCTTTCAAGTTGATATTTTTTTATTATTTTTTAAAGTTTGACTGCTTTTTGTTTTTTAGCTAGGTTAGCATTGGGTTATTTGAGAATCCAAATAAATTCAAGTGTGATTTTTGTTGTTGTTTTTTTATCAATTTTTTTATTCTTATTTTTTTTATATAAATATTTAAATTATTAATTTAACCACTAACTTGTAACTTAAATTCTTCTAACCTATCACTTTTTTTATATTAAATTTGTTTTTTTTTCAACTCACGACAACTCACGACAATACACGAGCAACATATCTATTTTCCTTGCTATATTGTAATGGGCAATTCACACAACAAAATTTGTATTACATTAGAGAGAAAAAGGGAATGGCCCCCCAGAAGGCAGGATCGCACGAGCGGTAGCTTTGAACCACCTTCTTCTTCTTTGGTCAAGATGATAGTTGTTCAACCAGCTGGGTTCAATAAATTAAATAATAAACTACGATTTAGAACCTGATTTGAATAAAATTTTTAGTTAAATCAAATAAAATATTGATATGACTAAACTTGTTAGATATAATTAGATTTTTAGTGATTAGGCTAGACAAGTATAATGGCATCCGAATCTAACAAATATATAATCTGTAATGAAAAGAAATTAAAATAATGTTATTTTAAGGAGTAATTTAACTGGTTAGATTTTAAATTTGTTTTTCAATGATCATGAATTTAAATCTTTTCAAGATTATTAGAGACTTATATAATTATTAATTTTAGAGCCTGTAGAATTAGTTGAGATACACACAAGTTAGCTAAATATCTAAATTAATAAATAAAATAAAATAATGTACATTAGTTTGGCATTCATTATATTACAAGCCTCAGCGAATCATTTGGCACATATAAAAAATATTTGCCAATTATATATAAGCTCATGCCAAACAACAATGGGGCACAACTCACCTCTTAATACACTGTCAATTATGAAGTGGATGGGGGTGTTCTTCATAATTTCTATTTTTATTTTTTAATGTATTTTTAAAATATTAAATTGATATTTATTTTAGTATTTATTTTTGTAGTTTTAATGTAATAATATCAAAAAAAAAACAATTATATAAAAAAATTTATTTTAATATATTATAAAAACACCCTACAAAACAATCTCATTCCTGTAAAATCCAAGTGTCCGATCTTTGATCACAGTAGTCCTAATATCGATATGGTTGCAAAAGGTTATGTTAATTCAAGAAGGATAAATTATAAAATACTCCTTGAACTTTGGAAACTACCCTCGAATTAAAAATTTCCTGATTTTTCATCCTAAACAATATAATTTCTTGAAGATGGAACTTGTATTAGGGTTTTACTGGGAAATTGACAAAAAAAGCCCCTGATTAAATTTATAATTCTGTCGATTTTCCAACATCAGATGCTTTTTTTTTCAATTTCCCAACCAAACCCTAACCAAATGGTCATATTAAAAAAATCATCTTATTTAAGGTAAAAAAAAAAAAACAGCCTGGGAGAGAAAAGGCTAGCCATTGCTTGTTGGAAGCTTTTATATATTAGTTGTTCTTAACTTGGATGGTCCCATTTGTTTGTGAAATATTTTAATGGCTAAATCATGATTGTTTGAAGCGACATCAAGCATCAAACTTTCTAAAGTAACTAAAGAAGTAAAGATTAATCTCAGATCAAATTCATCATACCTATATTTGTTGCTTGATCATCGGAAAAAAATGGAAGGTAATGGTCAACAACAATGGCTGCTGGAGTATATTTTTAACTGTAGAAATTAAACGAGATGGTACATAATGCTTTTTAAAATAGTTTTGTGCTTAAAAATAGATAAAAAAAAATTTTCACATATTTTTTTATTTTTAATATTAGCATATCAAAAAAAATAAATCAAATTAATACGTTTTCAAGTAAATTTTTTTTTTAAAAAAAAACATCTAAAAGCAGAAGCAAAAATTATGCTAAAAACTCTTTTTATTTTAGAAAACTATATTTTCTAGTAAAATACAGTTACTCTCCATGTACTCCGATGTGATTTAGGATTAATTCAAGGAAAATTTAAAAAACTTAAAACAACTCTCATAAAAACTACAATAATTTAACAAAAATAATAGATTTTAATCATACATGTACTCACATCTATCTAGAGGAACTCTATCACATCTAAATTGTGTTTGTTAATGTCTCATGATAGGAATGGTATATAAAAAAGCTAAAAATGAGTTTGGTTGAAAAAAATATAAAATAAATATGTTTCTAAAATAGTTTAGAAGTAAAATTTTATATATTTAAAACAAAAAATACATATCTTATTGTTAGAAATGTTTATTTCTTTTATCTTGAGAGGGTGATTCAAAACTACATTATATATCTGGGTTAAAATTCAAGATGATTTTATAAATAAAATTGATTGAATACAAATATGTCATCTTTCTATAATGAATAAATAACAACACTCGAACATAAGATTTATGAATTGCACCAGTCATTTATTAACACATAGTTGAGTAAATATGAGATTAGTAAATATAATATTTAGTATTGTTTGTCCCTAAATGTCAGTTAGGACGTTAAAAAATAATATAAATCATATATTAAAATCTCATCTTGTATTTTAAGTTATTGGGCTGAGATGATTTTTTAACATGGTATCAGAGTCTTGATGATCAAGCGGTCACGAGTTCGAATCTCGTTATCTTTATTTATTTGATAAAAATTAGACATAAGATAATATAAGTTTATACAAGTTTAAAGTTTAAAGGATTTTCTTCTCATTTAATTATTTCGATACATTTCAAAACAAAAAAATACAGTTTAAAAAACAACTATACTAACTTTTTTTTTTTAATTAATGTGGGTATTCGAGCTAATTTGCGTACACCTCAACTAATTTTACAGGTTTTAAAATTAATGACTATATAAACCTTCAATAATCTTAAAATTTATAAAATTCAAATCGATAATTTTTAAAGAACAAACTCGGATCTACCCTCCCATAATTAACTACAATAACTTTTGAATCCGAGTGTCATTGTGCAAGCTCATGCTTCCATGGATATGACATCTGTAAGTGCAGCTAGATTTTCTTACTTTTACAGGGATTAAAACTTTTTGCATGATAGATTTTGCTTCTTCGTGAACTTTAGATAGGAATCATTGACAAACTGTCAGGAAATTTGGCACCAATATCACCATGAGGGTATGGCCTTTGTTCATTTAATAACGTATTGGGACTAACCCATGCAAGCTGGGGTTTGGACCCTACCATGTGAGGGTGTTGAGGATTGATTGCAAACATTTTGATGGCTTCGCAATAAGATAAAGAAAGCACTTGTTATCATGAACAAAAAAGGCTAGCCACTTGCTCCAACCCATCTGACAACAACCAAAAAAAAAAAAAAGAAAAAAAAAGAAAAAGGCCAAGGGTTTAAAATTAGAAAATTATGAAATTTAGGGGGGGAATGTTTTGATAGTAGTAGTAGCTTTGGAAGATGGTGAAACTACACTACTTATCTCAAAATTATTTTCCAATAAAAGTAAGATTAGTCCAACAATGTGGACTTACATATGGAAATTGGTAAAAATATCAAACATTTTTTACAATCTAAAAGGATCGGGAATGGTGGGCTATGAGAAGCTAAGACCCAAAGCCCCACAAGTCCACCAAAGTGGGGAAAGTTAGGGCACAATTCCTGGGATTCCTGGGGCATATATAGTTTGTTGAACCCTAATCATGCTCTCTACCCTCCACTGCTAGATAAATTATTAGAGACAATCGAGTTTCTCCAATATCACCTACCAAATGCCCCCCACTAACCATCAAATATCAATAAACAAACAATCCAGGATCATAAAGCTCAAAGGTTAAAAGTAAATCAGCCTTGTTAAATTGATTGTATATCCTGTTTATCTGTTAATATTTAATTTATATTTAATATTATAATATATGATATTTCTTTATTATAAAAAAAATACTTAAAACAAAACAAGTATTAATTTAATATTTGTTCTAGTGAAAAGTTAAAACTACATGAAAACATTAACATTTAAATAAGTATTAATTTGATATTTTTTTCAAATGAAAAGCTAAAGCTACATGAAAACATTTAAATAAGTATTAGTTTGATATTTTTTTCAAAAGAAAAGCAAAAACTACAGTAAAAACAGACAAGCAGTCACTAACCATCATTTCCAACATCATACCTTAGCCCACAAGCAACTTTAAAGCCCCATTTATATAATGCCACGGCCTGCTGGAATACCTCGAGGATTCAGTGTAGGGTTCTTGCAGAAGCTCCCTAAAGTGACAAGGTGGTTGATTAAGACTTGCTTAACAAAATTACTAAAGAAACAGTACCAGTACGTACGTACACATACAGCTTAATTTTTGTCTTTCTCTTATTATTATTAGTTTGATTTTTTATTTATTTTTTGTTTCTGTAATAAATTGTTGGGCCATGTTTGGATTGATGGCATATAGTGCACCTGTGGAGCCTGCCATAAAGTGAAGAAGTTAAAGAAGGAGAAACACTGAAATCCCTCCGGTCATGTCTCTTTCGGGCTGTTATTTTTAATTTATGCTCTTTTGTTTCTTTTCTACAGTCAATTTTGAGTACTATAATATAATGGTGTCTGCATTCGTCTTTCACATGCAAGGTCTGCCATTTTTTCCCATATCGAATCAATTTGCGTATTGGTGAAACTTGTTTTACTTTTTAAATAAATCTTAATAACTCACCCCATCATAGATCTAGTATATTTAGATTTTGTTTTGAAAATACGTTTTTTAAAATTTATTTATTTATTATTATTATTATATTTTTGGATATTTTTGATGTATTAATATTACATATTAATTTTTATAAAATTAATATTATTTTAATATATTTTTGAATAAAAAACATATTAAAAAATAATTACTATTACGCTCGTCAATTTTTTTTTATTGATCCTAGGTTCCACCGGTTCCTTTTTATTACTCTTGATAGTTTTTTTTAAAGCATTAAGGCTGTGTTTTTTTAACTAAAGGCATTTTAGAAAAATCTGATATATTAATCATAAAGTTTAATGCTTTTAAGTATATTTAATAATGCAGTTTAATCTTTGCAAATTTTTTTTTTTTGATAATTTTGATATATTAATATTAAATTTTTTAAAAAATATTATTTTAACTTGATTGAAGATTAAGTTAATGCATTATCTAACACATTGGATATGTTTATGATGGCGTGCAAGTGCAATGATGCATGCATTCTTATTACAGTCTGCTCATTTCTATGTTTTTTTTTTTATTATTAATATAGATGTTATTTTAAATTTTAGAAAAGCTGTGTATATTAATTTCACATATCCAGAAATTTATAAAATTTAAATTAATAATTTTTTAAAAATAAATTCAAGATCTCGCTGTACCTGCTCATTTCTGAGTGCAAATGATGGTGGTCGATGGACGGACCTTGTGGAGTTGGAAAAAAAAAATGTTAATTTGTGGTATTTATTTCTTGATACGGAGAGATTGTGTTTTGGCCAGAATCCAAAAGAGTCTAGCAAAATAAATGACTTTGACAGCCTTTGTCATGTCCACACTCTCAGGCACCAAATCTCCATGCATACCTCTCTCGCGGTATTTGACTGCGACGCATCTAATCTTATCCCTGTTTGTAACTTGGACTGTCTCCCTACCTATAACTTCATTTTCTACGGGGGCCTCCATTCAATCCACTGAATATGTTATTACTTTTATCTTTTTTCTTATATAAAAACAATTCTAAAATTTCCAGGCACAATTTCTGTTTGAGTGTGTTTCGCAAAACAATATTAATTTGTATTTTTTAATGATTTTGATGTACTAATTTTCAAAATAAAAAATTATTAATGTATTTTCAAATAAAAAACACTTATAAACATGTATATATATTAATACTTTATTTTCACCATCAAAACTAAAAGAAAAACATAAAAACAAGCTACTACAGAACATAATAATATAATGTCAAGTGAAAAAGTCAATATTAAGAAGTGATTATTATTTTTTATTCATGTGTGTATTGTTAATTTATATTCCAATGTATCACATATAGTTGAAAAGAACTGTTTAAAATAAGAAAAAAAAATCATAATAATATAATGTTAAGTGAAATCTTTTAATAAATACTATTATTCTTGTTATATATATTGATCTAACTATTAATTACTAATTTTGAAAGATAATTCAATTTATGCCCTTGATTTTACCTTATCATTAGCTATCAATGGTTAAACAAGATAAAGACAATATGAGAATGTTATTCATAGAAGAAGTATAATGCATTGCAAAAAAAACCAAATTATAACTAACAATATTTTTTAAATCAAAGTGATAAAAAAAATTAAAGTATTTAAATTGTAACTAGTAATATTTTATTAATATATATTTTTTTAAAAAATAGATGTAAGCAGGAAAAAAAATTACAAGTGAAAGTATTTTTTATTATGTTTTATAAGTATACATTTTTTATTTTATTAATATCTTTTATTTCAAATTAAATTTATAAAATAACTAATAAAAAGTCATTAAATGCTATAAAAGTTTTTATATTATTTTAACATATTTTTTTAAAATAAAAAATCAACGAGTTGAATGTTATATTTTAATAAAGTGAAAAAACCCCAAACCCTACCATAACAAGAAGGTGGGACCAAGCATGAAGAGAGCAGCAGGCTTTGGCTCTCGCTTTTAACAATTTGACCACACACATTGTTTTGTTTTATAACATCAAAAATCACACACTAACATGACACATTCATTGCTGATGTTGTTGAGAGAGAAGGAGACATTAAACACAGAGCAAGAAAAGAAAGTTAGGCAGTCAGGCTGCCCCAACTAAGCCTTTTCCTTTTACTAAAGTAATTCCCCCTCCTTAAGATTCTTCACCTTCCCTTCTTACTTCACATCCTCCTCCTCCCCCCTCTCTTTCTCTGTAATCCTGCAGTGTCAACTTGCTACAAGAATCCTTCTTGCATGAACTGTTGTTGAGCTATTTTTTCGTGCTGATATCTCTGTAAGTTCTTTTTTTTTTTTTTTTTTCTCCTGTCTTTTATATATATATATATATATATTAAGGTTTGGAGCTCAAGTTTTGCTTTTTAGCAGTAAAGTTTTGATCTTGGCTGTGATTCTGAGAGCTGCTTGAGAATTTGGAATGTGATTATGTTGTGTGTTTAACTTCCCAGAAGAAAGTTTATGGCTTGGTTGGTGATGAATTTGTTTTGTGGAGATATTTGGTAATGAGGGTTTGAGTTGTTGAAATGTAGTTGAAGACATATACTTGGTAACTGCAACTATAAGTAAAGAACATACTTTTATGGACTAATTTGTCTCCTGCTTTAATTAAAAGCTTCATTTGGATGACATTTGTCTCTCCCCCTTTTTTTCCATGGCTGTATTTTTGAGCTGGATCATGCTCTTTTGCACCATTAGAGTAGCCCGGGAAATTTTGTGTTGGAAATTGGAGACCAGCGTTGCTGCAGATCGATGAACATTCTGTTCTTTAAATGAAGCTCATAATCTGGTTTGAAGTAGGAAGTTATTTGAAGTTTGATGCTCTGCTAGACTTGTTACTTGCTGGCATTAGCAAGTTGAGTTTCCATTTAATTGTTAAACTTAACCATCAATTTCTTGCATATCTTTACTCAATGTAATATACGGCCCTTCATTCACTTCAAATCCTTTATGCCTTTGTGCACTTGAATAGTAATTTCCTTGGTTTGATTGTGTTCTTTTCAATACAACTAAGTATCAACGATCAATACTCTAGGTTTTTTAATCTGTACAAATTCTGGAGCTTTGTGCTGTGAATTTTTGTGAGGGTTGAAGTTTCAATGTGTCTTTAGATTTTCCTTTTCTCCTACTAAAGGTTTAAAGTTTGATGTTGTTTTTTGGGATTGGCTTATGGAGAGCAGGAACCTAATCTGAATAAATGACGAAGATAAGTCCAGAAATTGAGGAAAATATGCAGGGAGAAGTAATTTTTCCTGTTTCGGCTGATGTGAGCTTTGCTTCTGATGGGTTTCCAAAATATAAATTAGGACCTGATAATCAGATTTTGGAAGAGCCGAAGGAGGACAACAAGGGTCCATCTTTAAAGGAAGTTGTTGAACAGGAAACCATGCAGCTGTCAGATCAGCACAAGCGACTCTCAGTTCGTGACCTTGCCTGTAAATTTGACAAGAACTTGACTGCTGCTGCTAAGTTGGCTGAAGAGGTTATCTAACTTTGCCATTTTTTCCGATGTGGTTTTATTTGTTTTTTATGCGTGACACGCACACATGCATGTGCACAATTGAGGAATACTCATTTAACATTGAACACGGCCTTCTTCTTGCAATTGAAATCTATATCCATTATTTCCTTAGCTTAATCAAAGGCCATCTACCCTTTCCCTTGCAGCCGATCTTTTCTTAAAAGAGTATGTTCTTTTGATGTGGATAGATGACAAAATTACTCATACTTGTTTCTCCGACTTTCAGGCAAAGCTTAGAGAGGTGGCTTCTTTGGAAGGACATGTTCTTTTAAAGAAGCTTAGAGATGCCCTGGAATCATTAAGAGGTCGTATGGCCGGGCGAAACAAGGAGGATGTGGAGAAAGCCATATCTATGGTCAGTCTTTTTCTCCACTTTTCCATTTTCTTTTCTGTATAAAAGCCATTGATAGGCAGACAGTCTTGTATATGTTTCAAGTAGTAACATGTGGTTGATATTTTCTATGTGCATTCAACACCTCTGTATAATTTAGTTACCATTTTCAGCTTCTAATTGTATTTTGTTGTTTTTTCTACCAGTAACTTCTGTCTTTCTTTACAATTTACTGAAGAAGCCTTCTTGCAAGTGCATTTATAATTCTGTTTCTACATTTGCAATATGATAATTGTTGTCAACTATAATCTTTTATGCAGGTGGAGGCATTAGCGGTTAAACTGACTCAAAACGAAGGAGAATTAATTCAAGAAAAATTTGAAGTGAAAAAGCTGGCCAACTTTCTTAAACAGGTTGGTCGATAGTGTTATAAATTTGCATATAGATTTAAGGAACTGCTTCTTCCTGGACAAATATATCAAGTTGTACCCTTTCATAACTTCAAAGTGTGGCATTTCCCCTTAGTTTCTTATGCTGCTTAGTAAATCAAACATAGGACAGGTTGGACTTTGAGGTTTTTTATCACTTAGGATACTATGTGATTCTCTCATCCTGATGACCTAACCATTGGTTATCCTAGAATAATGCCTTGGAGCTGTGGTCCTAATGCTCTCCTTTTGATTGATGAGGTTTCAGTAATTTGTGCATGTGAAAACCTTGCATGAATACACTTCTTACATAGCCTTTTCTTGTCCACCTTCTAAATTCCTTAGCAATATTAATTTTTATTTTATTTTTGTCTCCAGGCTTCTGAAGATGCTAAAAAGTTAGTGAACCAAGAAAAATCTTTTGCTTGTGCTGAAATTGAGAGTGCCAGAGCAGTTGTGCAAAGGATTGGAGAAGCCCTAGATGAAGAAGAAAGGGATGCTCAAAATTCGAAAAACCAGGCTGCTGTGAGTTTTTCATCTTTGAATGTCTTCTATTAAATCATTTGTTGTCACTCAGTTAATTCCATCTAACACACCAAATTTGCCTTGTCTTATTGCTAAAATTGCATATTCTTTCATAAACATGATTTTGCACGATTTTGTTCACTGTAATGCTGGAGATTTGTGGACATGGCATAAATGTCATATACTGTTCCTTTAGAAGCTTTGCTATGTTATCTTTACACAGTTACTACAATAGCATTTTGCATAAAATAATACAAATACAAGGTCTGTAATATCAATTGGAGCATGAGATGGCTATCAAATATGCCATGACAATATCCGTTGACATGCTTGTTACTGCAGGATGTGGAGGAGCTAGTTGAGGAGGTTCAAGAGGCTAGAAGAATAAAATTATTGCACCAGCCAAGCAAGGTACATTGATACTGTCCCTTCTCATTTGTGATGGCAGATGGGATATTTATGGTCCTGTCTTATTATTGCATGGAACTGACACACTGGGATCACTACAAGACTGTTGATTTGATTTTTACTTCTTGTTTGGTTTGTTCTAACTCATAACATTCAATTAAGTTTAACCCAAATGAGTCATTGTTAGCACATTATGACCCTGCAATTCAAATAAGACTATCCCCTTAATTTTCTACAAATCATGGTTAGCTGATCTTTTTGTAGCACAAAATTTCTTATCACCAGAAGTAGTCATGGGACTCATTGAAGTGAATTTCATGGTTGATATAGCCCGTTTCCTTGCGATATTTTCAACTTTGAACCATATGGTTCCTACTATTGCTTTTATGGTGTTAAGATGGACACTGTAGCTATGCTATCTTCATTCCCAGTCCTTTGATTATGAAATTGCATTTGTAAATGGCTGGCAGTGATCATGGCTGAATCGTGACAACTGCAAGTTTCATGTAAATAAAATCCATCATTTTAACAGGATGAAAGTAGTTTTGTGATGTGTGATCAAATAGATACTTTGATACATAAATTGGTAAATCAATTGAGAGAGATTGGTTCTTTGAAAATGATTTGTGCTCCACTGTTTATGTAATGTTCCATTTACATCAATTACACTTGCACAAATGCTTTATTTGCCTGCTCTTTTGCATTTTTCTTGGTTGTCCTGGGCACAAATATTTGGGCCTAGAAATGAAACTGTGACATGAAGAATGCATATCTCCATTATATAATTGTTCAACTTGCAGAGTTACTTTTCATTCTTCACATAACCTTAAAACGATCTATTGATGGCAATTTAATATTAGCCTCGTTCTTTTTTCTAACAATATTTTATGCGCAAGGCTCATTTTATCCAGTTGTGATAGTGTTATGGTTTCATTTAACAATATTTTATTGACCGTAAGCATACAACACTTTTGCAGGTTATGGACATGGAGCATGAGCTTCGTGCACTACGAAATCAAATTCGGGAGAAGTCTATAGTTTCAGTTAAACTTCAAAAAGAGGTTTGTTTTATGTTGTCGTAGTTTTCTAAATTCTCTCATGCAAACAATTTCTTTTATAATATTTCGCTTTGGCTGACATGATATAAGTTTTCTTTTATTACATATGTCAGAACAGTTGTACTGATGTTTTCCTTTTCTTTTCTAGCTGGCAAAGAGCAAGAGAGCTGAGCAGAATAAATCTGCTCCATATGTCCTAGATGGTTCTGAAACTCTAGGTTCATCTCTACAACTCAAGCCTCGTTCGGATGGTTCTCCACCCCTTTCGAAGTGTTCAGTTCAGTGGTACCGCGTATCATCTGAAGGCAGCCAACATGAAGTTATTTCAGGTATTCAGTTGTATTTTGTCTAATGTTTGGGAAAGAAAACTCTTTGATCAATTTGTAATATATTTTGTGTTTTGCTTTGCTTCCTCCCTATTAATGGAGGTTCAAGAAGTTCTTCCAGAAGCAGAATGCTCTATTGGTATTAATAATGGTTTTGTATCTCATGGTGCTTTATCTGGAATTTGCTTCAAAAAAATTAGGTTTCCACTGTCCAGTTTGGTCTTAAGCCTCCTTAAGCACAATCCTAGATTGTGTCATCAGTGATGAAATTCACTAGGCATTTCCAGCATTGACATTTTTCTCCGTGTCCTAACTTTTAAGGCTTCCTGTGTATCTTAAAGATGGCAGCCGAGATGATTAAGGAGCCTTTACATTTGTTATCTTTTATCCTTCTCCTCCATCTTACATAATTCAATATTTTCTCTGCAGGTGCCGATAAAACATTTTATGCTCCGGAACCCTTTGATGTTGGCCGAGTATTGCAAGTGGACATTGTTTCAAATGGCCAGAAAGTCAGTGTAACAACTTCTGGTCCCATTGAACCTGGTTGGTGTTAATTATGAAATATCGTGTAGATAACAATATCGTTCTTGTGATGCTCTATTATCCCACATGTCAGGATTACAAGGAATTTGAATTAGATAAAAGGAATGGCCTATGGACCTATGCACAGCAAGGAATTTCTTTTGGGTAGTGAGGACAAATAGGCCCAACTCAATGTTGCACTTGTAGGTCTAGAGGTAGTTTAGTTGCACAGCAGGCCTCTCTCCCTGGCTTGGGGCATGATAGAATGGTATCAAAACGGGGGAAGAATGTGATGCTCCAAGGGCTTGGGGTGTGACAGTTCTGTGGTTGTCCAATCCCTCCTTTTCCCTGCTATTCTTATCATTTTTGTGTAATCTCTATCAGATTGCTAGACAGGGTTCTTCTATTATTAGTGGTGCTCAAGATTTATACTAACGCATCAAATTACACATAACAGCTGCAGGATTGGCAAGCCATGTAGAGAATCTCTTGAGAAAATCTAGCTTTGAATTTAGCGTATGTGACCTTGTTCTTTCCCTTTCCCTTTTGTTTCTGCTTGATGATTCTTATTGTATTGCAATAATATGTATTATGGTCATCTTCCAAAAGCAAACACACTCATGCGAGAATAAACACGCACATGACGATGTTACATGTATTTCACTTATTTTTACTTGGTTTCGACATTTCATGTAATGCAGGTGGTTATTTCCCAGATGAATGGGCAAGATCATGCATCACATTCTGTCCATGTGTTTAATGTTGGGAAAATGAGGATAAAGCTTTGCAGAGGGTGGATTACAAAGGCTAGAGAAATTTATTCAATGTCAATGCTGGTAAAACAACAGGACCACCTACACTGCTAATGAGTTTGTTGCATCTCTCTGACCATTGCCCTCTTCTACCTGCAGTTATGTGGAGTTAGAACCAACAGCAACACTGCTGCAAAGTCATTGTTTTGGCAACCAAGGAAGGGCCTTTCATTCGTATTAACATTCAACTCAGAGCGAGATAGGAATGCAGCGATAATGCTCGCCAGGAAATACGCCTATGATTGCAATGGGGTACCTTTTTTATTCTTTCTATTTATACACCAATACAATCATTTCAGCATTACAAGCTGTCCCTTTCTGTGATATTTTGCTAAAAACCTTTCTCGTCCCTCACGGAAACCCTCGCAATTGCAGGTCATACTTGCTGGACCAGAAGATCAAGCATAGAAGAAAATGTGACTGACCATTTTTTTATTTAACAAGATGCGAGTATAATCAGGTTTTCACTGCTTGATTGATTGTATTTGTATGTGTGTGTGTTTGACATGGTGAAAGAAGAATACACCTTTCTGATTGTTTTTGGATTTCGACTAATTTGGTTGCTGTCGTTTTAGGCATAGTTTTTTGTTTGCCTAATCCTCTGCTGTAACAAATTAACCATTTTTGATTGATTGGTTCTTTGTGCCTTCCTGTGTATCTTTAACAACTTTGTGCACAAGATTTGGTTTTTATCCATCAAGTATTAACCATTTGTGGTTTTTGACACAACAAGGGTAGAATGAGGTTCGAAGAACGTGTAAGGTGACGCGATACACCCCATTGAAAGCATCATTTTGATGTTTTACATACGGTGCACCGCATTATTAAGGGCCTGTTTAGAAAGTATTTTAAAAAAAATTTAATTTTTTTTTAATTTTTTGTTTTAAATTAATATATTTTTGATATTTTTAAATTATTTTGATATTCTGATCTTAAAAATAATTTTTAAAATATATAAAAAAATATTATTTGCATGCTTTTCTAAGTAAAAAGCATTTTAAAAAATAATAATAATTATACTTTCAAACACTTTTTAAAGCAACCACACTTTTAAATACCCTCTAAATATACTGAATCATGTATTCAGTTATATATATTCTAAAAGAATCATGCATCCGCTAGCTGAAAAGGAAATTGTTTGAATTAGTGTTTTAATGACATTACAAAGCAATGGATTGCATAGTTAATAGCAATCAATAAGGCTTGATTTAGGCAAGTTGGGGAGCATGGTGAAAAGAAGATAAAATCACCTGGAGTTACAGCGGAACATTCGAAAGATTTATGAATTAGCACTCAAACAGAATTTGTCCATTAAAGTAACTCAGTGAAATCTGAAGCTTACAAATACTAGATTGATCTACTGCTATTAACTTTGACATGTAGTTTGTTCTTGTTTTTTAAAATATTTTTTATTAAAAAATATATTAAAATAATATATATTTTTATTTTTTAAAAATTATTTTTGATATAGTGCATAAAAAAAATTAATTTAAAGTAAAAAAAATAAATAAAATTTAAATTTTTTTAAAAATATTTCTAAAATACAAAAACAAATAATCCACTTATTAAAGTGTGGCCTCAAATTAGTCTGTATGGTCATTTAACTTGGTTTTGAAAAAAATTATACCCCCGGGGTCTCATAAATAGGTTAGTTATATTATATTAGTTATATTTGTTTCATGTAAAATAATTTGTTTTTGAAAAATACTTTATATGAATTTTTTTTTATATAAATACATTATTTTTCTTTATTTACTAATGTTAACAAAATCTACTTGGAAATAATTGTTCGATGTTAAATATATATAAAAAACAATTGTTAATAAGGAAAAGACAAGAATTGTTTGATGCTAAATATATATAAAAAACAATTGTTAATAAGGAAAAGACAAGAATTAATTAGCAGTCAGACTTATTATTTAAGGAAAAACATAATCTCGTAAAATATTTCCATCTTAGAGAATAAAACAATAATTGTTTTTTATCATACAATAGTTTACATCAACAAAGAAAACAATAAGATATTATTATTTTATATTATTGATTTTTTTAATTTTTAATAAATTAAACATTTTATGGATTTGATTTCAATTTTTTTTTTTTATGATCTAAAAGAGAGAAGAAATATAAAAAAAAGAAAAAAAAAGAAGAGAGAAACCACTCGTTCAACTTAACACTCATGTCACCAAATCTCCATCAAACCATAGTCATAACAGGACACGCGCCAGTATCTATGAAAGCGGCAAGGTAATATAACTCGTAGCACGGAAGTTAATTAAACTTGAATTGGCATTAGCATATCCATACTTTCTTACCTAGTGTGCAATATTTAACACGACGGTAACTTTAGCCCACGGACTCCATTCTCACCAACGGCTATAAAGCTATGGCGCTCTCTAGACCGTAGGATTAAAAATAGATCGGACGGATCAGAAGCAACAATAAATTCGACCGTTGGAAGAGAAGCGGTGGCTCCTCAGCTTCAAAAACAGGGGTTTCTCTCATTTTATATTTCCTTATCTCTGAAATTTTCTCAGAAATCAAGATAAAGGTTTACAGAAGAAGAAGAAGAAGAACAAGAAGAAAAGTTTAGAAAGAGAAGTAGGGAGAGATTTGGTTCGTATTCAAAAGTGATTCATCATAGCAAGGGTTTTTCTTTAATCAATCTAAAATGGCTTCAAGGGTTCAACAACATCAACAAGAAGTCAGAGGTATTTTAATTTTATTTTTCTGTACTTAGTTCTGTTCCTTTGTTTTTTGTCGATCGTTGATTAATGGGTTCTTTTTATCGTTCTTTATAATGGGTTCTTTTCTGGTTTTTAATCTAATATTGGGTGATCTAAAGATACCTTTCTGATTTCAAGGGTTTCTTTTAGGGTTTTTGATTAATCAACCTGGTGATATGATTGAAACCTAAATGCGATTACATGTAAATTTGTTGTTCTTGGTGTTTTTATTTTGTATTAGTTTATGATTATTGGATTTTCTGTTTGATATCGATGTAGTGATTTTAATTTCGTTAATATTTAAATTGTTTGGGAGATTTATTGTTTTTCTTTGGGTTTATTTGATTACAGATTTTGATTGATTACAATATTTATAGGTTTGATTTACCATCTAGGTGTAGTTTGATTAGAAAGATTAGATCTTGGGTTAGATTTTTCTGTTTTCCCTCTTTGGTTTGTTTTCTCTGTAGTTTCTGTTTGGTTTAATGAGAAAAATGAAGGAATCCTACCAGAGAGGAAACAAAAGGCTGACTAAAGTTACTTTTCTTTTTAATTTCCGTTTTAGATCTCACTCATTCAATATTTTGTTGCCTATTTGATGGGCTTCTAATGAATGATAAATCTGTCACAGGTGAAGCACTTGCAGGTGTAAACAAGAACGTGAAGAAAAATGCAGCACCGGGTGAAGGAAAAAACCGCCGTGTTCTTGGCGATATTGGTAATCTTGTTACTGTTAAAGGAATGGAAGGCAAACCTCAGCCAAGTCGCCCCATTACTAGGTAGGTTCACCTCTTTCTTTCATTTATTTATTTGTGTTTTTTAGTGAAAATTGATTCATTTTTGCTGATATATGTGTTCTTTGATAGGAGTTTCTGTGCTCAATTGCTTGCCAATGCTCAAGCTGCGGCAGCTTTAGAGAACAACAAGGTTCAATCTTTTTTAACCAATTATCAGTGTTAAAATTTATAGACTGCAGATTTTGGGTCCTGCGTGTGTGATTTCTGTACTGAGTAGGATACGGGGTTTTCCTTGAATGCAGAAACAAGTCTGTGTCAATGTGGAAAAGGTGCCTGCTGCTGGTGTTGATGGAGTGGATGCAGTGGGTAGGAAAGTTGCAGTGAAAAAGCCAGCGCAGAAGAAAGTTACTGTGAAGCCAAAGCCTGAAGAGGTAGTTGTCATAAGCCCCGATAGTGAAGAGGTTGTTAAGCAAGAGAAGCCAGTGAAGAAGAAAAAGGAAGGAGAAGGATGTACAAAGAAGAACAAGCCAACTCTTACTTCAGTCCTCACTGCTAGAAGCAAGGTGATAATTGACATCTTCTTTTGAAACTTTTTGTTAGCATATGGAGTTTTCTTGTGTTCATTCGGTCCTTTTTTCAGGCTGCTTGTGGTATTGCAAACAAATTAAAGGAGCAGATCATTGATATTGACGCAGCAGATGTTAACAATGATTTGGCTGGGGTTGAATACGTTGAGGACATCTACAAGTTCTACAAGCTAGTTGAGGTATGATTAAAGAGGAAATGACATCTGCAAGTTATGCATGTATAAAGTGTACATCTCTGCCTGATGTTCTGGTGTTTGTTGATTTTTTTATGCAGAATGAGAGCCGGCCTAATAATTACATGGACATGCAGCCTGAGATAAATGAGAAAATGAGAGCCATTCTTGTGGATTGGTTGGTTGATGTCCACCAGAAATTTCAGCTCTCACCTGAGACTTTTTACCTCACAATCAATATCATTGATAGGTTCCTTTCAGTAAAGACAGTTCCAAGAAGGGAATTGCAGCTTGTGGGCATCGGTGCCACACTTATGGCTTCCAAGTATGAAGAGATATGGGCTCCTGAGGTAGCTAACTGTTTAAAACCTTTCCCCTTCTGTGATGGATGAACTAGATTATTTTCCAGGTAGCTAACTGTTTGATGAATTGAATTTTTCAGGTAAATGACTTAGTGTGCATTTCAGACAGAGCTTACAGTCATGAACAGATTCTAGTTATGGAGAAGGCAATATTGGCAAACCTGGAATGGACATTGACAGTGCCTACACACTATGTATTCCTTGCTCGTTTCATCAAGGCATCAATTCCTGAGAAGGGAGTGAGTTAGAAAAACTCATAATCTAATAATATATAATTTGCCTTGTGTGGCAAGGCTTACTTACCTAGCAGGTTTTTGATTTGTTTAGGTGGAGAACATGGTCAATTTTATAGCTGAGTTGGGCATGATGCATTATGACACAACCATGTTTTGCCCATCAATGGTTGCTGCCTCAGCAGTTTATGTGGCTCGATGCACCCTAAACAAAACCCCTTTCTGGACCGACACCCTCAAGAAGCACACTGGTTTCTCGGAACCACAACTTAAGTAAGTCTTCATCATCTTTTTCACTAGCAAGGTTCCGGTTTGAATGATTTCATTTGATTTATGGTATGTTTTCTTTGTCTTTTAACAGGGATTGTGCTGGATTGCTTGTGTATTTCCACTCCAAAGCCTCAGAACATAGACTTCAGACAGTGTACAGGAAGTACTCCAAGCCTGAGCGAGGAGCTGTTGCCCTGCTTCCACCAGCCAAAAATCTCTTGCCTGGTGGATTGAGTTAATGAAGATCACCAAGCTTTTTATTTCGAAATTCACATTTGCTTATGTGAGAAGAAAAAATATATATCTGGACCAGATTGTTGGATTAGATTAATTTGTTTGTTGCCACCCTATGAGCAATAATTTTTCTTTTCTATATTAAATTTATTACTCTAAAAAATGTTCAAGGACCTTAGGGTTTTTGCATCACAAAGAAGTTCACTTATTAGCCATTATTTTTGCAACAAATAAAAAATAATAATTTAAGCTACATCAATTAAATTTAAAAAATCCAATATTTAGGTTAAAAGAAAATTTAGGATCATTAGGTTTTTTATCACGAAGTATAGTTAATTTCAATTTTCCCCCAAATTTAGTCCAACAAAGTAGCTTCCTTTTCATAATTTCTTTTGGATCAATTCTTAGTCCCCAAATTCATAAAATTCTTTTTGAAATTTCTTGTTGTCTCGTAATATTCTATTCCCGCATGATGAAAGAGGAGCGGACCCATTCCCATTTCATGTATGAGGGTTTTTTTTATCACACAAAGTACAAATTAGCCATTCATTTGCAGCAATAAGTTAATTTCAATTATTCCCCAATTTTAGTCCAACAAATTATTAACCTTTTTTTTCCTAGCATAATATTGTTTTTTGACTAATTTTTGAAAAGGAAAACCAACTGAGTTTTCTAATTCATGATATTTGTTTCTGCCCCTGCACAGTGAGAACACTCGGCCACTTACTCCGAACAAAACAGAGACAAACGGAGGATTTTGTAACGTTGTGATGTATTTAATGAGTATTGGCCCCCTAACAAGAAGAAAAATTTTCTCATTCTATTAATGGAGAGGGGTTTACAGGCCACTCTAATGGGACAAAACACTGTCAATAAGTTGTAAAATCACCAAATCATTGCCCTTAACTTTTTAGCCGGTAGCTTTCATGGATTAGAAACTATACATATCTAATCCTCTGCAATTTCTCTGAATTTTGGAAGGAAGCAGCAGTAGATAGAAATGTGTACATGTAGCATTTAGTAGAACGAGAGATTTTATGAAGCTAAAGCTATAATCACTATATACTTACAACATAAAAAAGAGATAGATAAACAACTACGAAACAAAATTATATACAATCCCGCTAAAAAATAATAATAAATATCCTAATTAGCGAAAGCACTATAAGATTTTCTTTAACAGAACAGCGTATTCTCTTTTGACAGCAAGCCTCTTTAAAATAACTGAGGATCATCGTGCATGTGGTTCTATTTCAGGTAACTTGGGTGTTCTATGATTCTAGGATGAAAAACAGAACAAAATGCTGTAGTTGGGAATTTGCTTGTTCGAGACGTTCTAAAATTACAACTTCTTTAAAGACTCGTCAGGTTCTTTCCAATTTTCAGTGCCTTCGACGTCTCTTTGAAGAGAAAGACATGAAGCAAGGATATAATGGGCTTAAGTATTTCTGCACAATTGTTGCCGTATGCTCTAGGAGGACTGCATACAGTCTTGACGGAGGACCAAGCTGGATCGAAAGTGATGGCCGGGATATTCTCAGTAACTGCAGCTATCTATGGAACATACTGGGACCTAGTCATGGACCGGGGGCTCCTGCAAGTTAAGTCGAAGAACTGGTCGCTAAGAGACAAACTTCTTATTCCATACCGAAGTGTGTATTTTGGAGCAATGGCGAGTAAGAATAATGCATGACAAACCAAAATGATTTGATCAGCACTTGCAGAGCAGTATTGACATTGTGGATCTTAAGTTGAAACAAAATGAAGATCAATCATAAAAATGTAAACCCGGTTCTGATTCTTATGATGGTGATGAAAAATGCTGGTCCTGAATGTATTTCTGAGATTTTCCTGGTTGCAAACTGTCCTGAACTTCCAGGTATCTTTCCCACATACTCAAACCTTAAGTGCAATTGTTGCCAGCCTAGCGGATTATGGAACTTTTTCGGGTAACATTGAGTTTATTCAAAATGTGCATAAAATTCCCAAATTCATAGTAAATTCCAAGAGTTAATCTTGTTCACATTCTATTGATTGATCAGGTTGGAGAATGACCATTTATACAATGTTGTCAAGTATCGCGCATTCAAGCCTGTACAGAGACCTTTCGACTACAATGTTGGCTAAGACAAACATGAGTTCCATATTGCATCAGAAAAAAATCAATAGACAGGAAGTTAGTTATCCAAGAACAAACAGCAAAGAAAGAAAACACTACAGGGATGTTCTCAGAAGTACGATTTCGGAGGAGTTTGATTGTTTTCTCACTCATTGCTATGGATATATAGTTATTGAAGGGTTTATGGAAGAGTTTTCAATCCAAAATTCCAACAGTTTCTTAAGTTAAGTAGTTGAGGACTGAGGGTTAATTGGAATGTGGGTTTTCTCAAATCAATCGGAGTTCCATATTTATCTCCTCGAGCAATCGGATTCATGAGGCAACGTTTGTCTACTCGGTTGGCTCGAAAAAACATAAAAATAATGTTTTTTCAAGCCAAACATAGTTTAAAACGTGACATTAACGAGCATTCGATATGAAAATTAGGATGAGCCCTTTGTACCTATGAAAACAAATGTTTCCAAAACAAGAACCTATATCCCCATTGAAAACCTAAGCATCCAATTTCAGTATCTTTCTTTTCTCTTTATAGTTTTTGTTATCTATCCCTAGTTTTTTATGTTTACACATAAAGGTGTTAGGATTGTTCTCATTAATGTGCAACAATAATAAAACCTTTGCAGCCTACCATAAGAAGTGATTGTCATTGTCAAAAGACTATAATAATAATTGCACCAACCATTAACAAATAATACAATTCATGTGCTGCCACCATTATTGAAGATGAGTTGGAGTTGGTGGCATCATTTTTGCTGATAAATAGATACCAAAAAAGCATCATAAAATTGAGAGGATGTAAAGCAAAAAATACAAAGAATATAAGAGAGAGTGAGTTGTCAAGGACAACAAGCAGTGGCTATCATTGCAGCACTGCTAAAGCCAAAAGATAAGTGATGGAAGTAGAGTCGAGTGAATAGTTCCTCTTCCTCCATTGTTGTAAAATTTTATTTTCTTCCTATATAAGAATAGTTTCTTCCATGGATATAGATGATTTGTCAAACTACGTTAAATATTGTGTCAGTATACTTAGTTTTCAATACGCAACTATCAGAACATTACCGAATGAATTCCCCAACAAAAAGTTTGAACTAGAGACCTTTTGATGGAAGGGGATACTAATGCTAGTTGAGCTATAGCTCACTGGTTATCAAGACCTGGTTGATAAGATCTATGATATATCATCAATGGAGCAACAATTTATGTCGTTGTTCGAGTTAGCAAAGAAATCAACAGATGTTGTGGCGACTTCTGCTTCAATATTTCCTGAAGTTTATCGACGCTGGATGCTTCGGACCAGCTTCAGAGGTTTCTTGTAACATCATTTAGGGTTGTTGTCTGCAATCATGTTGCAAAAAAGGTTCAGTATCTCACGAAACACCGTGTAAAGATGATCAGACCAGCTGTTTCTTGCTTGCTCGATACTTGGAAAAGGAAACTGCACGGAAGAAACCCTGCCATTGTGACGCAGCCAAACTCTAAGTACACAGGAAGCAAGGACAGAGAAAGGGTCACAATAACATGCACCCTAATTCATATTTTATTTCTTCTACAACTATTCTTTTTTTTGCAACAACTAACAAAACTTAATAAAAAACGTCTTAAAACCTTCCCACATTCAGCTGGTTAAAGCCAGCCGAATTCCTTAAAATTGGGCCCGCAAAACCTCCAACTTAATTTGAGCTTAACTTTGCACTTACACTGGCCGAAGTTCATTTTCAACATGGATCATTGAGCGCTGGATTTTATTTTAGACTTTTTTTTTTTAAAAAAAACAATTTTATTTTCTTTTTTTCTTTAAATTATAATTTGAATTTATCTTTTAATTTATAAGTTAATCTATTCAACACACGCACGAGTCGAGTTTGGAATAAGGGTCCAATAACTTATACTTGACTTAAAATAAGAGGAGATTTAGATTTTTTTTTTTTTTAAGAAAAGGAAGGACTAGTACTGTTTGTTTAATGAAAAATGGTTTTTTAGAAACTACCTTTCTAAAAATTACTTTTTAAATTTTATTATATTTATTTGTTATTAGACAAATTGATCAATAAAAAATACTTTTTAGTGAAAAAAAAATTTAATTTGATTTTCAGGAAAGTGTTTTTCTTTTATTTTAAGCGGAAATTTTTTTTCATAAATTGTGAAAATTTTAAAAATATCATGTTATTTGCTTATTATATCAAATTTAGTCTTCAAACTTTTGATTGCTATATATTTTATTTTGAATATTTTTTTTTCAATTCTATCCCTTAAAATTTGATGTCATTTGATTTTTATATTAATTTTGGTCTTTATTTTTATGTTTGTTATTTGCTTTTTTTTTAATTGAAATTTTTTATCTATCAAATTTGATTATTATTTTTTTATTGTTATTTATTTTATTTGAAATAATTTATGAAATTATAATATTTTTTAATTTTATCATCTTTCAACTTTTTATCTGTTAGATTTGATCTCTATTATTTTGATTGCTATTTATTTTATTTGATATAATTTATGAAAATATATATATTTTTTAATTTTATTCTTATTCAATGCTTTAATTTGTAAGATTTGTTCCTTATTATTTTAATAAATATTAAAAAAATACTAACAATTTATTTTTCAGCTCATTTTCTATCACATGGTCAAATATTAGAAAATATTTTTCAATTTATTTTCTATGATATTACAAAACATTGAAAAATAATTAACTTTCTAAGAATTTATTTTTTTAAAAAAACTATTAAAACAATTTATTTTCTAGTAAACAAACAAAAACTAGATTGTGATATTTTTGTAGCCATCCTCCCTCTTCCTTGATGTCTTCAATTTCTTTGGAAAAACATACAGGGCTTTTCCTTAAGGCAAAGAATTTATCAACAAAGAGGGTGGGGCCTTGCTTTTGTGGCCCAGCCTACATAAAAGGGCCTAAAACCCTGGTCCCCATATTCAAGGGTTTTAACCATCACCTCCCCCTCTCCCCCTCTCCCTCTCCCTCTCCCTCTCCCACTCTCTCTCCACGCTTGTGTATTCGGAGAAACACCGAGCACCTGGTTGCCAAACTGGTGAACTCAACCTCCCATCTCTCAAGTCCGACCTTTTCCTTTTTGGTTTTCAAGAAACTCGAAAACCCAGAAATCAGGTTCCCTTTTTATCTCTTCTTTTCCTTTTTTCTCAATCTACAAATCTTTTCTTATAATTGTGTGTGTGAAGAGTTAGAGAGTGCAAAACATGTTTCACAGGAATTCTAGTAAGAAAGTGCAGGTTTTTTTTTTCTTTTTTCTGCTAAAATGTTTTATCTTTAGTAATTTTGAATACGCCATTAATCCATTAAGAGAATAAATGACGGTGAATACTTTTATTTTTCTTCCTTTATAGGGATTTTTAAGTAAAAGATGCCATCAAAGACAAAGAAGAATTCAAAGACACCTTCGAGGCTGTCAAATTCTGACCAGTCTGCTTCATCTCCTAGAACACCATCATTGGCATCTAGTATAGACTTAGAAGCTAGTCAACAAGAAAATATTGCGTTGTGTTTAGAAGAAGCATCGAGTAAATATCCGTCTTTGATTGATAAATCTGCTTTCATTGGTCGAATCACTGATGTTGAGGCGGAGTCTAGTACCACTGCAAGAGGTTGTAAGATTTGGCTTTCAGAATCTTCTATGGTTTCTTCTTCTCTCGCCCCTGGTTCCATTGTATCGGTAACTATTTTTTAACATTCTTATTTTTATTAATGTTTTTAAAGTTAATCAAGGCTTAATAGCTGTTTCTAAAGGTGTCTTTATGATTAAATTGGTAGGTGTCGCTTGCTGCTGCGGAGAGGAGATTTTCGAGTAGTAGTTTTCCTCTCAGTTCGTTTTCCTATGAATGGTCTAGACAATGTGAGGTGGAGTCTGTGGATAAAATAACTAATGAAGCTGGGAATTACTTTGCTATTGCGACGGTTTTTCCTTCTTGTAAGGTTTGAAAATAAACACAACGAAAACTTGGTACTAATATATTAAAGCAGTGTCTTTGAACATTATTGTTTTACACATCTGTCCTAGATGATCTAGGATATGAACTCTTTTCCATTTTGGTTTGAAGCATCTTGATGTTTTTGAATCTTGGGCATGTAAACCTTCAACAAGAAAGGCACTGTTGAAAACAACTTTCATAAGGCAGGAGAAATTTTCTTGAAATTGGGTACAAACATGTTAACTATAGGTAGAGCTAACTATAAATCAAACTTGATAGAATTTTAAAGTTCTAATGACTGTTAGATTCAAGCTAACAGTTTTACAAATCAATCCAGGCTGTTACTGAGAGAAAAACTATAGTTTTTTATCCTCTCCCTCCCTGAAGTCGATAGATGTTCTGGAATTTGTTGTTTGATGTAGCAAATTTATGGAAATACTAAAAGTTTGCTCGTTTATGCTTTCTTTTCTCCAGGTTTCCAAGAATGGAGTGCGGTTATCTTCACACCTTGCCTACATGATGGGATGCCCTGCTTCAGGCAAGGTTATATTTGTTCACACTATTAGAAATCAACTCCTAACTGATATTGTAAATGGGAATGATACACCAGAAGGTGCAAATGCTGATCATCTTTCACTTCATAATTGCAATGAATTGTATCTGGAGCTAGTTCCTTTTATGGACAGAGTAAAAATGAAGAGTTATACTATGTCTGCAACGAAATTATCTGCAGAAAAAAGACATGACAGATCTGAAAATGGCACGATTTCATCCCCGAAGACACCATTGTGTCAGCCAAAGCTCAGCTCTCCTAGTCCCATTCACTTAACTTCACCAATATGTGAAGAAGCAGCATCCAATATATCCAATTCAAATGGCACAGATGTTGGTTTACTGAATATCAAAGAGGTATTAGAGGATGAAAGTGCCAAGAAACTTCTACAGGTCTGTGCTACTTCATGGTTGTATTCTCGTGTTCTAATATGTGGAAATCTTGTGGCCATCCCAGTGCTTTCAAAGCTTTGCATTTTCCGTGTCAGAAGCGCGAATAAATTACCTGCAGATGGTAGCGATCAAGATTTGATGAAAGATAGAACTCATGGAATGCAACCTCAAGATTCTGAAGAATTGGGCCATATGAAAGATGCTTTTTCCATAAACCGTGAGACAAAAGTATATTTACATCAGCATATGAATTCAACGGATGAAAGGCCACAAAAACAGGGTTTGCCATTAATGCAAAGTGAATGTAGTAATGGTAAAACAATTATAGGGAATGATAGATCAAAATTGGGTGGTCTACATAAGGAATACACAGTTTTGAAGGACATAATTGTATCATCCACGAAGAATACTTTGTCATGGTATGTTGTTTATTTTATTTTGTTTGAGATTTTTTCAAACTTTCCGAGTTAAAAATGTTTTTTTGGTAGCATGATAATATCTGTGGGAGTTTTTGTTGTTTTGATGTGGTTGAATGACATAAATGCTGCCATTGGAACACCCATAAGAGATGACGAGTCTGGGTGCTAAAATGTTGGGACCGTGCATGATGGTACCCTGCTATTGAATAGGATATCATAGGGATCACGGGATCTTTTATGCAGTGTCTATTGTCTAATACAGTTAGCATACTCTAAAATCTTACACCTTTATTTCTAGCTAGGAATGCTTTTCAAAATTGTGAAATCTCTAAATTGCCGATGAATTTGAAAAACATTACAATGAAATATCCAGCGCTTTCCCGATGCTGAAACTATTTAACAAATCACGTCACTGCATTGCAGACAATCATTTTGTCTTTAATGTCTTTGACTTCAAAATCCACGATCACTCTGTTGATAGTGGGAATGCTTTTGTCATCAACAGAAAGTCCCATCTGTATCAGATTGCTCGGTTGTGTGTGCTTGTCCCTTAATTATGTGGTTTTGCCGTGTAGAGTTCCACTGGATTTGCTTATTGAAGTATATTGTTTGCTCTAAATAAACATCATTCCATAAATATCAATCTAGAGCTCTGTTGTAAACTAGCATTAAATTAGATCTTAGATCTTAGTGCATTTAGGTGAAAGGCTAAACATTAGGCAATCTTGGTTAAAAAGATCTGAAAAAAATAATCAATATTTTGAAGTGGGCTTGATTATTCAACACTTCTTGTGGAGGGGGAGATCCCTTTTCGCTTTGTAATTTATTTGCTTGTCTGTTTCCTAGATTTATATTTTTGTCTGTACTTCTGGATATATACTACCCAATATTATATGTGGACGTCCTATCAATATATGATATGGTATAAGTTCTGCTTTGGGAACTTTTAGTGTTGATCATTGATGCAAGTGTTTTAGTTTTGGCTTACGAACTACAAAGGGAGTGCTTCTTCATGGACCACCTGGAACAGGAAAGACTTCTTTGGCTCGATTATGTGTCATTGATGCTGGTGTCAACCTTTTCTCAGTAAACGGACCTGAGATATTTAGTCAGTATTATGGAGAAAGTGAACAAGCAATGCATAAAGTTTTTGATTCAGCCTGTCAATCTGCACCTGCCGTGGTTAGATTTTTTTCTTTATTCTTCTCTAATCTTTTAAGGTCTCCCCCTGCTTCAAACCTAGCAAGCATCGAATACACTTGTTTTGAAGTGACACAAATTGATTATAACTGTTTGAGGCACTGTTGTCAGGAAGTGGCATTTTTTGGTTAGGTATAAAAAAGTTCTTTCTAATGTAGTATTCTCTGATGAATTGCAATTGTATGACTTATGGACATTAATGAATGGGAACCAAGATCATAAAAACAAAAATGAAGGTGTCGACCTTTACAGTTAGCCTTCCTCTTAATTTGTGTACAAACTGATACATCATATTTAAATTTGAACATTATTGTTTGGAACTATAAAATCTTGAAGGTTATGTCTCTCTGAGCCTCAGTTTACCATACCTTCTATTCCTAGATGGCTAACTAATTATTGTGCTTTTAAAGGTGTTCATTGATGAGTTGGATGCAATTGCACCTGCACGGAAAGATGGAGGTGAAGAACTATCTCAAAGAATGGTAGCTACATTATTGAATTTGATGGATGGGATTGCTAGGACTGATGGACTGCTTGTTATTGCTGCTACAAACAGGCCTGATAGTATCGAGCCTGCACTGAGGCGGCCTGGAAGACTTGACAGAGAAATTGAAATAGGTTAATAGCAACACGAATTTTCTTTTCCTTTTCTTTATTTTAATCCTATTTACTTGTTAGGCATTCCACCCCTATGCTCGCCCAGAGTGCAATACCTTTATCCTGCCATACCCGTTTATTTAATTTCTTTTTTCATGCAGGTGTGCCTTCTCCCAGCCAACGATTGGACATACTTCATTCTCTTCTAAGTGAAATGGAGCACTCAGTTTCAGATATGCAACTTAAACAACTTGCCATGGCTACTCATGGTTTCGTGGGTGCTGATTTAGCAGCCCTATGTAATGAGGCAGCTTTGGTTTGTCTCAAGCGTTATGCTAGATCCAAAAAATCTGATTATAGTTCTCATTCCAAGGGATCGTCTATTGCATATGAAGGCCATTCTGACAACATGGTGAAAGGATCTGATTGCTCAACAGGGGCAAGAGATATGTTGAGGGATGGTGCAGATTCTGCATCTTCAAGCACCTCACATTTGCCTGTTTCCTTGGAGAACCTGTCATCTTCTTGCTTGGACGGAGATGTCTCAGAGATCACAGATAATATAGAGAATGGAATTATAGCTTGTCCTAAAGAGGAATTTTTGGTGGAAGAAGAAGCCTTGTTGAACATTGTTTCTGAAGATTTTGAAACGGCCAGGATGAAAGTGAGGCCTAGTGCCATGAGAGAGGTATGATTGATATTTCCATATTGCTTAAGAACATGGGTTTTGATCAAACTACAGTATCTCGCTACCTGAATATGGAAAAGTTACTTTATGGTTGGGCATTACACCAGAAAGCCACCAGTTACACTGAATGCTAGGGGTCCAGCGTGATTGTCATGTATAATGTGCTCTAGAGTTGAGAATTGACTTTTGAAGCATAGGGGACTGAACACTTTCTTAAGATTACTTGCAATATGGGAAGAGTCCCTCTACTTCCCAAGACCTTCCCTCTTTGTTGTACTCATTCTGTGGTTACATACGCTAAGTTGAAGGGATTCTTACATCATACCTATTGATTCATCTTCTATTATTTAGTGCTAACATTTCCTCATTTTGATTCTTGGAGAAACTCATCTATGGAGTATTCTACTCTTGAGTTCCCCAACCATGTAGTAGGCAGATTTTTTGACCTGAAAGTAGGTCATGCTCTGCCACATTTTTTGGATTAAGGCTGTTGGAGTTTGTATCTTTCAATCATCAAAAGAACTGGGATACCAGGTCAGAACAATAAGCTCCACTACCTAAATCAGAATGTGACCTTTAAGCTGTACTACCTGAACTTTGGCATATCACATTCATAGCACCGAAGTAATATTGAAACCGAACTTCTCAGATTTTGGTACTAAATCCATTTTAATTGTCACTCTAGATTCTAGAAGGATTTTATATTAACAGGTGAAACGAAAGTATAATGTAATGTTGCTTGTTCCTCTACTTGTTTTTCTAAACTTGTTCTGTATATAGGTAATCCTTGAGGTTCCAAAAGTTAATTGGGAAGATGTGGGCGGCCAGGGGGAAATAAAAACCCAATTAATGGAAGCAGTGCTATGGCCTCAAACACACCAGGATGCATTCAAGCGCATTGGTACCCGTCCCCCAACAGGGATATTGATGTTCGGTCCCCCTGGTTGTAGCAAAACTCTTATGGCCCGGGCAGTGGCTTCTAGAGCAGGATTGAATTTCCTTGCAGTGAAGGGTCCAGAACTTTTTAGCAAATGGGTTGGTGAATCCGAGAAGGCTGTAAGATCCCTCTTTGCAAAGGCAAGGGCAAATGCTCCATCAATTATATTCTTTGATGAAATTGATGGCCTTGCTGTTATTCGTGGGAAGGAAAGTGATGGGGTTTCGGTTTCAGATAGGGTTATGAGTCAACTCCTTATTGAATTGGATGGTTAGTAAGTTTTATTAGTATCAAACATTGTTAAACATTTTGCTTGTGGGATTTTGCCAGTGCATGTTGTAGATTGTTTAGCATCTGCGCAGCTCATAGACTTGGGATCTTGAATTTTCTTGTGTGATGACTTTCCTAGTGATGTTTCACTGATTTTAGCTAGGGAAATTATCAACATCTAATTTATTTTGCATATTCCAAATCTTGAGTCCTATATCTTTGAAATTAATAAATATTTTGTTGGTTGTAGGCTTGCAACAAAGAGTTAATGTTACTGTAATTGCTGCTACGAATCGGCCAGACAAGATTGATCCTGCTCTTTTGAGACCAGGTGCAACTCTCTCTCACCCTCTCTATCCAAGAACCCACAGAAATGTACTGTTGTACTGCTGCAGCCTGCAATTGTGGTGCCTTCTTAATTGATAAACAATTTGAACAGGGCGCTTTGATCGGCTGTTGTACTTGGGACCTCCAAATCAGAATGACAGGGAAGACATATTTCGTATCCATTTGCACAAAGTTCCATGCAGTTCTGATGTCAATATAAAAGAACTAGCTTGTCTCACTGATGGGTGCACTGGAGCTGATATAGCATTAGTCTGCCGGGAGGCAGCTGTTGCAGCCATTGAGGTTTTCTTAAGTTCTTTACTTATCTTCTTGTATACTTCACTTTGTTGTTTTGTTCATGTAAAATTCTCCTTGTTAACAGGAGAATATTGATGCTTCGGAAGTATCCATGCAACATTTAAAGACTGCAATTCAACAAGTCCAGCCAACAGAGATCAATTCTTATCAAGATCTATCAGCAAAATTTCAGAGGCTCGTTCACTCCAGTGACAAAGATGAATTGGGAAACCAAGAGTGCTCGAGTAAGGCAAACTCGTTTTCCATCAGGTAGATACTTCTTCTCTGAAAATTCTCTTGCTTTGTCTGTGAGCTGGAACAGGAACATTCCACTTGGCTTGGATGCACTTTATGAACGACAACCCTCTCTCTTAAATCTTAATGGTGTAATCCAGAAGCATGAAATTTCATGCTTATCAATTTTCTTTTCAACAAAAAGCTATTCAAAGGCTTCTATCTTTTTCTGTCAAAAAACTTCACTCTAGTAGCACTGTGCAGAAATTCTCTTCCAAGGTGACTTAATTTTTTCCTGTCACGTTGATATGACAGGACCATAATAAAATCCGCGATGCATTTCTTGAATCGTTCCTCTGCCTCAGGCTCGGGGTAATAGCAATTATGCATCACGTTTTCACACATCTCTTTCATAAGCAGCAGTGGACCACTGTCTGGTCTGCATGATCGCAATTGAGTGGAAAATGCTTTCCTGATTTAAGCTTGGTCGTTAGCTGAGTTTTGGATTTCACTGGGGTGTATGGGGCCAATACCACCGACACTTTCTTATAAAACATTCACTCATTATCGAAATGCAACTGAAAATTGTTGCTGTGGTGAAATTATGTAATCATAACTTCAAGATTGTTGTAGATTTGTCTTGTTAAGCATCAAGTTTTTACTACACTGATTTTCAATTCAAGGATAAAGTTAGGGCTAAAGAAATATAGCGCTTGTACCTTGTTACCTGAAGCCAATGCTGTAAAGTGGGTCAGGACTTGTATTAAAAAAAGAACATTTTTTTTTTAAATTCAAACTAGTTATGACTTATTGGGTTGATTGCAATTTCCACTCGGTTTAAGTTGAAACCCAGTTCAAGCTAAGTTTTGAATCAACGAGTCACTAGATTAACTTGCAGGTTCTACTTGGTTCGGGTTTAATGAGAGTAGTGTTTTCATACTACATGTTAGATAATGCTAATACCAGGTTTTGAATCTTGATTATATATTTTATATGTACCTTTCAGCTGGGCCAGGGTCACAAAAAATGAATTGCCTCTTAATCTCGTGTTTTAATATTGTTTAAATGATCTTGTTTCTATTTTTAATATTGTTTCAATGACCTGTGAGATTTGTATGATTGGGTCTTGAAATCTTTTAAGTGTAAGTTTCGTTAGGGTTTCTAAATAAAGATGGAGACAGGTCAAAAATACATGCAGGTACCACCGCTGGAAATGATGTTGAATCTTCAACTGCTTAATCGGCTTGATTTAGTAACTGGATCAACAACAAACATTATTTAAAGTTAAAAAGAGATGTGAAAGTCATTTGGTGTTGTTTGAGATGCAAGGAAATATGAAAATAAAATTTTATCAAAACATTTTTAATTTAAAGTGTGAAAACCACAGGTCATATCTTGATGAGATCAAGTTTTTTTTTTTTTGAAAGAATTGTCCAAAATAATATCATATCAATAGATTTTTTTACTAAATGACAATATTTTAGGATCAATCCAACAACATGAGCTATCAATGGAGTCTGAAAGCTATCACCGAAACGATAACAAGCTTAGGAATCGGAAGACCATATCTTCTACCAAGTCTTTTTCAAGATTTCCATGGATGATACTCAGAATTGAATGCAAAAACAAAACATGCCCTTTATGCAAGGACAATTATTGTGCCAATTCTTTGGCTCAAAAGAGGAACACAACCACCATTTTCACATTCATGCATTTTAACATCAACTCTTTGGAATTTAACATAGAAATTGACACTGCGAGGGAGAAGGTATTTAGTCCCAACAAGCAAACAAAGTAGACTAGTTTTGTCGAGGTGATTTGTGGTCTTGTTTCAATCCCATAAAGATGCTCTCTGCCTTCCCTTTCTTTTGCAGTTTTTCACTTGTCCACTTCCCACCTAAAATGCTCCAAGAACAGCACAGACACTGTGCATAAATCTGTTGAATCTTTCTGTCCGAAGTCAAATCTAGTTATTCTCACACCATTTATAATCACCCGTCAACAATACACTATGATACAACCTTTGACATCTAAGAGTCTGTCTTATGTATTCATATCTTAGATCCCATCTGGAAAAAAAAATTATTAGTTTTTGTGAGAGTTCATTTGAAAATATCTTGATGGTTGAGATGAAATGGAAAATTTTATTATGCTCCGAATATGAATGAATAATTATTTTATATGTTTATTTTGAAGTAAGATGAATATACAATGAAAAAGAAAATTAAATTTAAAACTCCATGAAAGTGACGATATTTTCATTTGGGTTGGAAAATATTTTTTTATTTTTCTTTTTTCATTATGTTTATCTCACTTGAGAGTAAACATGAGTAATTATTCTTAAAACATCATAAATTTCTAAAAAAAAATCTAATTTATAGATTTTTTATCCAAATAATAAATACAAGAAATAACTAATAAAAAAATTATTAATAATTTTTTAAAAAAATAATATTATTTAAATTAAAAAAAAAATAAACCAAGATCAACCTCACTTAACTCGAGTCGAGCCTTGCGGAAAATTGAGTTATAATCACAGCAGAAAAACACTTTAATTAAAAGTCGATTGATTCCCTCATCATCGAACCCCAAGAAATCTATGGCTTACAAAAGTATCCAAACTTTGCTCTCTCTCTCTAATCCTTTCCTAATCCCCAATCAATGCCAGTACAAGCATCTTTGGAGTACTAAAAACCTTATCTCCACTCTCACACTGAAGCAAGTAAACCCCACTCTCCTGTACAACCTGATCCACCCAAGTACAAAACCTTGCCATTGCAGACTCCATAAATGGATAGAATGAAGCCATTCATGATTCTCTGCTGCAACTAGCCGATCTTTGCCCTAGCTAGTACACCACCAAACTCCCCTCCTGAAACAGTGGCGCGTGACTGACACTTTCCAGTACCAAAAAGTTTGTGATAAGGTTTAATGATGAAAAAAAATCCTTAAAAATCCAACCTTGGTAACACTCACTCTCAGGAAGTATCATTAAAAAAAAAAAAAAGGAAATTAAGAAATAAAGACCTGAAAAATTAAAAAAACAAAACAAAACAAAATATTTAAACTATTTTTTATTGTGCACTGCAAAAATAATTATTAAAAAAAATAATATATAAAAAAATAGAAAAGTATTTGATGGCGATTCTCGCTACAAAAACAAAGAGGTTTTTAGTGTTTTTAGTTTATATATAGAAATCAAAACCATAACAAAACAATTAAAAGATATAAGCAAATAGAAATAATTTTAAAATAAATTTCATAGAAATAATTTTAAAATAAATTTCTATAAGAGTTTTTTTTCTTTCTTTCTATCCTCTTTCTCTTCTGTACCAGGATTGTAGATATTGGAAGTACCCAAACACTATCTTGCATCTTATAACAACCTTACATGCTATAACTACATTGAAACCATGGAAGCCTTGTAAGAGAAAAACAAAAATATTAAAGCATCAGCAACAGTAGTCATAAAAAAAAGCTGAAAAGAAGCAAACAAGATCCACCTCGAACCTCTCTCCACTCCATCATCCCCTCCTCCTCCTCCTCCTCCTCCTCCCTACAATTCCCATCACCACCATCAGCCACCACCATCTTTCTCTCTTTTGTCAAAATAATTTTTCTGGGGAGAAATATAGGTGCTCATATCTTAAAAATCCAATCTCTTTGTACTATAACAAATAAAAATCCCATCTTTGTATGGTTTCTTACTCCGTTCCTTTCATACAGAAGTCCTCCCACATCCTTGTGTTCTTTCTTCTTCTTCTTCTTTTATTTCGTTGTTGTTCTTGTTAGTGTTACATTTAGTGCCCCATATCTTGCTATCCATAAGAAAGTTCCAATCTTTGGAAAAAAAGTCAAATCTTTTTGTACTGTTTTTTAGGCCAGAAGAATAAGGGAGATAATAGTGAATTGGGTTTTTTGAGAAAATGAGAGAGGATGATTCAAATTGGTTTTCAAGATGGGAAGAAGAGCTTCCTTCACTTGAAGAACTGATGCCTTTATCACAAACCCTAATCACTCCTGATCTTGCTCTTGCTTTTGATATTACAAACCCCATTAATACCACCACCACCACCACTACTAATAACCATAACTCTTCTCTCCATCAAAATCAGCCTTTACCACCTCCCCCACCACCACCGGCTGCGGTTTCTCCAACCCCAACTAATCCATTGGCCTCACCACAGCCTAATTCAGGGGACTTTGCTGCGGATTCTAGTGAATTAGGCTCAGGTGCAGCAGGAGATGAGCCAAGAACCCTTAAAAGGCCAAGGCTTGTTTGGACTCCGCAGCTTCATAAGAGGTTTGTGGATGCTGTGGCACATTTAGGGATCAAGAATGCCGTCCCCAAGACAATAATGCAGTTAATGAATGTAGATGGGTTGACTAGAGAGAATGTTGCAAGTCATTTGCAAAAATATAGGCTTTATTTGAAAAGAATGCAGGGTTTGTCCTCTGGTGGTGGTGGTAATGGTACCGGTGGTGGAGGTGGACTCACTGGTGGCACTGATGCTGCTACGGATCATTTGTTTGCAAGTTCTCCCGTGCCAGCGCATTTTTTGCATCAAGGGAGGCCTAATTCGGATCATTTCTTGCCGTTTGTGCCTGTAGCTGCATTGCAACACCATCATCACCAACAGCAGATGGCTGCAGTGGGACATCCCCAATTGCCAAGTCAGTATCATAGGCAGATGGGGCACTTTGGGTCGCCGACAAATGGTCAGTTTGAGCATCCATTTTTGCCTAGGCAAACACAGCAGCCTGTGCATAGGATGGGGGCACCAGTGCCCAATACAGTTCCGGGTTATGTGGAAGATTTGGAGTCAGTGAATGGGAATGGAGGAAGGAAAGTTCTCACTTTATTTCCAACAGGGGATGATTGAATTTGGGTAATTGTTGACTCCATTGATCTTTCTCTTCTATGGCTGATTTGGTTCCTGGGTCTTTGTTAAGTTGGTATTTCTGGTAGTTTTGTTAGAGTTCAATTTAGAAACTTTGTTGTCGTTTTTGCATTAGCTGCTGCTGTTGTCATTGACAGCAATCTTAATGGTAGATATTGGTTTCGGGCTTCCATCTACAGATCCCAAAAACTCCTTCTTGGCTTCTAATATTGGTGTGTCTTGGGAGTAACTGGAAGTGATGGATAGTATCGTTTATGGTGTCCTTCAACTTCTACATGTGTAAGTAAGATATTGGTAGCATTCTGTATGTCCTCTCAGATCCTGGTGACAGATCGAGATGTCATTCCTGGTGGCAAATAATGTAAGCTTAATCCATGTCAACAATTGTTACAGTCTTGAGATATTGTGTCAATCTGGTTTTCAGAGAGGGTTTGCTTTATCCCAAGGTTGTATGGGAATCGGCTCAGTGTCGTTATATTTACAGTCTTCTTTTCAGTGAAGCTTTAGTGTCATTGTTCATCATGGGCAGCTGGAGCATTTGTGCTTGCTGATGAGGATAAATAATGGTGGCAAGTGCATTTTATGTTCTTCAGAAATCTAAGCTTGGGATCGGTATCCTTGGTTGGCGCATTGGTAACTCAGTTTCTCAGTGAGGTCCAAAATTCTCTTTTAGAGCCTTCGGCCTTTTTTCTGTTTATTACTCCTGTGTTCCGTAGAGGTGAGCGGTACTTGTTGTACATTGTGTGACTTCATAGAAGACTTAAGACCCTAAAGGGTTCTCTTAAAATCTAATGTTTTTAGAATGTTTAATTTAATGTCCCAGTTGAAGTAGCTGAAGTTTATTTGTGCCCATGACATTCTCTCTTGTGCCCATGACATTCTCTCTGTTTCTTGTGCTAGCTAATATTTGTTTCAAATATTTTGCGATGCACCTTTTCGCTCTTGTTGCTCTTGTCTACAACTGAAAGTTGATCATTCAAAATTTATTTTAAAAAAAACACTTAGAGAGGATTCTTTTTCCTTATTCCCCACAGAATTTAAAGAAATTAGAGAATGAATGAATTAAGGATATTGGTGCTGAGATTGTGGATATTAAGGTATGGATCATTATTCAATTTATAATTTGTCAAGAATCTTCATGGATGCTCTTTTTATTCAGTTTATAATTTGTTGAGAATCTTAAGGGATGCTCTTTCTGCTGAGTGTGTACCTTGCATCTCCATGTCATGGTTCTTTGCAGTTTCAAAGTTTTTGAATTAAATGCCAATGTTTCTTTCTATGAACTCTCAGCAGCTGAAAGTTAATTTTCCATGGATTCTGATGTTCAGAATGTGGATTAAAATCTAGATCTGCACTCCAGTTTGAACCTTTAGCATGAAAGTCACCAGGTTTGAGACACTGCCTTTGACCTGAATTTTTATTTTGACGCTATATGAGTTTTCTCTTATATTTTTACCAACCAGCTCTAACCTTTTTTGTTGGAGCTATTTCACCATTTCCTGGGAAATGCTGAAATCGTGTGCAACATCAACAAGGTTTTCTAAACTGTTCTTGGTGAGTCGGTGACCCTCAATTGGCTTGTCTAATATGTTCATGTATATTGTACCTCTGGGGTGTTTTGTTTGTTCTTCTTTAGTAAAAGTTGAGTCGCGTTCTTCGGAGTTGTTCGAGTTTGAAACAAAGCTATTTTCATTTTCTGCTTTTTGACATACCATGAAAGAACTTTTCTTTTAAATCAGTTAGTCAACTACAGGAAACTTTTCATCATATTGTCTAAAGCTTACTTGCTAGTTGATTGGAAATGGTGTCGATACTTGGAATGGAAAGAAGGGTTTCGATTGAAGTGAATGTTAACATTTCTGATTTCCTCTTCCTGCCTACACATTCACACATACTTCTATGTTCCTTTGTCATTGTCATGATCTCTTACAGGAATAGCCCATCAGGTTTTCAAAGGTGTTTGAATGATATTTCTCTTTTATCAGATACGGTAACCTCCATCAGGTTTTCAAAGGTGTTTGAATGATATTTCTCTTTTATCAGATACGGTAACCTGCTTTGTTTTATCAAATCGGTTCTCCTTTCACTTAGATTGTCATGTTCAACTTAAACATTGTCATGTTCAACTTAAACAGAACATTAAGAGATCCAAGACCGGGATCCCTTAATTGGCTCTTCGGCTGCTGGTTGATCTGTTGGAGGATATTATCTATATTGTTTATCCCAACTCTGCTGTTCTTCTTTACTTCCAGTCGTATATCATTTCATCCAAGTTGCCAGTTCATTTCTCCACTTTTTTGGTGCATGTACTGGCATGTCTAGCTAGGTCTGCGCAACTCACTTAACCGTGTCATTCCAGGCATCTCCCGTTTCCTCCCATATTCCTTGAAACAGATGCCATGGAATCTTATTCGTGTTGGGGAACACGATGTATATTTTTCTATTGCTGAGAATATGAACTGATAGCAGGAATTAAAGATGCATTTTCCATACCATTGTTGAATTCTTTAATCTTAGCCAGTGTGGTATCCCTTTTTATACTACTGCTGCATTCAATGTTTCGATGTGCAACTAAGCATGCTCTTAGTTACCACAATTTTTTATGTGGCACGTTGAGGTTCAGCGCAAGCATTTTATAAGAAAAGGAAACCCTAAAGTATCATGGGAGCTCATAAAAACAAGAGCACATGGACAAGCTGGTAAGAGGTGTCATGCGTATACTAGCCTCTTAAATGACCTAGGTTTTTCGCTCCTTAATCATAGTTTTATTTGGTTTTTGCTCTAATTACAGGATTAATTAAGGTGTGAGGGTTTTAATTAAGGGTAAAGTCAGCACATTAGGTTATGAATGTATTTTTTAGTATTGGGATCAGCTCTGCTCTTCTTGAGGATAAGAAGCTCATTTAGCTTTGTGAGTAACATGATTGCTTCGTAACGATAGAATTATACTGCTCAAATCATACAACTTTTTTTTCCTCCTGAAGATTTAGGCCTTTTGTACCATAAAAACTTACTCAAAAAAAAAAATAAAAAAAAAATGATTATGATAGGAAATAAAAGAAATAAAAACTTTTTTCTTGTACATTTACTTGGTGCATTGGAGATGTGTCCCCACCAAATCTGATCCAGTTTGGTGGATTGATTTGATAAATTCATGATTTAAACTTAGTTTTAATTTAAATGGTTTTGATATTGACCTTGAGAAACTCAAATAACCTTGTAAGAGTTGCCTCGTAATCCAGTTAACATGGCTAAACTTGGTCAAAACTCAAGAAAAATAAAAATATAGCTAAAATGAAGTTGTTTTAGAAAAAAATAATAGTTTCATACTAACTCAATAACCCAAATCTTCCATGCATGCAGTTAGACCTAGAGCCGGTTTCGACAGCTATGCTCCAAAAAAACCAAAGCTTATCTGCATGTTTTCTACTACTACTGCTACTGAGGCGGGTAAACAACAACCTGGATCCCACAAGATTATTAGATCTTATCAGAAAACTGTCACAAGGCATTATTGGGTATCGAGTCCTGATCATAAGTATGCCAAAGACATGCTCTGCCCCTTTCTCAGTACATTTTAGATCGGTCTTGCCTTGCCTAACTCCCTTTTTCCTGGTCAATTTTTTTATTATTTTTATGAATAAAAAGATTGCAATCTAGAACCCTCTCATTTTCATCACTTTGGCACTTTTAGCTCGGGCAACCCCAAAAAAAATTAAATTATTTAATTTGGTCCGTGAGCTTAGAATTATTTTATGATGATTTTGCATTTATCTCACCCTGTTTTTTGACAAAAAGCAGGTTGAGAAGAAAAAAAAGCGTGGCCTGAAACTTCACCTATTTTCTTTTATTACACTCTTAAAAGTCTAGTTGCATGGCTGTCTAAAGCATTTGATCTAGTGGCTAATAAAATATTTGAGTAGTAATTAGGTATTTCACTTTGATTTTGGATTATTGGCAAATGAAGGCAAGTTTAGATAGCCCCACCAACTTTTTTAACATAAATATTAGGAAAATCTGATCTGATTGCAGCTACAGGTCACAAAACACTAATTCTTGTATATTGCAGGCAGCGAGAGAACAACAACACTGACAGTTCAGAGTTCAAGACTTTAGATTAAAGTAACTAACAATGCTTTATCTACAAAGACAGCATGAGGGAATTGTTTAAGATGGTTAGCAAGTAATTGATTGGTAGTGATTGAAGCATGATGAGATCGGAGCTGGCCATGATGTCTCCAGCCCATTTTTATACATATATCCCCATACGATTCTGTTTTACCTTTATTTCTCTAGTCAACGTATTGAATATTTGGATTCCATTACAAGGCTGGTAGCCGTTACTTTAGACATAAGCAAATCACCTTATTGGGTCCTTGCTAGTGCTTAATTGCCTAACCACTTATTGTTAGATCTGAGCAGATTGCTGCTTTTAGCTATGACACTGGAAAGGTGAATTTGAGCAAATAAAATAGTCTCATCATTACACTCCTTACTAATATTAAGATCCACAGAAGCAGAAATGAACTAAAACTGGAATAAAAAAGGAGGTTTATAGCAGAAAGTCTTTGAAAGATCCTAACAGGGAGTTATCTAGTATAGAGAAATCTGAGAGTAAACCGGTGACACAATTCCCATCTGTCTAGCATTAATGGTTTTGAGAGTAATCAAAGCTAAGAGGTTGCTGACAGAATGGAGCCTGCAAAAAGAAAGGAGTATTTTAGATGTGAAAATTGAGAAGAAAAGCAAGCACGCAAATGAAGCTGGTTCACAAAACAAGAATCACACTGTTTCAAAGAGCCGACATCAAGAAACAGCCAAATATTTCAGCCGCAAGGAAGCAATTTATGGGGTCGCTTGCCACAAAAACCTAAGCAAGGCTTAAAGATAGTCTTTCTTTTTCTTCCCTTTTTTTATCAAATAAAGATGGTCAAATTTGAGGTTCTACCCCTGCCCCACCTCAAAGGGGTAAAAAAAAAAGCAGAAACAAATAAAGTAAATTCTAGCAAGACATGTTCAAATTCAAGATTGTAAATAATAAACTATAGCCCTACCTGGAAAGCAGCATGTCTAAATTGCTCATATGAATGTGCATACATCATTGCAGCGCTTGGCCATTGTACATAGGCCGCATCCCTTGATGTCTGATTTGATCCCAGTGCACAGAAGGGGCTCATAACTGGGCCTGCAGCAGGCTGGTAGCCAAGGGAAGCCTGTGTCCTTGGCATCTGACCCATCTGAGGAAAACCAGTATCATACTGCATAAAAGGATGTGGAATCTTCTGCAAATTGAATGGTGTCAAGCTAAAACTCTGATTAGCTGGAAGGCTCCTAACATACCTGCATCATTCAAAAGCAATTTAGTTTGTTCAATAAAAAAGCAATCTTCTGTAACATAGAAGATGAAAATTAGGGTAACAAGAGATTTAACTGTTTCTAAAAATTTGAGAATATCAAATCTTGAGAATCAGTCTCTATCTAATCATGCTGTGCAGGGATAGACTGTTTTTTTTAATGTTTTTGGGTACTCATTTTGGAGGAAATCTTGTTCTCCAACATGTGATTGTTCAATTTGTTATGAACAAGATTTCTAAAAGGCAAGTAGGGAAATAACCAAGAATGCATTGTGGCCTTGATCATCACAAGTTAGCAACCCATCATAGAACAACCCTTTAGAATAAACAAGGCTCATCAACAAGTAGATATTCAACAACATATTTTGACAATATGTTCATCCCATGAAAGAATTACCAGCAAAAAATCCACGGTATGAAGTAACCAATCTTTCATATCTGTCAACCCCCAAATATAATGAATATTCCTTACCTGTCGTAACTCCGATCATAATCTGGGTCAGTGCGATCCTTCTCCCTGTCTCTGAAAATGGCAACACGAGATGACAAACTTTCCCTGATAAAAACATTTTTTTCTGGATCAACAACAGGGTTCCTACTCTCTTCGTTCTCATCCTTGCTTGAACTTAAATTTTTGCTATCAGTAGGGAGCTCAGGCACAGTATCTTCTGCAGTGGGGCTGCTAGGGCTACTGAAGATGCGAGCTCGTGCCCTATCATAGTCCTCCTTCCTCTCTTCCACACTTCTCACAGGACTCCGTTTGACCCCAAACCCATTTGGATCATTGATAGACCCTTTGTTGGGCCTGGGTCTGATGGCAAGCTTAATCTTCTCAGGTTTATCACTTTCCAACTGTTTTGCAGGAATTTCAGATAGGCAAACTGCAGGATATCTGCTTTGAGCTGTTTTCTGCACCAGAATCTTATTTGCCAGACCATCAAAGCCAGTATCCTGTACCATGGTTATCAGCCCATAGTGATGAGCGACACGATGTGCTGCAAGCCTAAGGTAGGAGGTAGGGAAATGCTGGAATTCAAATAGTTGTTGATCAGGGTTTTGCAAAAACCTCTGGATATCAAGTTCCATCCGCAAAACTGATCCAGCAAATTGAGAAACAAAATAAATCTTAGTGGTCCAGAAAGAAAAAAACAGAAAAGCAAAGACGCCGTAACACAAAGCAAACACGACCAAAAAGTCACTGCAGCCGTAGCAAGTCAATGCTAATTGTATAATAATTTTTATCAGAAGAAAAAGAAAATAACTACAAAATACTAAAAAGCCAAATCTAACTACAACCAAGGCCCCAAGAAATAAGAACACAAATCAGTTTTGATGCCTAGAACTTTCAAATTCAAAAATAATTCAACATCATCTAAAATTTTAGGTTTCCATGCCATTACATCACTGCAATAGTCATGCCAGTGTCTTGATTTGAAAGGGTTGCCATGGTTGGACATCCAACATAAATATATGAACTCAACAAACACGTCTTTGTCTATGTATAAAAAGGTCTTGATCCTGAAACTATCTTGTTTGAAACCCTATTGTAACTGTCTTGGTTAATTTTGCAGTGATATTCTCTAGTCTTATGCCTTTCTTTTTTCCCTCCGGAGTAGGGATCCTGGAGCACCTCCTTGGTGCAACAGGTGCCTACCACCCAAATAGGGTGATGGTGGACCATTGAAATATAGGGATGCTCTTCATTCTATGACAGTTTCTCTGTTTCGCCAGCGTCACTCAAAACAAGCGGTGGAACTACATTGAGGCTTGAGGAGGCCATGCAACAACCCCCACCCCGCCGAGACAAAATATTGCTAACAATTTTGAAAAAAAAATAACATTTAGGTTATTACAGTTTCAAATGTACCTTGGGACAATTCTACACTGGCACCCCACTACTAAATTTTTAGTTTCACCCTGTCCAAGACCAAATCTGTGTACACACAGCAGCAACATCTACTTTACTTAATAAACCTAAACCATAAAAACTGTAAGGTTTTCACTTTCCGTGGTCTTTCTTCCAATAGATATAAAATATTCTCTCCTTGTTACTAACAATTTTGAAAATTTTCACATTTAGGTTATTACAGTTTCAAATGTACCTTGGGACTATTCTACACTGGCATCCCACTAAATTTCTAGCTCCACCCTGTCCAGGACCAAAACTGTTTTCATGCAGCAGCAACTTCTACTTTTACGTGTGTGTTTGAAATTGTGGAAGCTTTTGCGGTTGCAGTTTAAAAAAAGTAGGTTTAAGAAAAATACTTTTAGTTGCAATTTTAAAAAAGTAGATTTAAAAAAATATGTTTGGTTAAAACTGTTGAAAGATAGATCTTTGATTGCAAAATAAATGAAAAGCATGTTTCCACAAATGAGAGCAGGTTATTTTAGCTTCTACAAAACCAAGGTTTGAAACACAATTATGTGTGGGGCTCGGTGCTATTTGGCTAACCAAAAGGTTTTTTCTATGTGGTATGATAAAAAACAGAAGCTACCACAATACCAAACAGTCTCTAATCCTAAACCATAAAAACTGTAAGGTTTTCACTTTCCATGGTCTTTCTTCCAATAGATATAAAATATTCTCTCCTTGCCAAAATACAAATGGCATTCTCAACAGTACCCGATTTGTTCAACATAAAAGGCATATGAGCTTTCAGAAAGTAAGAGGCGAGAAGGATTGAATCCTAATCAATACAACAACAGGTGTATTTGTTGAAATACAACATCTCATGCCATTTATTAGAAATATGAGCATTTAATTAATGGAAATAACGGTACCTGGAAAACAACATACTCATCTCTATGTTTCACTTAAGACTTTGCATCTATTATGTAAATATTGTACCAATGTCCTTGGGGATGCAATAGTATACCGCCTCATTTTTTCTTTCCCAGCAAAAAAAAAAACCTCCGGTAAGGATACACACTACCATACCCCCATGCAACTTCAGAAGTAACCAGATTAAAAAAGGAACCTTAAGAGCTATAATTCTCTCACAGTAACTACCTTAACATGTACACACACGAAGGTGCGCAATCAATAGAAATCCAAGTAACAATCCATACAACAGAATTAGTGTGCACTACAATGACAATTAAATCACACATAAATTTGGAAGACTACGTAATCAGCAGCTAACTATTTCCTCCTACAACATCACTTACCCCAAGGGAGTGAAAAGGTGTTATTAGGGGCTTTGAGACACTCAAGTGAGCACCTGGTTCATAAAAAATAACGAGCCTATTGTGACTAATTAGAAGTCTATTAAAGAAGTCAGCATCAGATCTAAGCTACATTCAGAACCAATCAATTTCCCGCAACAGCACTCAAGGAAAAGAAATTAGACAATTGAATCCAATTTTCCCATTATTTTCCTAACCGTGACTTGGAGGCAATTAGTTTGTGGATGATAAAACTAAACTAAAGCTACAAATTCTGCTCCTCCCGTTACATTATTCTTTCCTTAGCAACCACACGAACCTATAACTCACATAAATCAAAACCCAGATCTAATATGTCTTAAAACTCCTAGATAAATCAATTTCCAAATCAACGAAAAGCCAATTCCAAAATCAAAACACAAATCACAAAACCCTAAAAAAATCATACAAACACAAAGTTCCCCAGACAAATCCACAAAATCAATAAAACAACAAAAAGAAAAATCATACAAACACAAAATTCCCCAGACAAATCCACAAAATCAATAAAACAACAAAAAGTCAGAAACCCATATAGCCAAACACGTCCAAATAACCTAAAAACTAAAATCTTGAACAAAACAGCAAATATCCTTAAAAAAAACAAATCGAAAAATCGAAAAGAATTGCAAAAAAATGCAATCACTAACTGGTGAGACGGTGACGCGGGTTCTGTAGAGCCTCAACTAAGAAAGGATCCACCATTGACTCCTTCTCGTTAATGGCCGCCACTGCTTGTTGTGTTGTTGAGTCCATGATAATAAAATATCACCACTTTCTCTGTTTCTCTCTCTAAAACAGCCTCTTTTTCCACGCTTCTTCTTCTGCTTCCCTGTGAGTAGAGAGAGAGGAAGGGAAGGGAGAAATCAAAGAGAGGATAGAGGCGTGTGTTAAAAAGCAAAGGGTTTCATTGTTAGAATTTAGAGAGAGATGAGCCAACCCTTCGTTGTTCCCTTCGTTTTGGGTCTTATCTCTCTCTCTCTCTTTTCTAACCAAAAGGAAAGAAAGAAGGCTGCGGGCAGGATTTTCTTTTTCTTAACACAAAAAATAATATGTACGCTTTTTCTATCATGTTTTTTTATATATATAAAAGTTTTAATTGTAAATTAAAAAACTTGTAAGTGTATTTAATTAAATAAATTAAAAATTATATAGATCATGAGATAAAATATTAACTAGTAAATAAAATTAAAATTGTTAAGAATAATGAAATATTAAACTAGAAAAATTATGAGATAAATATAAATCTAAATAATTAATTTAACAATACAAGTTATATACATGGTTGTTGCTTGTTATAATTAAATTTTTATTTAATCATATAATAAAAAAATACACATGAAAAAAAAAATTATTTAAAGTTGCACGTGTTAGAAAAAAAATAATTATTTTATATGAAAATAAATTAAAAACTAAATAATATTAAACCAATGACTAGATTGAAAAATTAAAAGAAAAATATTGATGTAGATATTTTATCTTGAAATATGGATCATAAACATAATTCATTTATAAACCAAGTAAAAGTAAATCATATAAAAATATCATAGAGATTTGTTAAAGTTAAAAAAAAAAAACTAACAAAAATATTTAATAAAACCTAACATTAAATGATTGAATTAAAAAAAAACCAAAAGAATTAATATATATATATATATATATATATATATATATATATATATATATATATATATAAATAACCTAAGGTACCCAGGCCTAGATTAGATGCCTAATACGCCTAAGCTTTAAAAAGCAAAGCCTCAACATGTGGGCTTTTTAGCCCAAAACTATATTATATTTTTTATTAATATCTTTTAAGAGGTGGATGATATTTTATCTTCTTTTTATTTTTTTAAAAACAATATATAAATAGGCTACACGTGTTATATACTGGTCTAGTTTCAGGCAATCAAAAAATCTCTAGAAATTATGAATCAAAAACTTGATTGTGAATCAAAAACTTAAAAAACATTATGCATATTTTTAAAAAACTCATATATAGCTTTGAACAAACCAAAAATCTGTCCAAAAAACTAAAATGAATTCAAAATTCAAAAACTTTTTAAGCTTAAATTTCTCATCTAGGGTAATGAGAACAAAATTAATTTTTATGTTTGAAATCAGTATCAACAAAAACTCTATTTGCAATTGAAATCCAACTATTTTCTCTCCTCTCTCTCAAACTATGGATTAAAAAATAAAAACATATATAGTTTTGGATTGCTATTGAATTTGTGAAATATTAAGGGATTGAAAAGTTATAATTTAAAATGTAAGAGAGACGAAGTGAACTTTTTGCCCCCTTTTTAAATTGACACCTATTTTCTCACTGTTTTACAATTTGGTCTTATACTTTTTAATTCTGTCCCTATTCAACAATTTTTAATAAATTGATCATAAATTTGAGTATAAAATGATGCAATTAAATAGAAACAATATTTGAGGAATAAACCATAAAAAAATAAAAATAAAAATAAAAATATCATTGTGGATTGCTACAATATTTAGAATGTAAAAGGATCATGGTGAACTTTTTGCCCTATTTTTTAATATGCCATCTATTTTTTCCACGTTTTACACTCTAGTCCCTTTTTTCAGTTTTATTCCTCCATAACATTTTTTGATAAAATGGTCAAGAATTTGGGTATAAAAGGATGAAATTCAATAGAAACAAGGTTTTGAGGACTGGATTATGGAAAATAAAAATATAATATTATGAATTGCTACAATGAAAATACCATGCTTTTAGTATTTTTCTACTCTTTAATTTACATGTGCTTCTTTGCTTGTTGAGTAATTTTTTATTCCAACACAAAAAAAAAATATGATAGCATTTCATTCATGTTTTTTGACATAAAAATATTACAATTGTAAATTTAAAAGGTAATGTATGTATTTAATTAAATAAATTAAAAATTATTTTTACAATTAAAATAAATTATGAAATTCAATTTCTAACAAGAAGTTAACTAACTAAACTCGCAACTCAGGCCATGAAGATAATCGAGGTCAATAGATCTTTTTATAATTTTTTTTAATTATATAATAATAAAAAAATACTCACAAAATTAAAAATCAACCAAATATTGGAGTGTTTGTTTGAGATTACAATAAACCTACAAGTATCAAATTGAAACAAATTATGTTGTTCAATTTAAAATTAACAAAATATTAAATGATAAATTTTAAAAAAAAAAAGAAAAAAACAAAAAAAAATCAAATTAAAAAACAAAAAAATAAAAAACCAAATCAAATAAACATAAAAAAGGTAAAAACAGTTTAGATATATGGGCTTAGTCGAACAAGATATATGAGCCTAAAAAACAAAAGCCCAGGTGTGCGGGATCGAGTCAATTTGTTTTTTATATCTGTATTTTTTTATAAAACAAAGAACTTATCATTCACTTTTATTTTTTCAAAAAATAAAATAAAGATAGATAATATATTGTCTATCTTTCTTTGAATTCTGCCACCAAAATAAAGCTTATGATGTTTTCTACGTGGAAAAACTTATAAAATATCATAAATATTTTTATAAACTTATATATGATATCAAAAAAATCCATAAATCCATAAAAAAATCCAAAATCAATCTATAATAAATAAATAAATAATCATGAGCTGATATCTGCTATCTCATGCAAAGTGAATTGCTAAAAATCATGATTTTTGCTCTCGAATCCAACAACTTCTTATCTTTCCCCTCTAGCACAGAGTAAAAAATAAAGAAAATAAAGATACGCATAAAAAATGAACGTTTAAAGTTTACAAGAATAAAAAATGCATAAAAAAGAACCAATTTATTTTTTCCGCAAACTTCAAATCCTCCATCTAATTTCTTTTTTTTTTTTTTCACTTTTATCATTTTTTTTTTAATTTTATACTACCTTGATGATTTTATTTAAACTGGCATTCTATTTAGTCTAAAAAGAGCAATTTTTTTTTAAAAAAAGCACTGGAATAAAAAACATCGTAAATAACTAATACATATGAATAGAGAATACACAATGTGATTTGCGAAATAAATCTCACATGCCTCTCAGATTTTGTTATAATATTTTTCTATAATAATAATGGCAAGATGTCATGCTATAATGGTCATGCATGCGATTTAACTGTGTTTTTAATTTTTTTTAATTTTATATTATTATTTTTATATCATTTGATTATTTTAAGATGATATTAAAAATAAATTAAAAAATAAAAATTATTTTAATATATTTCTAAATATAAAACAATTTAAAATATGTCATGCTATAACGGGTATGCATGCGATTTAACTGTGTTTTTTATTTTTTTTAAATTTTATATTATTTTTTTATATCATTTGATTATTTTAAGATAATATTAAAAATAAAAATTATTTTAATATATTTTTAAATATAAAATAATTTAAAATACAATATGTCATTCACGAATAAATCCAGTATATTACCAGTTACAAGCAAGGTTGTCAATTCCGTTCCGTTCCGCCCGAAACGGCCGAAACATTCCATACCAATTCAAAAAACGAAACAAAACGGAACAAATTTCATCTCATTTTAAATCTCGGTCCGTTCTGGATTTTTCGGCTAAATTCCGCCCGAAACGTTTTGGTTTCATTCCACATGTTCCGTTCCGCTCTTGAAAAACCATTGAATCTTGCTCAATTTCATTAATTAAACCACCCGATTATAAAAAGCTCTTTTTTATTACTATTTTCAATAGCAATGATATTAATAATAATATTGAAAATTATTATTATTATTTTCATTAACAATGATATTAATTTTTTAAAATTAGATTTATCACTAATATATATGGTTTATATTCATGTTTTTTTTTTCATGTTTATACTTTGTAGGAATTTGAGCAAAAAAAAAGATGTTTTAGATTCCATTAGCCACTTGATAACGTTGACCTAACTTTATATTTAAAATATTTTACTTTCATAATATTTTGAAATTTTGTTTAAGTTGAATTACTTTAAGTTAGAGATCTATTTAATCTTAATTATTTAGAAATATTTTAAAATTTTAAAATTATATTTGTTTGGCATTGTGTTTGTATTGTATAATTTATAATTTATAATTAATTTATCTTGAATTTAAATTATTTTTGTTATATATATATATATATATATATATATATAAACAGTACAATCTTGAAACGGCAGACCGAAACATTCTAAAACTAAAGTATTTTATTTTAATTAAAAAAATAAAATATTTACCGAAATAAAATTCACAATCTTGGTTACAAGCGCTCGGTAATCAAAACGACTTTTAGTGGGTGTTTGTTAGCTAGGGGCGCCGCGCTTTAACGAACGAAGCCTAATGTTTTCTAGATCTCTCGATCTTAGCAGAACAAACAATCTGTCCATATCTCGACCATCAATCAGATAATCAAGTAGGACTCCATCAAATGGTGGAGAGCTAATGAAAGCTATGCTCACACCTTATCATGTGTCCACCTGACTACACCCACATCTTAATACCTTTCTTCCCACCTTGCTTTCACTGCTCCCAGTTGCCAAGCATTGCTTCCGATTAATCCACCGAAAACCTCACATCCAAACAAAAGCCCTAGCAGCTCTTATAAACCTCCATTTCATCTCCGATCAATGGCTTCTTCACCCATGTTGTCTTTAACCAGAGTTATATCCTCAAAATCCCAACTTTTCAAACTCCTTCTCTTCTCCTCCACGCGCTCCTTCTCCTCCACCCGCTTCCCCTCTACAACCGAAACTGATACAGACTCCACCACTGATTTCTCCTCTACAGGTGACTAATATTTCTTTTTTACATTTTCATCGTTTTGACTGATTCTTGTGAGTATATAAAAAACAGTCTCATAAATACCCTTCAGATGAGGATGATGTTGCTGCTGCTGCTGCTGAGATTTATGGCCGCCCCCACCCTTTTGTCAAAGAAGGTCCAGAGTTGCTGTATGATCTGAAAGACGAGTTTGATGCCATATATGCAAGAGTGGACTTACCTGGGGTTAGCAAAGAAGGGATAAAGATGTGGGTCAAAGATGATTCTATCTATGTTAGGGGTCAAGAAGTCAAGAAAGTGAGGCTTTATTCTAAAGAAGAGGAACCCAGGAAGTATTCTTTTGAGATTGACCTTCCAAAGAATGAGTACAAGGCGGAGGACATTAGAGCTGTGATGGAGTCTGGTGTCCTTAGGGTTTTTGTGCCTAAAATCAAGCCCGAGGAGATTGATGATGCTTTTGTGATCAACATTGAGTGATTTTGGTAAAGAAAGCAGTGAGTCTTTGCCCTTTGGTGTCAACGATCAACACCATAATACTTTGTTGTTTTGGGGTTTTATTAGAAGTTGGTCCTATCTTGTCTTTCTTTTTCTGGTTGATTTCTGCTTGTATTTGGCGTTTTTTTTTTAAAAAAAAATCGGTTTTTTTTATGTTTTTAAATTATTCTAGTATATTAATGTTAAAATTAAAATTTTTTAAAAAATATTATTTTAATATATTAAAAATAACCATTATCATATAAGAAATATCATTATTTTCATTTATTTATTAAATATGTCAAAAAAAAATGCATTACTTAACCTATGATATTTCAGAGCATAAAGCTTTTAGTGGATATGTCTACCGTCTCCGAATCCATGTGTTTATCTCGGAATTCGGTTCCATAGTGGTGTGATAATGCGGTGCATGCTACTAGTAGCACAGTAAATTTAAGGAACGTGGTTATAGTTATTTTTGAAAATATTTTTTATTTTAAAAAATATGTTAATATTTTTTGTCGCTAGATTTTGGATAGATAGGCAACATGTAGTTTGCTTCAACAGGAAACATGTCGCCTCATTTATTTATTTTTTTCTTTAGCTGGAGACAAGGAAAGCCAGAAGCAAAGTTAGTTCTTTCTTCCCCCGCGTAAATTCAATAAAAAAAGAAGTTTTTGGCCAATCCCTGTAAGGACCTTAGGAGGCAGGAGCTATTTTTCTCTGCCATAAAACTAAAATAAAGAGCTCGTAGGCCTTATTCTGCAGATCAAAGATCAACGTAATTCCCCAAATAAAAGAGTCAGAAGAAAGGTCTCTCGCCTCTTAATTTTTTTTTTAAAAAAAATATATGGTTCAAGCGTGCAACTTATGATCCTTTTTTTTTCCTATGGCCAGATGCGTCGGGCCATGAGGCCCAGGCATCTGGGTTTTTTAATGGGTTTTTTTTTGAATTATTTAATCTCTATTTATGTGCAACATGATTTTTTCAAAAATATATTATTAGACTCTATTGAACCCTTAGCGTGAATATCTGATTTGAGATGCAATATGTAAGGCTTTTTTAAATGCATTTTTCCCATTAAATTTTTTTTATCATTGATTTTTTATTTAACTTCAAATAAATAAATAAAAAATTTCATTATTTTTTTAAATGCTTAGCTTGAAAAATTAAGCCTGATTGAAATCATATTTTGATATAAATTCTAAATTTTGTTAGTTGATCAAAGCTAACTGTGATCAATATAGCATAATATATTTTTAAAGTTTTAACTTAAAATTTTTTTATAACTACTTTATTTATTTATAGATTTAATTTGATTTGTGTCAGACTTAATAAATATCTAACTCAAAATGAATGAAGAAAGGAAAAAGAAAGATAAATTATTCATCCGTGTTAACTCATTATAGTTATGTTTATTATTCGAGTTGTAAATTTCACATATTAATCTGGATCAATATAATTTATCTTTGTTTTTTCATTTCATTCCTTCAGTTTTTATTTTTTCAATTTAATCATTTAACCGTTATTTGTTTTCACTTTTAAATTAGAGTTCCATAAGACTAAAACAATAAATATATTTTTTTAACATGATCATCATTTGATTTAAGCAGTTAGTTTGTTATTTGCCCACTTCATCGAACAAGTTACACCAATTATTTTTTTATTTATTAATATTTATGGTGGTTAATTAACTTATTCTGATATATTAATTGAGTTTTTAATTATTATTTTAAATATTTTATCACATAAAAGTAAAATAACATTGTTTATATTTTTAATACAATTATATATTTTTCATGTGACCCGCAGCGAAACAGGCAGCAAAGTCTTAAGTATATTCTGGATATTAAATATTTATATATAAAAAAAAACGAGTAAATTAAGCTTTACGTAACGGCAACGGGACGCAACGACAACTTAAACGCATAAAAGAAAGTGGTCTTCCATGACAAAGAAAGAAGTTTCCAGACACCGAGGGAGCGATTCCCAAAGAATTTATCGTTCTAAACGTTTCAAACAAATCCCACGCGCGCCTCTCATTCTCCTCATCCGTACACTGCACGAATTAAATCAGTCCATCAGTAACTTTCCGTGGCCCCCTCAATTTTCTTTTATCTAGCACGTGACTTACCACGCGCTGTCAGCGGCTTTTTTTGGCGCCCCTTTTTAGCCTTTGGATTGGCTTTGACTTTTCTAACAGAAGCAGGCACGGACGAATAAATTAGTGGATTAGTTGGAGCGTGTGATCACGCTTTTGCAAAGACGGGTTGGAGCAATTTAGGGCAAATTATAAATATGGGACTCAACGTATTTTTTTTATAATAAGGTTTTGATTTGGTCACTTAACTTCTTAATAGCTCCAGTGTTACCCTTTACCTTACAAAATTGTTTCAATATCTCTCCTCATGAGGATTAATTTCACAGAGTAAATAGTATGCAATTTTCATATGTTTAATTTCTCTGCATTTAATAATTCAATTTCAAACATTTAATGATACAGTATAGAACAATAAAGAAAATTCATTAAGATAATTTTGTTAAAATTTTATTTTATTTTTAACATCAGTATATCAAAATTATTGAAAAACACTTAAAAATAAATTAATCTAATATTTATTTTCGATAAAAAACATTTTAAAAAGTAAAAATTATTTTAATACCAAACTAATACTAAGTATATATATTTTATTATTTAATGGGATTAGTCATCTAGTACCCATGAATCACCGATCAACAAAAATTGATGACATCTTCAAGTAAATGTGCAACATATATTGCATTGAAATTGATATAACATAAGGTTTTGGTATTAAATAAAAGAATAAAACATTTAATATTTTTCAATAAAAATATTGAGTTTATTGCTTATAGAATGCACTTTAACCAATCTTTTTACTACAATCCAATCAAATCATTCCAAAAACCTTTTTTTTTTAATAATTAGAGTGTTATCAAATTAATTCTCGCCCATCGATGAATAAATATTAACTTGATTGGTTTCTAGATAAACCGTGTGTTCACATAAAAAAGAAAACCCTTACTAACTCATTATATTCCAATCCAAACAAATCCACCAGCCTTTAAAAGTAATTAAACCTTAAATGTTATAATTTAAAATTGCAATAACATGTTTTCTATACAAATTCAAAACTAATCACACATATATGATATTAAAATATTTTCCTTTTTTTTTAATTTTGATATTGAATGGCCAAAATATTAGTAGATTTCTTATTTAAGGTTGATCAAAGTCATCAGCTACTTCATTAAAAAATAATAAAAAAATGATGGATTTTTATCTAAAGTACTTTATTATGCAATTGAAAATAATAGCATCAAAACAAAAAGAAAAAGTTTAGATCCTTGTATAATTATTGTTAAACCCGGTCTAATCTAATAGATTGACTCGAAAAATCTAGAAACTAGAGTCAATCTCGAGTTAAGTTTTTAGTTGAGCAAGACAAAACACTGATTCAATCAAATCTTAGTGACTTGATTAACTCGATCAAACCCGATTAACATTTTATCAAGTTACCATCCAGAAAAATAAAATAAAATAATATCATTTTAATACTAATATTTAACCCACCAACCTATATTTTTTTTTAGGGTGAGTTCGTCGAATGAAGCAACATCTATCGGTAGCACTTCCCAAATGTTTCAAGTTGGTGTGCCAACGATTTATTATTTTCTTAGTTAAGGGCAAAGGACATGTTAGTAGAAAACAAAACAGTTGCCAAAAGTCACATGGAAGTCCTCGATTGTAAGTTTCAAAAGAGTGATTGTATTAAAATGAAAAAGACTGACTTTCATATACTCAATCGAGAAAAATGAAATGTTGGTATTCTTATAGAATTTGTCATCCAAAATAAACAGTAATTTATTTGCTGAAAAGTAATTTTATTTTAAAAAATAGTTATTTTAGAAAGTAAATTCATGAAAAATGAATTATTTTTTAATATTTGATAATATCATGAAAAATAAATTGAAAAATACTTTCTAGTATTTGGTTATATTATAGAAAACGAACTGGAAAATAACTTATTAATGTTTTAATTTTTTTTAATTTTATTAAAATAATGAGGAACAAATCTTACAAATTAAAAAGTTGAATGAGAATGAAATTGAAAAAAACAATCTAATTTCATAAATTATCTCAAATAAAATAAATATTAATCAAAATAATAGAGATCAAATCTAAAAAATAAAAAAATTTGAAAGATGATGAAATTAAACTAAATAATAATTACAATTTCATAAATTATTTCAAATAAAATAAGTAACAATAAAAATAATAATGACTAAATTTGATAGATAAAAAAATTCAATGAAAAATATAATAAGAGAAAAGCAAATAACAATCATAAAATAAGGATAAAGTTAATATAAAAATCAAATTAAATCAAATTTTAAGGGATAAAATTTTAAAAAAATAATTCAAATAAAATATATATCAATTAAAAATTTGAGGATTAAATTTGATATAATCAGTAAATAATATAATAATTTTAAATTTTTTACAACTTTTAGATAGTGTTTTATTTTTAAAATAAAAATAAAATATTTTTTTAAAAATCAAGTAAAATAATTTTTGATCGAAAGATATTTTTTATTAATTATTTTTTTTAACGAGAAGCAAACACTCTCTCAATAATTTCTCAAAATGTAAGAGGAGCGTGTATCCCACTCTCCTTATCCAAACGTGTAAACAAAATTAAATTAAATTCCACACAAAAAAGCTATAAAACCCCCAAACCCATACTCCTGATTCCCGACCCCTAAAACATGGCCGATCCCATCCTCGACAACCACCCACCGCTGCCGCGGCCACCACCATCTCTGACGCAGAATCGGAATACGTCGACGGAGAACATGGCGGAGGAATTCAATTCCCAACTCCCAACCCCTCCCCTCGATCCTCTCTTTTTCGATCAAAATCCTGACAACTTTGACGTTCTAGATCTGTCCTCTAATTTCGACGATATTTCCGATTTTGACATCACCTTTGATGATCTCCCTGACCTATACTTACCTTACGAGAACGAACAGTTCTTAATCCCTAACAACAACACAGTCAACCCTGATCCGGGTCAACCCGATAATAACCTAGATCTTCAACCGGGTCCCTTTGAAGGTGGTTTTGGGGATTTTGCTTCTAATACGATCAATTTGGAGTCGACCGATTCGGGTGGACCCGGGACTTGCGGCGATCATGGCGGGTTGGAGGTTGATAAGTATCTTAATCCGTCGCCGTCCGAGGCTGAGAGTTGTGATTCGGGTGGTTCTGATTATCGGAGCTCGGTCTTGAGTCCGGTGTCGTCTCATGGGTCTGGGAATTCCGAGTCGGGTGTGTTGAATGCTGGTTCGCCGGAATCAGGTACGAATGTTAATCCCTGTAATTTTGTTGGCGATAAAAAATTTGTGAAAACTGAAACTGAAAGTGCGAAGAAGCGGAAAAGTGCTAAAATTGCGTTAGCTAAGAGGAAAAAAGAAATGGGTGATGAAGAAAATGGAGAGATTATGCGGAACTTGAAGTCCCGGAAAGCGGAGAATGAGAATGTGAGTGTTAATGTTAGTGGGAGTGCGAGTTTGAGTGGAGAAGAGGAGAGGAGGAAGGCGAGGTTAATGAGGAATCGTGAAAGTGCACAGTTGTCTAGGCAAAGAAAGAAGCATTATGTTGAGGAATTAGAAGATAAGGTGAGAATGATGCATTCCACGATAGCTGAATTGAATGGTAAAGTTTCCTATTTTATGGCTGAAAATGCCAATTTACGACAACAACTGAGTGGAAACGGTGCATATCCGCCACCATTGTATGCGCCCATGGCGCCTTATCCCTGGATGCCGTGTGCACCTTATATTGTTAAGCCACAAGGGTCTCAAGTGCCATTGGTTCCTATTCCTAGGTTGAAGCCACAACAGACTGTGCCAGTGGCAAAGCCTAAGAAGGTTGAGAGTAAGAAAGGGGAGGGGAAAACTAAGAAGGTTGCCAGTGTTAGTTTGTTTGGTTTCTTGTTTTTTATTTTGTTGTTCCGTTGTTTGGTTCCGATCGTGGATGTTAAGTTTGGAGGAGTTAGAGAGGGTGGGATGGGGGGGCATGGTTTTGTTAGTGAGAAGTTTTATGATCAGCATAAAGGAAGGGTTTTGATTGTTGATGGGCACACAAATGGGTCGCATGAGAAGGTCGGTGTCGGGTATTCTAATTATAGAAGACATTGTGAGAGAGGTCATAATGGCTGTCTGGAGCATGATTCTGCAAATAAAGGAGCTTCTGAGCGTTTACCTGGATCCGATGAATTTGGTCAGTTTGGTAATGCCAGTGAACACCTCGTTGCGTCTTTGTACGTACCAAGAAATGATAAGCTTGTGAAGATAGATGGAAACTTGATAATTCATTCTGTTCTGGCAAGCGAGAGAGCTATGACCTCTAACGAGAGTCCTGAAGTGAATATCACTAAGGAGACGGCATTGGCTATTCCTGGTGCTGGTAATAATAGAGGTAGACATTCTCATGTGTATAGAACTCATACTGAGCGACAGAAGGCACTTGATTCTGGATCTGCTGACACGTCAAAGGACAATTTGAAGTCATCCGCAGCTAAAGGTAAACTGCAGCAGTGGTTCCGTGAAGGCCTTGCAGGTAATTATTATGCCTTATCATGCATTTTATACATTTCATACATGCATATAAGTTGCTATATTTTATGCTTTCATATATAAACTGTCCATTGAAATTTAAAATTTATATTCATCCATGGCATCCTGGTTGATGTTTCTTTTCATTGTTCTTTTAGTATTGTTTATCATGTGCTAAGCAATGAATCAAACCTAGTTTAGGTGGTTTATGGATATTCAACATCATTTATGGTTTTATTTCTCTTTAAGTTTGTAAAGACTAATAGAGTCTCGCTCATCAAAAAGAATTTAAACATAAAAAAATGGACACTAACAGAGGATCACCTGGGGTACTGGCAGATGCTGAGTTGAATAGAAGACGAGGAATTTGAGACAAATGGGTGTATGGAAATACTGGAAACTTGTGAGCTCTAAAGGAAATGCATTTGCCATTCCATTGTCTGATTAACTGAAATCTGGATTGTGGGATTTAAGTGTTTAATTACTGCACCTACGCTCTGCCTTTAAGTTACAACTTGTAGGTTTTGGATTGTTTATTTCCTTTTTAACAATTTTCTGAATGTTTTATATATGTATGCCGTGTGCTTAATTCTGTGCATGAACAATTCGTTCTTCTGGATTTGTTTTTCCATGTCCTTGAATGTTTGTTTATTTACAAATCAGGGACCTGAGAAACTGGCAGCTTTTTACTCTTTTTTTTGGCTTCTCCAGTACTTATTAACAGCGGTTGCTTTATTTTCCTCTTTCCAGGGCCATTGTTGAGTCATGGTATGTGCACTGAAGTTTTCCAGTTTGATGTCTCACCTGCACCAGGAGCCATAGTTCCTGCTTCCTCAGTTGCCAATATGACAGCTGAGCACCGACAGAATAATTCTACTCACCTCAAGAAGGGGAACAATAGAAGGATCCTCCGTGGCCTGCCAATTCCTCTTCCAGGATCCGATCTCAATATTACTGGAGAACATGTTGGAAGGAACACCCAGAAAGAGAACTTTCATGGCAATAAATCGGTTTCTCCAATGGTTGTCTCTGTCCTTGTTGATCCCAGAGAGTCCAGCGAGATGGAGGTTGATGCGATCACCCCGAAGTCACTTTCTCGGATTTTTGTCGTGGTGCTCTTAGACAGCATAAAATATGTAACTTATTCATGCGTGCTTCCGAGCGCTGGTCCTCTCATACACCTGGTGACAACTTGAGGATGGAAAGCAGTTGGGATTATTTTAAACTTTACCCAGCTTCAGCTCCCAGTTTTGTAAACAGGAGAATATCATTATTAGTATCCCACTTTAACCTCCTTGTGTACTCTTAAACTTATTTATTATCATTAACAATTAACATCTACTTATCACAACTGTACTGTTCTTATAAATGGTTGAGAATCAGACCCGCAATCTTGTAAAACCTTCAATTGTTTTGTGAATCACTTTTATTCATCCTGATTTGCTCGTTCTTGTGTTGCCTTTGATCTGCTTTCCATCTCTTCTTATGTCTGTCCCAAATTATCATTATCATTATTATTTTGTGTTTTTTTTGGTTTTTTTTTCCTTATAAAGTTTTAAGGGTCAATCCTGGTTTGATCCTTCAAAACTATAAATCATCATAGAATGAAGATTCTTTTATTTTTATGGAACCAATTTAGAAAATCTTACTGCTTGATACAATGAGGAATTCTTATGTAAAACATGCAAGATTGTTGAGTTCTAGCAAATCCCAGGAACCACTTTTACAGCCTCTTCAGTTTAATGTCACTTATTTTTCTTGTCTTGCTCTTAAAACAACATCAAATAAGCAATTATACTTGTCTGTTATTCCAACTTTAAAACTCTAGCCCATAATTAGTGAGTGAAAAACTTGTGACCTAAAATTTATCAGAGCCAAGTTATAAATTGAATTGAAAAAAATATTATTTTAATAAAATTTAATTAACTTAATTAATCTATTTCAAACCTAATTGGATCAATATTAATAATTTTATTAAAAAAATAATAAAAGTACAAAGGATTGACCTTGTTGACTCAATGACTTACATTACCGAGAGTCGGACAACTATGATTTTGAATAGGGATGAGCAAAAAAATCAAAATATCAATTAAACCGAAAAAATTAAAAAATCGAACCGTGAAAAAAACCTGATTAAACCGATTAAAATTTTAAAAAAACTGACCGGTTTGATTTCGATTTTATAAGTCTAAAACCGAAAAAATCAAACCGAACTCAAACAAAAAAAACAGGAAAAAACCGGTTTGAACAGGTTTTTGGCCTTAAAAAACTGAACTGAACCAAACCCGGTCAGTTCGAACCTATTTCAATTCAGTTTCGGTTTTTTTTTTTTAAAAAATAATTTGATTTGGCTATTTATTTTTATAAAAATCAAATCAAACAAAAAAAATCACCCTTTTTAAGTGGAAACTCTTCCATGAATTATTTCAAGAGCAACTAGCAAGGACGCTAAAATAATGGAAATATAACATGCTAAAATCTTCATGTATTGAACATACAGGGCAGATTCTTTCTTAGTGGTTTTTTCTTGAACAACTTCCCGTGGCCTGTCTATTGATTTTGTTCAGATTCAATGATCAAATCATGCCTGGCTTCGCCTGCATTGTAGTCAAAAGGTATAGGTACAGACTTGAATTCACGATACTTGCCAACGTTGTTCAAATATTCGTTCTCCAACCTGGTGAATCAAACAGAATGTGGACGAACTTAACTATCAGCAATGTGTTCCTTAGATCATCTGCAAAACTCAGAATTTGTCTGAAATTGACAATTTTATCAACGTTTTACATGAAATCAATGGGACCTGCGAAAAAACTCCATGTCCCGCGGCAAATAAACTCGAGGCTAAGCTACAATTGCAATTAAGGACTGTCTATGTCGGAAAGACACTTGGAAGTTCAGGACAGTTTACAATCAGGCAAATCTCAGCAATACATTCAGGACCTGCTTGTGGAGGTTTCTTGAAAGAGCTGAAACCTTTTTCTTTCTCTGCTTTATTTTCTTGTCTGCAATCTTTATAGTTTTGATTGTCACCTCAACTATAATCCTTCTTACTACTCTTCCTTGTATGTTGAGAATATGAGTCTTAGTTCTTGACCCATTAATGTAAGACGAAACCACACAAAAAGACAATAAACATAAGCAATACAAATTGAATAAAATCATCATTAAAAAACAATTTTGTTATTGAATATTTTTCCTTCCGAGTGATTTGTTTATTTAAAAGATTTAAAATTTCTTAATAAATCTAAAACATCACCTAAACAAACTAGAAAATCCAAAAATAATAATAAAAAATAACAAAACTAGCATGAACAATATCTTTTAGATCTAGTTTATAGGTCTTCCAAACTTCAAATAATTACAAGAGGTCAACTTTATATAACTAAGACTATTAAATCTTCTAATTAAATTGAAGTGTTATTCAACAATCAAATAAAAAATTATATATTTTTTTAATTAGATCACCACATAGATTTTTTCTTGAATTTAATTTTATCTCATCAATCCATAAATATTATTACAAGTCTATCCACAACTAGCCACACAACCTAGTTGTGGCATATTTGTATCTCACTTATTAGAACCACCTCCATCATCCGTCACTTGATTTAATTTGGTGTCCAAATTGTACTATCAAAGTTATACGCTTTTTTATCAGGACGATCATCCAAGCCTCTTCTAAAGCTTAACCTTATTCTGTCCATGAATATCCATGCAAAACTATCCACGCAACCTAGTTGTGGCACATCCGTATCCCACTCGATCACAACCACCCGCATCACCCATTACCTGGTTTTTTTGGTCTGAATTGTACCATCAATGGCAGGGTGTCTTGCGTCCAGTTTCCTACCCTAAGTATCGAGCAAGCAAGAAGCAATAGTCCTGATCAGCTCTACGCGGTGTTTTGTGAGATAAGGAACCTCTTTTTGCAACAAGACTGGAGACAAGAACCCTGGATGATACTACGGGGAACCTCTTAAGCTGGTCCCAAGCAGATATCTAGGCATTGACAAACTTCAGGAGACATTGAAGTGGAAGTGGCCACAGCATTTGCAGATTTCTTAGCAGACTCAAACAGCGATAGGAACTGTTTTCTCCATTGCTAACCGATCTTATCAACTAGCCTGGGCTTAATGACTTAATCTAAAGAGCAAGAAAAAAGGGCAAGATCTTATCAACTAGCTATGGTCAATCCTAGTATGATCCTGAATCTGATTGATTAGAGGAAACCAACGTGGAAGTTTAAGACTCTATAAATCCTTATAGAATGATGATTCTTTTATGGAACCCTAAAATCCGATTGTTTTTTAAGGAAACCAATGTAAAAGTCTTAACTATTTTTGAAAAACACGAACAAATTGGTTTCTATGTTCTCTGGCAATGCGTTTACTTATTTGCTCTTCCCTTTTCCAGGGCCCAATATGGTTGAGTTCTGGCAAATCCCAGGAGCCAAATTTACTGTTCTTCTGGTTAATGTCTTACATTTTTCTTGTCTTGCATTTAGTTTTGAAAACATCAAATAAGTTACTATTCTTGTCTTGTTATTCCAACATCTGAGCTCTAGTCCTGAACTAGTGAACTGAAGCAGGAGTTTTGAATCAGAAACTGTTCCATAAATACTTCGGCAGCTAACCCTAGTTTCCCTGGCTTACATTAATTATGCAAATAAAGATGTTGAATTGTCATGTATTACACACACAGGGAATTTTCTTTCTCAGTGATTTGTTCTTGGACAACCTCTTGTATTTTTGCAAATATAAGATGTCAAACTGTCTATTCGTTTTGTTCTGATGCAATAACCAGCTCATGCTTTTCTTGTCTCATGCTGTATTCAAATGGTAGAGGTACAGCCTTGAATGCAAGATACTTGCCAACGTTGTGTAAGTGTTCATTCTCCAACCTGTCCTGTCAAACATAATGTGAACAGAATCAACTATCAGCAATGCAATTGTCTAGATCATCCACAAAACTCAATCTATTATGAAATTGAGAATTCTGAAACCAGTCAAACCTGAAAAAATTCCATATTCCACGGCGAATAATCTCGAGGCTAGCTACAATTGCAATTAAGGATTGCCTGTGTAGGAAGGGCAGTCGGAAATTCAAGACAGTTCGCAACCAGGCAAATCTCAGCAATACATTCAAGACCTGCATTACTGACATCATGAGAATTGGTCAGGACTTGTTCAGGAGCTGATGAATATAATTTGAAACCTGGTTTACGTTTTTTTTCATTTCATTAAGACAATGAGTCCCACAGTTTTAGTTTTGTGGTACAAGTGCTAGTAAGATAATTCCTCTCTGTCATGTGTTGTTCTTACTCACCATTGCTACAAAATATACACTTCTGTAAGGGATAAGGAGTTTGTCTCTCAACAACCAGTTCTTAGACAGAGATTGCAAAAGCCCCCAGTCCATGACTAGGTCCCCATATGTACCATATAGAGCTGCAATTACTGAAGACACGGAGGCAAATATTTTCCAGCCAAGTCCTTTGTTAAGACTGTATGCAGTCCTTGTGCATATGGCAACAATTGTGCAGAAATATTTAAGCCCATTATATCCTTGCATCTTGTTCTTCCCTTCGTAGAGGCGTCGTAGACACTGAAAAATTTATAATTGCAAGTGTCAAGGCCTAACTTAAGAAGTAACAAGCCTTTAAAGCAGTTGGAAATTTTGAACAACTCTTGGTATCGCAGAAGATTCAAGTTACACACCTGAAGAAGACGGGACCAGAAAGGAATGACAGCAACAATGAAATAGAAAGTGTCGTATACATCATTGGTTTTGCAGTTATTTTGTCTCCGTTTATAGTCTCTGTGAGGATCTGACATATAAAAAGATAGGAAATGGCAATAAAGTTCTTGAAATCTTAAAGAGTAAGTATAATTAAATGAAGGGTATAGTGGTAATTAAATAAAGAGATGATAAATATAAATAGAAAGTAAAAAAAAGAAAAAAAAAAAAAAGAGGGATCTGAAATTGAAGAGAGAACCGGCAGGAGAGAAGGGAGGAAGAAGAAGAAAAAGAGAAAAGAGGGGGAAATAAGGAAAAAAGGAAGAGGTTGGAGAAAATAAGTAAAAGGGTAAGATTTTATGCTTTAATTTGTATAATATGTTATTTAAGCTTTAAATTTCAGTTTTGATTAATTTTAGAGTTATGAAGTTAGTGTTTTGAGTTTATTGATGAATTAATTTGAAGGTTAGAGGTTGATTGTTGTGGGTAATTGATTATTAAGTTGAATTTGAGAGATTGTAGATAAAAATGATGATTTTAAGTTATGATTTTGTTTGAATGGTGAATTTATGTTAGAAATCAGGGGATAACAGTAGGTAATCTGTTGAAATTCTGGGTTTGAGGTTGAAGATGACGAAAATTCAGTTTGGTCCCTTAATTTGTGAAAATTACAGTTTAGTCCCTGAACTTTGGAAATATTACAGATTGGTCCCTGGGGCATAAATTGAGATTCTGAACAGAACTGAGGATGATTTAAGGGCAAAATTCTAGTATAATTAGGAATAAATAATATTTTCAGTTTGGTCCTTCAATTTGACAAATTACGTTTTGACCCCTCAAATATTATAGATATTGGAGGACCAAACTGAAAATATCATATATTCCTAATTGTACTGGAATTTTGCCCTTAAATCATCCTCAGTTCTGTTCAGAACCTCAATTTATGCCCCAGGGACCAATCTGTAATATTTTCAAAGTTCGGGGACTAAACTGTAATTTTCACAAATTGAGGGACCAAATTGAATTTTCGTCATCTTCAACCTTTAACCCAGAATTTCAACAGATTACCTACTGTTATCCCCTGATTTCTAACACAAATTCACCATTCAAACAAAATCATAACTCAAAATCATCATTTTTATCTACAATATCTCAAATTCAACTTAATAATCAATTACCCACAACAATTAACCCCTAACCTTCAAATTAATTCATCAATAAACTCAAAACACAAACTTCATAACTCTAAAATTAATCAAAACTGAAATTTACAGCTTAAATAACATATTATACAAATTAAAGCATAAAATCTTACCCTTTTACTTGTTTTCTCCAACCTCTTTCTTTTTCCCTTATTTCCCCCTCTTTTCTCTTCTTCTTCTTCTTCTTCCTCCCTTCTCTCCTGCCGGTTCTCTCTCCAATTTCAGATCCCTCTTTTTCTTTTTTACTTTCTATTTATATTTATCATCTTTTTATTCAATTACTACTATACCCCTCATTTAATTATACTTCCTCTTTAAGCCTCCAAGGACTTTGTTGCCATTTCCTATCTTTTTATATGTCAGATCCATCGCATGTATTAAAAGTTCATCCTGTTGAATTGAGAGCTGATATGGTTTATGAGATGCAACTGAAAGCTATAATTGACCGACAAGTGAGGAAACTTAGGTCAAAGGATATAGTTTCAGTGAAAGTGAAATGAAGAGGTCATTCACGTGAGGAAGCGACATGGGAGCTCAAGGATAAGATGCGTGAGGAGTATCCTCATCTTTTCTATAATCTCGGTAAGTATTCAATCTTTTCTATTAAGTTTCGAAGACGAAACTTTTATAAGGTGGGGAGATTGTGAATAAATTATTGTTTTTGTTTTAATTACCGATAAGAAGTTTTGAACTATCATTTGGTTTTATCAGTTTTGAATAATATGATATTTTTGAAGATTATATAATGCTGTGTATTTTTGAATAAATTGTTCTTTTGATATGTTCATTTTGAGGCTTAGCGTAGGTGGGGTGTCCTTTCAGCACCGCTCCTGCGTTGCCGATCACGGACCCGGGATTCGAGTCGTGACAGTCTCCCCAACCATAATAGCATATGTAGACCTCCAAGCTTCTAAGGGCTTGCACCCACAATTAAACAATGATGGATGCTCAATAACAAAGCAACTGTATATGTGTGATGATTGAAGGCATATATAGCCCTGGTTTACATACAAACCTGGCTAGTTAACTGATCTGCTAAGAAGGAATCTTGAAAACTGACCTGTAATCGAAAAACAAATATCACAGGTCAGTAGGTTAATCCCATTTATATATTTTATTCTAGTATAAGCCTGACAACATTTTTCACCTTGTACATAGGAGCGAAGATGCAGTGAAAGAAACATGTGATAAGGAAGAAGCGACTTGATTGGTATAAAATGTTGATTGGGCAGAGGAATATGGTAACTACAAGCTGAAAAGACCAGGGAAAAAAGGAATTGTTTAGAGCAGATATATTTTGAAATTTAGCAGGGGAAGTATTTTGAATAGCTTCAATAGTCTTACGACAAACAAACTTAGAGGTACAAGTTCAGTCAATGCTTGGTAATCATTTGTCTTAGGATCTATTTCCATGTCAAGGTTTGCCAGCACGCTGGCAAATGACAAGACTGCTAGACCAAAGTCCAACAGCAGAACTTCTCTATAACCCAGTTCTGTTCCTTGTTTGAAGCCAAATATGAAGGAATAATTGATGCGATACCGCCTCCAGAAGTATATATTGGCAGCATACATAAGCATATGCAGAACAAGAAACGCAAACAGGCTGCAAACAAGTATGGAAATGACTTGCTAAATAAGTATTGAATAAACGACAGAGACAGCTAAGACAGTACTAAAGGAAAATCTCCTGTTGTGTTCTGTTAATTCTTGATACCCTTCATTAGCAAAGGTCATGTAAAATTAGGAAGCATGAATGCTTCAAATAGACCTGTAAAGAGGAAACATGTTAATGGTCTTTTCTTTTCTTATCCAGAAGATTTCGAGCATGTATGATTAATGTAAGAGCTAGAATGAGATCCAATGTGCAGCCAACAAATATACCTTGAAGTTTTCACAGAAAACAGATTCAGTAAAAAACATTATTGCTTAAAACATGTTTCTGTTCATTTTCATCAGTTAGTGTCTTACCCATGGAAAATGTTATTCTATGTCATTCTTTTTTTGATTGTGGTCATGAGGTGTCCATCGCCTTGCTTCGGTTTGAATTGGAGAAATGCTCGGTGAATTTCAATATGTTTTTCATCAAAAATTTATTTTTTTAATGTTTTTATATTATTTTGATATGTTGATGTAAGAAAATAAATTTTAAAAAATAATAAATATATTATTTTTATATTTTTTAAATAAAAAAAACATCTATTCATATTTTCGAACACCATCTTTCATCTTTCCGCGAGGAGCAGTACAGCTAACATGCAGAGAGCATCAATTTATTTATAGGAAAAGTTGCTAGTGGAGATCAGTTTGTCTCTCAATTCCTAGGTGATGTCTTAAAAGTGCACAATATTTGATGACTGTTTCGACATAATAGAGACGAAGATAACATGTTTATTTGTTTTTTATGTTTTGAAAGGACATAAAATTATTTAGAAATATTTATTTTTATATTTCTTTTCTATTCTTATAATTAAACACGTTTTTGTCTATCCTGAATCTGTTTTTTCTATCCTACTAAAGTAATTACAAATAAGTTTTATTCTCTATTTAAAATTGTTACAATGATAAAAATTTAAAGTATTTTTTATTTAAAAATATATTAAAATAATTTTTTTAAAAAATTATTATTAACATCAGTATATTAAAATGTTCTAAAAACATGATTTTTTTATTTTAAATAAAAATTAAATTTTAAAATTTTTAAAAAATACAGTTTACATCACGTTTTAAAAAACACTATTAAAATTATCAGCGTTGTGGTCTCAGACAAATACAAAAGGAAAATGCAAAACAACAGAATAAGAATCAGAATCATATCTTGTTTCGTCCCTTCATTAAGTCAAGCATTGGGAACTTGTCTTAAATTTTTGGAAGTCACAGATTCTAAGACAGAAGAAAAATATTGCTCATAGGGCAACGAACAAGTATAATCATACATGCTCACATATAGCAAATATTTCTGCAAATCCCATTTAATTTTTTTGACTGAAGGGTGGATTGCCATTTGATTGTGGGCAAGCAAGGATTTTGCCCGTGTAGTCTAATAATGGACCTGGTCTCATTCTGTGTTGGTCACTGGACTGACATGATATTTTAAAAGATTGAGATAATAAGTGATTCCTACAAAGCAATAATTACCAGTCCTAAGCCTCTTGAAGTTTTGTTTTCATCTAAATATACTATCAAAACAAGATGATGAAACAAAGAGATTAGCCAGGGCTACATGCCCTAGTAACTTTAGATTGACTAAAAATTGACGAATTTGTTTTATTAATAACATGCTAAACAAACAAAATTTACACTTCATAGATTTGAGTAACACATGAAACAATGAAAAACTGTTAAATTGAATTGAATTTACTGTACAGTAGCATCATCAGTTGTTAAACTAATTGCACCTAGCATACATATAGATCACAAGCTATAAAGGCCTCAAGATTCCACAGGATCAACAGATTTGTACTCTTGTCCTGCTTTCTTCTCCTTCAGCAAAGATTTCATCCGGATTTGTGCATTCTCGAATTGCCTATGATTGCTTGCCATCTCTTCTGATGTCATAGTCACAAGTTTCTCTGGCTTAATCTGTCCCAGAAGAACTTTCCTTCTCAAATCTGGATTCTTTGGATCCTTCAAGTTGAACAGAACAGACCTGTACTTCAATGTCTTGGCGCCATTGAATGCCCCCATCTTCTGAAACATTACCGATTCAACATCTGCAGCAACACATATTGGGTCACGCGAGCTTACTGCTCTCCTCAAGCCTGCTTCAGTTTCCTTGGCGACTCTGGTCAGTGATTCCACAAGAATGGATCGGACCTTGCCTCGTAAAGCGTCATCGCACTTGACAGGTTCTTTTGATGGCTTATTGAAACTATCAAAACCTTTTACTTTCTCTTGCGCTGTGACGCACGTAGTAGATGCTTGTGGTAGTTTCTTGAAACCACTGAAACTTTTTTCTTTCTCTTGCACTGTGACTCCTTTGGCAGATGCTTGTGGTGGTTTCTTGAAACCACAGAAACTTTTTTCTCTCTCTTGCACTGTGACGCCCTTGGCAGATGCTTGTGGTGGTTTCTTGAAACCGCTGAAACTTTTTTCTCTCTCTTGCACTGTGACGCCCTTGGCAGATGCTTGTGGTGGTTTCTTGAAACGGCTGAAACTTTCTTCTTTCTCTTGCACTGTGACGCCCTTGGCAGATGCTTGTGGTGGTTTCTTGAAACCGCTCTTGATACTTTCCACTTTCCCTTCTGGCTTTATGATTTTCTTGGCAGGTGCACGTAGTGGTTTCTTGAAACAGCTTATTGTATTTTCCACCTTCTCCTCGGGTTTTCTAGTTTGCTTGGCAGGTACTACTGGCGGTTTCTTGAAACAGCTGAGACCCGTTTCCGTCTCTTTTATTTTCTTCTCTTCATTCTTTACAGTCTTGATAGGCATGCCAACTTCAACCCTTCCTAGAATTCTTCCGCGCATCTTGACAATGAGAGTCCCGTTCCTTGACACACCGCCAGACTTCGTCAGCTGAGTTTTTCCATCAATGGTAGGGTGTCTTGCGTACAGTTTTCTTCTCCAAGCATAGAGCAAGCAAGAAGCAGCAGCCTTGATCATCTTTACAGGGTGTCTTGTGAGACATTCAACCTGTTTCGCGACAGGAGTCAAGAGAAGAACCCTAGATGATATTACAGGGAACCTCTTGAGTTGGCCCAGAGCGGCTAGGCATCGATGAACTTCAGGAATCATCGAAGAAGAAGTGACTGCAGCATCTGCAGATGTCTTTGCTGACTCAAACAACGACAGAAACTGTTGCTCCATTGATGATCAGTGATCTTATCAACTAGGGCTTAATCAGAAAAACTCCAAAGAGGAAAGAAAGAAAACTAAATTGGATGTTTAGGTTTCGGTGGGGATGTAGGGTCCTGTTTTCTTTTATAGGTACGAGGGTCATCCTAATTTCATACTGAATCCGATAGCTTACAGGAAATAGGTACACAAATCCGATGATTTGAGGAAACTATTGCGGAATTTTCTGAAATTTGAATCCTATGTAGTGAGGAATTCTAAGATAGTTTCTATTTTTGAACAACAATGAATCCGATTTCTTAGAGGAAATAGGCACACAAATCCGATGATTTGAGGAAACTACTGTGGAATTTTCTGACATTTGAATCCTATGTAATAAGGAATTCTAACATAGTTTCTATTTTCGAACAGTACTTGTGTTGAAACTCTTGACTAAAATAGACAGCAGAAAAAATCAAGTAAACCAAGTGCTACTTAATTCTTTCTTTTACCCTCCCTTCACAGACTCCTGGCATGCATGGACACTACTGAAGGCTTTCTGCTCTAGCAATTGTCATGGATTTAGGGATCTTGCTATTCTACAGATCATTGAATTACAAAGGGATGAAAGACTGGATTAATGACTATATTCAAAGTCTCATGGTTTTGTTGGATCATATGTACATTGGCAGTCTCACATTTCAATCGATGAGTTCCATTTGGATATTCATCTCTAATGTTTCCTTGTCCTAATATTTTCAAAAATCTTCTTCAAATGTATTTGTGTGCCCTAGTACAAATGGTGTCAAAGTGGAAGTCTATATCTTTGATCTGAGGAGTTCCATACGAGCCAACGCGCATCAGCTGATGTATGCCTGACACTCCTACGTTCTGCAGATTCCATCTCCATGGTATTCCAAATGGTGGTGTATAGTAACTCCCATAGTGAAAATAAGGTGCACAGCAGATACAGGATTGGCTGCATACAGTCTGGAAAGAGTATAGAGGCTAAAGAAGCTACTGATAGTGAACCAAACAACATCGCGCCACGACGAGCTGCAGAGGCGTAGACCGGAGACTTAAAATATTTGACACAGGATATTTCAACTCCATAAACCACACAGTAAGCAATGACACAAGTAAGGCCAATCCACATAGTAATGGGGTGTGTATCAAATGGAGAATAGTCCTTTCCTTGATACATAAACTCAAGAAAGCAGAGGAGGACAGGGATGATAAAGGTGAAAATGGCATGGGTTGAATTTGGGGTGTTCAGTTGATCTTGGTGGACATAGTTTTTCGCAGTCATGAATGCAATGTTCAATGAAACTTGTCTCTGTGGGAAGAACATTTGCAGAGGCTAGGAGTGGGGAAGATAGATTTAGCTAGGTTTAGAAATATGCTCTGATATTGTGTCAAGACAAGTATTAAACAGGGTGGATTTGTAATGTTCCAAAACATCCCTTGACTTCTATTTTATAGTTGGATCTGTGGTCTTTTAGAGACCATCCAAGACCTTGGTGCTGACAATCATTAAATCCAATGGTTCAACATCAGGTTTGTTGCTTAGAATTCGCCAATGATTTCCATGGACCTGAACCTCCCTTGATCCCTTTGCAAGGGCGATTTTTTATTTTTATTTTTTGCTGAAGTCTCTTGGGTTTCTATTTTTCTTCGTAGTTGAAACCTGAGGTCGTCACAACTCGCAAGACTACCTATCTTGGGTGCTCCAGGGACAAAGAAAAACCATACAAGAAAAATCATAAAAGGAAGATTGCAAGCTTTTTTCCCCCTCCATCAAGTTGGGCCCAGAGCTGGTTATTTGTCAATGTCTTTTTAGTATTATGAGAAACACTAATCCATGGTAGTCACCGGACCACCATTATTGAAACCTGAGTACTTGGATGGTCCATTTACTTTTTTCCTTGTAGGCAAAGCTCCCTACTAGAGGTCAATGCTGAGGTTTTTAATGCGTACACAACTGCATATATTGTCAAAGAAATTCACTCAATCCACCAAGATTCAATGTTCTAGACATATTTATCTAGGCAATCCTAGAGTCTGAAAGATGCCACTTCCTCTTTGATCAATGTTGAGTTTTAGTTTCTACAAGGATAGGAAGCTGCTATGAAACTTACCTCATCCAGTGCCATTATGTTTAGTGACCACCCATGTCTTTGGTGGTCTCTTCATTAATTTTTAAAATAATTTTTTATTAAAAATTATATTAAAATAATATTTTTTAAAAAAATTATTTTTGATATCAACACATTAAAATAATCTGAAAACATTAAAAAAATATTAATTTAAAATAAAAAAATAAAAAAATTTTAATTTTTTTTAAAAATATTTTTAAAATACAAAAACAATCATGATAGTATAATAAAATAGAAACTGATTCAACCTAAAAAAAACAGAAGTAAAGAGCTAATTGTGACTCAACACATTCACCCAACTAAACACTTCGGTAGAACCCAGCCTAGTTACCAAACCTGCAGAACAAAGAAACACACGTTTAGCAAGCTCAGTATATCCTATGGCCAACATTGCAAGAACAAGCCACTCCCCATCCCACTCATTGCAATTGCATAGCTTCCTTCCACATAGAGAAGTTTCATTCAACATTGCATTTTTCAACGCAAGAAACTACTTCCAGCAAAATCAGTTTACTACTGCTAATTCATTCCTTTACATTTTTGCCTTTATTGTGCCTGCCCTTCTCATTTTTCTTGAATTGATGTATCAAGGCAAGGATTGCACTCCATTCGATACAAATCCTGTAACCATGTGGACTAGCCTTAGTTGTCTGCTAGCATATTGCTTGACCTATTGGGTAGGAGAGATGACCTGTGTTAGACTTTTTTGGTCCCAACGTTATGTGACTGCAGTTAGGTGCAGCGTCGTGTTGTTTGGTTTGCTGTCATCGGCGTCCTTAGCCTCTATATTTTTCCCGGATACCATCAAGCCATTCCTCTACGTGCTCTGCATCTTGATTTCAATGGGAGAGCTACTGTATGCACCATTTGGAACATTGTGGAAATGGATTCAGGTTAGACTGCTGGGAGTATCAGATACACAAGAAAGGCAAGAGGGACAAGCATCAGCTGATGTACATTGGCTTGTGTCAACCTCCACAGATCGAAGAAATAGACTTCCTGTTTAAACTGGAGGATTAACATGTTTACAAATGTGGGCCAAGCAATTTGTTGAATATCAAACATTACATTATATAGAACTCATATAAACAAAGGTATTTGAAGGGTTTATTGGACTGTTTACACATGTAACATAGGAGCCAGTGTCAAAATGAACAAAAAATAATCTCTTATTTTCATCTGGAGATTTACTAAATTTGAAAGGAATCAAGAATGGCTTTTAGAGTTTTCTCAGATGCTTGCCATTGTTTATCATTTGCACTTGCTACAAACAACACAACAGTGCTTCCTTTAGCTGTTGCCTTTGCAAGATTGTGCGTCCCCGTCAAAGCAAATGGTGTCTCAAGCATGTACTTGTAATACTGCAAAGACAATGACGAGTTTGAGGTGACTAGAATATAAAATAAAAATATATTGGTTTTTCCCTTTTCCCCTTCAAAGAAAGATACGATGTTACAAAGAAAAGCATTAACAGTTCAGCGGAAAAAAAGAGCAGCAGATCAGAAAATATCGAAGAATCTTTACCATGACACTGCCATTTTTGTTAACTAATAATAGCATAGGTTTCTTTAGCCAAACAAAGGGAAAGGAAGACTGGAGCCAGTAGCACAAATGGGGAAAATGCAAAAAGAAATGCAACAATTTGCGGGATGAGTTAACAGGATGATACCGTCTGATCTCCGAACTTTTCAATCTTTGTTTCCAAGAGCTCATCAGGATCATAAGAGTTTCCTGTAACAAAGGGGCCAAGAGAGGCAATCAACTTCTCCGGGTTTCCAATCTCTTCAATTGTTGCATTAGGCTTGTTAGTCAGGCGAATCAAAGGTGAAGCCACCACCTGGACTTTTCCTTGCTTTTCATCTTCAAACTTTACCTCAACCCAGGGCTCTGCACACTTAGGTTGACAGTAATTACCGGATAATATGTTTGCTACGCGTGTTTGCTTCCAACTCGGTGGGAGGATGAACTGGTAAGGCTGAACATTTCCTGCAAGAAACTAAATTTCAAATATCATTAAATTGTGACAAATAAAAAAAAATCTTCCTCTTTACACTGTAATTCTTCTCATCCTCACGTTTTTTTTTATAATAAACAGGCCTAATGCAGAAAACCTCTGACAAATTACAAATACCCCCCCCACTGGTTACTCACATGACCGATAACGAACTCAGCTGATATTGTTGATTTAGCCTAACCCGGGTGAGATTCGGCCAACTCAATTCTATGATTTTGCTGACACTTGGATCGGGTTTGATAACTATGTCCATGAGCACCCACATTGCTCCACGCATCCCCTCCTCCCAACAAAGAAGAAGTAATGGAAACAAAAAAAAAAACCCACTAGCATTGAACACCACCAGCATTAGAAACCTCAGCATCCTCTTAGAAATTATAGACCACCCAATTCCAAACATACATACTTCAAAGCTTCATCTGAGGAAGAAAATAAGGTATATGCTTCTATTAGGGCTTACCCTAGTCACATTTGGGCCTTCTTGAATTCCTTGAATCTTTAAAAATGAAAAAAAAAAAAACCAAAAACCAAAAAGAAACCCCAATAAACCTAGCTATCTCAAATGTTAGAAAAAATTGATTCAGGCAGCATGCGTAAAAGAAATATGCCAAGCGACTTCATGGACTGAGCTAATTGATAATTCAATAGCTAGGAGTTAGGACTAAAAGGCAGATGGTGGAGTAAGTGGACACAGGCATGCAAATATAAATTGGCAAATGAGAATCTACGTACCTGCACGAAGAGCAGGGGTGTCTTTTGGGCTGGCTTTGAAGAGAACAAAAGAAGGGTCCGTTGGAGAAGGTGGCAAGTAAGAACCAACCTCAATCTCTCTAGCTTCTGAACTTGGAGGTGCTTTAATCAAGATTAATGGAGACAACACCAGTCCCTTCAAGATTTGTCTCCTCAAAACAACCTGGTTTCTATGTTGGTCCAACGACGTTGTTGTTGCTGTTAATGTTGTTGTTCTTGATGTTTTGAGTGGAGATGAGAAAATTGGAGTTAGTGAAGCAGTTGCCATTTTGAAGGATTCTTCAAGGGAAATGAGAGAGACAGATTTTGAAGGATGGGGTTGGGGCCATCCCGCGCTTACTCTTATCCGTTCATGGATGCCATGAGACACCTGGACTCTGTAATTTGTTGCCATGACTTGTATACACCACATAATTTCTTGACGGTGTTATATAGTTGTGAAATCCGATTTAAGAACCGATCCAGAAAAGTGTCTTCGGTTGTTATTTTTTTATCTATTCAACGGTTAAACTGAATTAATTATATTTATGTAAACAATAATATTTATTTAAAAATGTTATACACCACATATTAATTATATTTTTTAACGAGTTCAGTTAAATTAATAATTTATTTAATTTTAATAAACAATCGGTCTAGATTATATTTTAATTTTTAATTTTTTTATATCTATCCATCATGTTAACTAGATTTAATAACCATATATTTTTTTTTTTTTTTGAATATAACAAGATTTATCTAAAAAGCATTCTAGATTTTAATTCAAATATAGATATAATAAATGTTACTACATATATGAATATAAAATATACAACATTTTTTATTTATTTATGAAAGCTTTTAAAAACATGATTGTACCTCATATTTTTAAAACATTAATTTTTTTATATGTTTTGGATTATTTTGATGTGCTGATTTTAATTAATAAAAAATATTATTTTAATATATTTTTATATAAAAAATATTTTAAAAAATAACAATAACTATACTTCTGAACAGATTTATTAAAAAAGTGTTGCTATTAGTGTAATGGAGATATAAATTAATTTATTCTCCATAGTTTTAGTTTTAATGTAAGAATCTCCCTTTTCTAAAATATTAGAATCCACTTGTCATGGTCATCACTGACTTGAAATAGAAATAAGAAAAAAAAAACTTTATATTGAATTATAATTCTTGAATCGTCTCGAGATCTAATTTGAAAAGGGATTTAAGTCATTAAACTATTAGATAAATATAAGTCAATTGAGAGTTTGAATATAATTGTATCGAATTAATCAAATCATTAAAAAATTAATTAAATCAATCCAATTTTAATCAAATTAATATATTTTTCAAAAAAAAAATTTCTAAATAAATAGAAAAAATGAATAAATCAACAAATTTTGAATTTATGGCTTCAATTTTGAACATTTTGATGTTTTTATCCTTCTCAATAAAAAAAAAATTCAAATTTGAAAGATCCCAAACAAAAATCAAGAGAAAAAAAATTAATATATTAATATCCCTATAACTAATTAATTACATACTTTATAAAACTCTAATCAATATTTGACTGCCACGTTACCTGTTCAAGCAACTAGCCAATGAAAACAAAGGTGCATGACAGTTAGCGTGTACACCAAAACAAATAATCATGTCCCATGTCGTGGACGAATCTAAACAAACCAAGGAGTGGAAATATCAATTTCGTTATTGAACAAGGTACAAACGGCAACAGAAAGAAAACAAAACATGAATTTTCACATGAGTTGAAACTAACAATAGCAGGACCTTCATTGATCACAGATTTCATTGAAAACAGCTGTTTCAGCTCAACGAGTGAAGAATCTAAGGAAAACACATTTCATTTCTTGTTTTACATAGCAGAAAGAGAGCAAATTTGTCCCAAAAGGAAGGCCTCTCAATAGCTCTTTGTAAGTATCAAGTTTTTAACTTTGTTTGATTTTGTATCTGGGTTTTCATTTTTTCTATCTGGGGATTTTTTGTTTGTTTGTGTTGTTCACATTTTGTATCTGGTTGATTGGTTGTGAATTTTGAAATGGGGATTTGTTTTTTATCTCCACTTTGTTTGTAAATTGATGAATTTTATGTTTGATGGATTTATTTGGCTATAATTTATTAAATTTGATTAATCATAGATTGTTGTTTCCATTCTATTTTAGATGTTTTGCATTTCGTGCTGTCTTTGAATACTTATTTCTGTTTGAATCTTTATACAAAAATGTTTATTGAAGAAAAGACTTGGATAATTAGCGTAAATTTTGTTACATGTGATTTATTGTAGGTGTTGTTTTACTTCGTTGCTGAAGATGGTCGATAAGGTGTTTTGTGGATTTTTTAATTTAGTTTCGGATGCTATATGAGTGTGGTTTTGTTTTGATTGTTTCAGTGCTTAGTAAAAGCAATGGATGCGAAGCCTAAGAGGAGAACTGCTGTAGAGAATGGGGATGGAGGGGAGGACTTGGTGCTTGCAACTTTGATTGGCAATGGAGAGGATTTGGGTCCAATTGTCAGGCATGCATTTGAAATGGGGCGGCCTGAATCGCTGTTTCATCAGCTCAAGTCTGTTGTGAGGAAGAATGAAGTTGAAATCGAGGAGCTGTGCAAGAGCCATTACGAGGAATTCATTCTTGCGGTTGATGAACTTCGTGGTGTATTGGTTGATGCTGAAGAGTTAAAAAGTGAGCTTGCGAGTGAGAATTTTCGATTGCAAGAAGTTGGGAGTGCTCTTTTGGTCAAACTTGAGGAGCTTCTTGAATCTTGTTGGATTAAGAAGAATGTGACTGAAGCTATCAAAACATCGAAGATATGCATACAAGTTTTGGAACTCTGTGTGAAGTCTAACAACCACATGTTGGAAAGCCAATTTTACCCAGCGTTGAAAACAGTGGATCTGATCGAGAGGACTTACTTGCAGAACATCCCTGTGAAGGCACTTAAAACAGCCATAGGGAAGACAATTCCAGTAATAAAATCTCATATTGAGAAGAAAGTTACCAGTCAATTTAATGAATGGCTAGTTCAAGTGAGGAGTTCTGCTAAGGATATTGGACAGACAGCAATAGGCCATACTTTGTCAGCTCGTCAAAGAGATGAGGAAATGCTGGAACATCAGAGAAAAGCCGAAGAACAAAACATTTCAGGGTTAGGAGATTTTGTATATACTCTGGATGTTGAGGAAAATGATGAAGATTCAGTCGTGAAGTTTGATCTCACTCCTCTTTTCCGGGTGTATCATATTCATGATTGCCTTGGAATCCAAGAGCAGTTTCGTGAATACTACTATAAGAATCGGTTATTGCAACTCAATTCAGACTTGCAAATCTCTACTACTCAACCATTTGTTGAATCTTATCAAACATATTTGGCCCAAATTGCTGGTTACTTCATGGTGGAGGATCGGGTCTTAAGAACTGCTGGGGATCTTTTGTCAGCAAATCATGTTGAGACAATGTGGGAAGTGGCTGTGGCTAAAATGACTTCTGTTCTGGAGGAACAGTTTTCCCATATGGATTCTGCAACTCATCTTCTGCTGGTGAAGGATTATGTCACTCTTCTTGGGGAAACCTTTAGACAATATGGGTATGAAGTTGGCCAAATTCTCGAGGTAGTCGATCGTAGCCGAGATAAGTATCATGAGCTTCTTTTGGGAGAATGTCAGGAGCAAATTGTCAATACTCTTGGAAGTGACACCTATGAGCAGATGGTAATGAGAAAGGATACTGATTATGAGAATAATGTCCTCTCCTTTCATCTTCAAACCTCAGATATAATGCCGGCTTTCCCATATTATGCACCATTCTCCTCCATGGTACCTGATACTTGCCGCATTGTTAGGTCTTTCATCAAAGGTTCTGTTGATTACTTATCTTATGGGGTGCATACTAATTTTTATGACATTGTGAGAAAATACTTGGACAAGCTCTTGATTGATGTGCTAAATGAAGTGATGCTTAGCACGATCCATGGGGGTGCAGTTGGTGTGTCTCAAGCCATGCAGATTGCTGCAAACATATCTGTTCTTGAGAGAGCTTGTGATTTTTTTCTTCGACATGCAGCCCAACTATGCGGAATCCCGATCCGATCAGTTGAGAGGCCTCAAGCTAGTTTGACTGCCAAGGTGGTCCTGAAAACTTCAAGGGATGCAGCTTATCTTGCTCTGCTGAATTTGGTGAACACCAAGTTAGATGAATTCATGAATATTACAGAAAATATCAATTGGACTTCAGAGGAAACGCCACAAAATGGGAATGACTATATAAATGAGGTGGTTATTTACCTGGATACTATTTTGTCAACTGCACAACAAATTCTTCCATTGGATGCTCTACACAAAGTTGGGAGTGGTGCCCTCGAGCACATTTCCAATTCCATTGTTGGAGCATTTCTTAGTGATAGCGTAAGGAGGTTCAATGCTAATGCAGTCCTATCTCTCAACAATGATTTGAAGATTATAGAGGATTTTGCTGATGAGAGGTTTCATAGCACCGGCCTGAGTGAAATATACAAGGAAGGTAGTTTTAGAGGCTGCTTGTTAGAAGCACGACAGTTGATTAACCTTTTGTCAAGCAGCCAGCCAGAGAACTTTATGAATCCCGTGATAAGGCAGAAAAACTATGATGCTCTGGATTATAAAAACGTGGGCAGCATCTGCGATAAATTCAAGGATTCCCATGATGGAATCTTTGGTAGCCTCTCAACCAGAAATACTAAGCAAAGTGCACGGAAGAAATCAATGGACATGCTGAAGAAAAGATTGAAGGACTTCAATTGAGAAGGCTATAGATTCCGCCTGCATTAGAAGTAGCGTCCCTTTTTTTAATTTATTGCTTATCTCCTTCCAATTATACATTCTCTCTCTTTTTTCTCCATTGTCATGAGTTGGAACGAAATAGTTTTTTAATTCTGTGCTGATTAAATTCTAACAATAAAGCTTCTATATTTTCCTTTGAACTCGTGAGCAAGGACATGTATTCTTGTTAAAGCCATATTGATCCACAGCATATTTATGCCATTTCACTGTTGAAATTAAAATGAATCAAAATAGTCGTTTGTTTCCACAAGCACCAGAGCGTTCTGCATTTGCACTTCCACATTCTTAATACTATAGGTTTGCCTTCATTACCCTGAGATATTTGGCAGTTTGTTTGCAGGAGGAAAGAATGGCTACTGATGCTTTATTAATTTATGGCACTACTGGCTCTTCATCATTCATCGGAGATCTCTACATAAAGTACTTCCAGATTCTATATATGGTATTGAGTTTCTTGTATGCCATTCAATCCAAGGCTTCTTCGCATTTCTTTCTACTCTTATCACTATATTTTGTTGAAGAATTGCTGGATTTGTTTTTTGCTTAGGTAGAAAGCATAAAAGCAATAAGCCAATCAATTAAGTCGTGAATCAACCCATTGTATCATTTAAATTTGACCGAGTCATTATGTTCAGAATAAAATTCAGCTCAAAATCCAGCTCTAAGTTATGATTTAGCAGCTTAATCTATTTTAATAATTACAGTTTCAGTATGCTAAATTAGCCTGAGAATATATACCACCCGACCATCAAATAGAAAAAAAGTAGATTATTTAAGAGGATTCTGACAGCATTGCTTACTTGAATTGATCGTAGTGTAAAAGCCTTCCGTTGACAGAAATAGCAGCATCGAGCTCTTTATTTTGGTACAACATACCGGGGTCCAGTGGCATCACTTCTTTCCTCTTCCTCGCAGCAGCAACGACGACCTGAGCCAATCTAACCAAAGGGCTGCCTTCTGGTTTTAATTTATTATAAAGTGAGGAACCAAATATAAAGGCTACAATGGACAGAGCCATGGCTATAGCTGGGACTCCGAGACCCCAGCCCCAGCCCACGTTGTCTTGAATATAGACTACAACAGTCAGAGCTGTTAATGTCGCCATTCCCATGCAAAAATAGTACCAGTTGAAGAAGTTCCAGCTGCGTGACCCGACAGCTGATTTGGTCATGTCGAATTGGTCTGCAGCAAAGGTTACAACACAAGGCTTGATGCCACCAGAGCCTATGGATGTGAGGATTAACGACATGTAAAGGATCCATAGCTGAGAATTTGAGGCTTCTTTGCAGCTTACTTGAGATGGACATGGAGGTGGCCTCAGTGATGGGAGCACTGCTGATCAAAAATAAAATATCAAACTAGCTAAATCATTGAAATTAGTGGACTGGGTTATGAGAATGATACTATCATATATGAGGCCGATAAGAAAAAATTATAAAAAAAAAATTCTTAATTATAAAAAATAAAAAAATAAATAATGAAGACTAAATCTTACACCAAAAATAATTGAAAGAAACTCATTAGAGATTAAATTAAAAAATAAATAAATAGAAGGAAAAATAAAAAAAATAAAGAACAAAATTTGATAAAAAAAAAAGAAATGAAATTCTAAAGGATAAAATAAAAAAAAATATAAAAGATAAAAAAAACAATTAAAAGAATGAGGATAAGATTAAATATAAAAAATTAAATTAAATTAAATGTAAAGAGGATTGAAATTGAAAAAAATAAACTTTAAAAAATATTAAAATTAAAGCAAATAAAAAAAAATAAAGAATAAATCTATAACAAATATAAAATGAAGAACACGACTAAATTTTTTACAACCTGATACAAAAATCAAGACCTAAAAAGAAAAATTAAATGGCAGAAAAAAAATATTCACCACCGTCGAACCGCTGGCCAGCTTGCCAAACAAGCTACCCCAATTGCCGTGCCATAACCTTGAGCATTGAACGAGACGGCTATCGAGTATTTTTACCACCTTAATTGTCATCACACATCGACTCTAACACATGCATATACGTCAATGTATTTTATTGATTTATTAATATTTTAATAAGACAAATTATAAAAAAAAGGGCCGGAGGTATATCATTATTACATAACAACAATGGTGCAAGGAAAGAAATGCCCTCCGGAATCATTGTGAAAAATTAAAAAGTCAAAGGTTAAATATATAATTTTACTGTACAAAGACAAATAGATGATTGTTGCTAACAGAGTTGTCAGATTCATGGACACTGTTGTTGTAAATTAATTTATAATAATAGCTATTGTCACGACAAAAGGATGGATGCTAGCAATGGTGCTACAAATGTTGTCATTGAATCATTGGCTGTGTTTATTACTTGATGATCGTTGTCGTGACAAATTAACACCGTTGTGATCTTGAAACACTCCCAGCTGGTTGCTATATATTGATCCAACATAATTTTGATGAACGATATAGTATTATCTTTACGTAGTCCAAAAACTTAAAGTTAATTTCAAGCTATAAGTTATGATTTAGTAGCTCAATCTATTTTAATAATTACAGTTTCAGTATGCTAAATTAGCCAGAGAATATATACCACCCGACCATCAAATAGAAAAAAAGTACATTATTTAACTGGAGAGGGTTTGTTTTGCTGAATTATTCTTTCAAGCTAGAGTAATGCTCGACTTTTCACACGTATTAATTAATATATACAATAAAGCTCATTAAAGCTAGCGTTATTCAAAAGAGGGCCAAAAAAAATAAAAAAAAATTATTTCTTCATTATTTTTATGCGGCTATATGACACCACTAACATTAGAGTATTATTTATAGCTTGAAATTAACTTAGAGTTTTTGGACTACGTAAAGATAAGACTATATAGTTCATCAAAATTTATGTTGGATCAATATATAGCAATCAGCTGGGAGTGTTTCAAGATCGCAACTGTGTTAATTTGTCACGACAACGTTGATCAAGTGATAAACACAGCCAATGATTCAATGACAACATTTCTACCACCATTGCTAGCATCCATCTTTTTGTCGTGACAACAGCTATTATTTTAAATTTACAACCACAATGTCCATGAACGCGGCTAGCAACAACTGTCTATTTGTCTTTGTACAGTAAAATTATCTATTTAACCTTTGACTTTAAAAATTTTCACAATGATCCTAGAGAGCATTTCTGTCCTTGCACCATTGTTGTTATGTAATAATGACATGCTTCCACCACCTTTTTTATAATTAATCTTATTAAAATATTAATAAATCAATAAAATATATTGACGCATGCCATATACATGTTAGTGTCCTCCAAGCTATTTTAAAGACAGGTGAGGATGATTAAAGTGGTAAAAAAACCCGATAGCCATATCATTCAATACTCAAGGTTGTGGCACAGTAGTTGGGGTGGTGTATTTGACAAGATGGGTATTGGTTTGACAGCATTGAATATTTTTCTCATGCCATTCATTTCTCTCTCCTGAGCCTTGGTGTTTGTGTCATGCTCTTAAAAATTTAGTTGTGTCCTCCACTTTGTATTTTTTATGGATTTGGTTCTTATTCTTTTGATTTTTATTTGTTTTAATTTTAATACTTCTTGAAGTTTTTTTTTTCAATTTCATCCCTCTTCACAATTAATTTAATTTTTTTTTTGTATCCAATATGATCCTCATTATTTTAATTGCTATTTTTTTTTATCATTTGTATTTTTTTTTGTTCTTTAGAATTTCATTTTTTTTTTCAAATTTTATTCCTCATTTTTTTCATTACTCCTTTTCTATACTTTTCTTTATTTTTTTCAATTTAATCTCTAATTAGTTTCTTTCAATTATTTTTTGTGCAAGATTCAGTCCTCATTGTTTATGTTTTTATTTGTATTTTTTTATAATTGAGAATTTTGCTTTGTAATTTTTTCATGTCGGCCTCTTACATGGTAGTCTCATTCTCATGACCCAGTCCACTAGTTTCAATGATTTACCTAGTTTGAGTTCAGTATTTTTTAAAATCCTTTTTATAATTTTTTTTTCATTTGACTCCGACTTATTAGACCTTAAATTTTGTGATTTATTCAAAAAAAAATTTGTGAGATTATCCCCATTTCATATCTCGGATCGCAAATTAGTCGAGTTAACATGGGTTAACTTGATTTTTTATTTGGTTTTATCCTTTTCCACTAAATTAATGACCTTTAAGGTTTGTCATTTTTTCCACCTTCCTTTACGTGGAGTCATCTTGGGTGCGGGATAGTCAAGCATCTTAATGTCCCCGTCATGAATAAGTTAATGGCAACTGAAGCAAAGAAAAAAAATAAAAAATTTTTAAATTTTTTCATAAATATTTTTGAAAAGCAAAAATAAATAGGGTTTTACGAAATTTGGTTAAAAAAAAATATAAAAACTGTATTTCAAACTTAATTTTTTAATGAATTTTATAGTATAAAATATAATTTAATTTATTATTAAATATCTTATTATGTTTGTTGCACCACAAACATAAAAAAAAAAAGTACAACAAACGCAGCCTAAAAAGCCTTTAGTACAAGTTTTATAACAAGGCTCGTAACCATGGTGTGTTCAAGTTGAAACCTGTTTACCTTTGGAGTTTTGACTTTGATAATTTTAAGGTTGTCAGCCATGGGCCTTCGCAGGATTTTCCGAATCATGGTACTAAAAGGTTTTTCCACCAAGTTAAGTTAAAGCAAAAGGAAATAGTTTCTTGCTCAGGCCTAGTTAGCCTGACCCACGATCAATTTAGTCAACTCTTATATATTGGGCCTACAAAACCTTAGGACTTAAACCCAAATAACTAACTTCACCAAGTTGTGGGCCTACAAATACGGGCCTAACATCTGTCAAATGGCCATTTCGAGCCCCATTTCTTTGTGCCTCCCAGGAGTTTTTATTTTTTTATTTTGAACAACGGATTTGTTTATGTATAATAAAGGAGAACATCTCTTCCCTTTCTAAAATTTATCTTATGTTTCTTTTTTTTATTGTTCTTTTAAAATATTTCGCATTCTTGTTGATCTTTAGTACATGGAAATATAATTCATTCATTTAATATAATAATAATAATAAATATTCAAATTAGAATTAAATAATTCATCATTTTCATTTTTTTTTTATCAATGTGTGTTTTAACTTCTGTTTTTAGATGCTTTTTAAAAGTGTTTTTGGGTTGAAAATGTATTAAATTAATGTTTTTTAGTGTTTTATAGTAATTTTGATGTGCTGGTATTAAAAATAAATAAAAAATTAAAAAAAATTATTTTGATGTATTTTTTTAAAATATATTTTAAAAAGTACTCTGCACCCTAATCTTAAATAGCCTGATGTTAACTAAAATATGAAGAATTTTAGAAATACATTTAAATTCTTCATTCTCATGTCATAATGATTTATTGGATTAAAATCTGTGTATTCAGACCTCAGTAACACTTACCAAATACATTCTCCAGCTTTTTTTTCTTGTTTGTTTCATTTTAGTGAATACTTTCTGGTTTTATCATAGGAGATTATTTGAATTAAGAAAGAAACTAGAGACTGTGACTTTTAAAAATATATAGGAAATCTTGATATATTGTAAAAATTTAACAATTCTTAAAGTAACTTAAAAAAACATCATACAAACCTTTTACATAGCAACAAAAATTGATAGAGACAATATAGGAAAAAAAATAGAAATTAACCTGGAAAGATAAGTAAAATAAAAAAACAACATTGGAAATAATGAAAATTATATAATAACATCAAGAAGAATTTAACAATTGAAGGAGTTAATTTGATCAAATCAAGGGTTTCATTGCATAAATATTGAAGTTTGATAGGAAATTAGAAATTTAATTGAAAAAATCCAAAATCAAGAACTAAACTGGAAAAGATACATGAATATAAGGATTGAAATTAACTAAATCATGAGCCAAATTAAAAAAATTAAAAGTTTGTTGGTTAATTAAGGGTCGAAATATAAAAAATTCAAAATTAAGGATCAAAAGAAAAAAAAAAAGCCAACTTAGAGGCTAATAATTGAGTTTGTCAGGAATGAAATTGTATGAAATTAAAAGTTTGAAGGTGATTACGGGTGAAATTAAAATAAATTAGAAGAATAGGATCCCAATTGAAATTTATTAAATCTCAAATTAAAATCCTTAAATGACGCATTGTTTAGACTTAAAGAATAGAAGGTGGGTGATATGTTGTTAATTTTTGTGTATGGGAGGTGTAAATATTTTTTTAATGCAATTATTGTTTATCTAATTTTTTATAAAAAAACTAGTTAGGATTGTTCTAGTAGGACTTTTTAACCAATAAAAAAAATAATTCTAAACCTAGCTCGAAAAATATCGCCATGACAACGCGACCCGTGAGTGATTAGAGGGCGCGACATTGTCTGAAAATATATTCCTTATGCATCCCATCCAATAATAATAAAAAAAAAGTGAATTAACTATGGGACTTGATCTAATTGTCACGGACCTCACAATCAATCAATAGCAGGCGTGTTCATCTTTTTCTCTAGAATTTTGTTTGTAGCATGATGGATGTTCATCGGCGGAGTCATTCTTTTCCAGTGTGTTGGTCCGTATCTTTATGTTTTTGCCCTCTTACAATTATGAGATTATTGCAAGCAGTTCAGAATTTTTATAATTTGTTTGTTTGTTTGTAGTTATTTTTTAAATAAATTTTTATATTAAAATATATGTTAATAATGTTTTTTTATTTTTAAAAAATTATTTTTAATATTAAAAAAATATTAATTTAAAATTAATAAAAAATTATAAAGTATAAATTTTTTAAAAATATTTTTAAAATATAAAAATATGCTTTGATTAGTGGGGATTGATTGATTGATTACAGGTATCAAACTTTCTTCATTTCACAATGCCCTATGTCGACTGTTGATTCCAGAAATTGCTCACAAACGTTAGATTGTGGAGCCGGTTAATAATTCATGATGTATACATATAGAAAAAAAATTGTTTTTTAGTTTTTGAATTATATATATATATATATATATATTTTATGTTAAAAATAAATTTTAAAAAATTAAAAAAATATTATTTTAATATATTTATATAAAAAAACACTTTTTACTTACAATTCCCGAATGAGTTTACGTTCCTGAGAATAAGAGAACATGCCTCACATGTCATAACACAAGTTGCTCAATAATAAAATAAACTCGCTAAAAAATAAAATATAAAAATTACAAGTTATACAAGTAGTCTTTGTTTTATTTCTTTAAATTAAATAAATAATGTTTTTTCATTCTCTTAATTTCTATTAATTCAAGACTTCCGAGGAATCTTTACAGTTTCGAGTAGTCCATTTTAGTATTTAATATCTTTAATTAACTAATTAATATTGTTATAAATGGACCACTTTCCTTCTTGTATAGCTTACATCATTCTGTTCTTCGAGAACATGCAGAGAACACATCTCCGATCAGACAATGCTCGACACTCTATCCACGCATGAGTTCACGGGTTAATTGTCGTTTCTTAATTTCTTGTACTTTTTTTGAAGATTCTTTTGGTATTTATTTCTGTAAATTTATAGAAATAAAACAAATTCCTTTTCACATATATGAAAAAGAAGCACATATGAAAATAAAACAATTCCCACATCCATTTTTTTTATGGATCCCAAGTACCAATATTCTTCAGGAATTATTTATTAATAATTATTAGAGAATTGTATAAATTAATTAGATCTTAGAGCTTTATTTTTATATTAAAATAGTTTTTTAACATGATTTTTTTTATAAATAAATAAACATAAGATAATATAATCCTGTATAAATTTTAAATTGGAAAAACTTTCAGTCAAGAAAATACATTAAAGAATTATATAAATTATATATTTAAATATTATCTAACATTTTAAATTATTAGATTAGAATGATTTTTTAATGATAATAATTTAAAAATAAAAAAGGGATTCATAGATATATATATATATATATATATATATATATATATATATATATATGAATGAGTGTTCAGGCTAATTTTCATATATTTTAATTAATTTTATAGGTTTTAAAAAATTAACGACTATATAAGTTTTTAATAATTATTATATTATTGATTATATAGTTTAAATTTGAGATTATAAAAAAATTAAAATTTTTTATTTTAAATTTTTATAAATAAACTACCAGTACTGGATGGTTATATAAAAATATATTTTGTAAGGAAGAAGATGGCTCTTTTGAACAGGCAGGTGAAGCAATGGGACAAGACAACACATCACACGCATAGATGGAAGGGGTCCATTTTGTGGATCCCGAGTCTAAAATTATTGGCCTGACCATCACTCATCTTCGTCCTATCTCTGGCACTGAACCATTATATATATGGCTATTACTTGGGAACTTGCCTCTGGACATGAAACCCGAAATGGAAATGGAGCTGGAAAGTAATAGCAGCAAGGTTGGCAATGGGAAAGGGAAAGAAGAGGAGGAGAAGAAAGGAGATCGCAAGAGGAGGAAGCTTGGAGGCATCAAAACAATGCCATTCATCCTATGTGAGTTTGCATTATTCAAGAGCTTAGAGTAAATAGTTTCTCTCCTAATTCAAACTCCCTATAAAGGAATTTTCACTATAATTTCATGTCAACATGACATTTATTTATAATTGATTTCTGTTTAACGTACTGTGAATGCAGTACCTAATTTCTAGACCTGAATTAACCATCTTTAATTTATTTATAATTAATTAAGGATGATTCTGACTGTTTTCAAGTGGTCCTGTAGTTTATTTTGCTCTGTTGTCTAAACTTCTCTGATAGTTTGAGAAATGGAAAACTACAGTGAGAAAACATTAAAAGTAGACATTAATTACCTAGGGAAATATCTCAGATACTCAGAATCTCTTCACTAGATTCACAAGTAATTTAATTACTTGATTGAGCTCTAAATATTAAATAATGTGCAATTAATTAATGTGATATTTATTAAAATAATATTCTCGAATAAACTTTCACAAACTAATATCAAATCCATCGTAGTAGATAGATCATAATTCATATTAAAATTAAAGAATTTATAAGAATTTTATACATTATAATCCATGACATAAGGGGATTCTTAGAAACATAATTAGCCAAGTGTGTAAATTTATACTGAATTGATGACTTATAAACACTAATCCATTCTTTTTTTTTTCTTCTCCTTCCAATATTTTTGATACAGCAAATGAAATATGCGACAAGTTTGCTGCAGCTGGTTTCCATGCCAACATGATAACATACCTGACCCAGCAGCTGAACTTGCCTCTGGTTAAAGCCTCGAACACACTCACCAACTTTGGTGGGATGGGTAGCTTTACGCCACTCATCGGTGCTTTGATTGCCGATTCCTTTGCCGGCCGGTATTGGACCATCATCGGTGGTTCCATTATTTACGAATTGGTAACCTCCTCACACCCTTGGTGTTTGAGCCAACGCGCGATGATATATTTAGTTACATATCTATGTTGAATCCACTTAAGTTTTAAACTAAAGAAAGAGGTGTTCATATATATGCGTAAAGTTTTTTTATACTCAAATATAATATTTTAATATATCAATATTATGCTGATATTCACATTCTCTATCTATTATCCTATAATTTAGACTTTAAATTAAAAGTAGTATTAGTTATAGCTGTCAGATTTAGTATGGGAATTAATATAGAAAAGGGTATACGGTCTTTTTCATAACTTTTGCTTCTAGGTTTTTTTTTTCTTATAATATTTAAATTTATTATTATTTGGTCAGAAAATTATCATATTATATTAAAGAATTAATTTAACCCGATAACTTAAATTAGATGAAACATCAAGATATGATTTATATTATTCTCTAATATTTTTTAAAAGTGCTTTTAGCTTTGAAAAAAAAACTAAATTAATGTTTTTTTAGTTATTTCTAATGGTTTTGATGTAGTGATTTCAAAATTTTAAAAAATAATTTTTTTAAAAAAAATTATTTTATTATATATTTTTTTAAAAAATTATTTTACAAAGCAGCGTATACCATAATCTTGAATACACCCTAAATCAATAAGTCATCATGGCAAATTATGGTTTATCAAATAAAATTCTCTAGTGTTAACCTAATTGAGTTAATTTGGATCAAGTTTGATTGAATTATAAGTTCCATTGAGTCAATTATATTTCACGAGATGAATATTTTTTTGGATTCAAATCAAAACCTAGTCCGAGGCATACTTCTGATTAATGATTGGTTTGTGAAATAAATTTTTTTAGTATTGATGTGATCGAGTTTAGATCAAGTTTGTTTGAATTATGAGTCTTATTGAGTCAACCATATTTAATGAGATGGATATTCTTTTGGATTTAAATTAAAACCTAGTTCGGGCATACTTCTGATTGATGATTCTTCAATTCAATCTTAATAATGGCCCCGTAAATTCCTCACAAGTCAAAATGCTCGACCCTCAATGCTTCAACTCCCAGGGCTTCAACTTGAGATTAGTTGAAGTCCTGTACCATTTAGACCAAAGTGATCTTATTGGTGATCTAATGTTGGGAGATGTGAAATACTTAAATTTGTTCAGACTAACGTAGTTATGAACAAAGATATTTATACTCATTGTTATATATCATTTTCTGTGTATTAAATAAGATATTTACGGTGGGTCAATTTGGACCTTACTATTTTCCAGAGTCAACTATAGTAAAGTGAAAAAAACCATCAACTTGCCAGAACATTAATTTAACATGAAAATGGATTGAAAAATCTCCACATGACTAGCTTTTTTTTATTAATTTGTGGGCGACAGGGAATGATCAGCCTAACAGTGTCAGCAGTGCTGCCATCACTGAGGCCACCTCCATGTCCATCTCAAGTAAGCTGCAAAGAAGCCTCAAATTCTCAGCTATGGATCCTTTACATGTCGTTAATCCTCACATCCATAGGCTCTGGTGGCATCAAGCCTTGTGTTGTAACCTTTGCTGCAGACCAATTCGACATGACCAAATCAGCTGTCGGGTCACGCAGCTGGAACTTCTTCAACTGGTACTATTTTTGCATGGGAATGGCGACATTAACAGCTCTGACTGTTGTAGTCTATATTCAAGACAACGTGGGCTGGGGCTGGGGTCTCGGAGTCCCAGCTATAGCCATGGCTCTGTCCATTGTAGCCTTTATATTTGGTTCCTCACTTTATAATAAATTAAAACCAGAAGGCAGCCCTTTGGTTAGATTGGCTCAGGTCGTCGTTGCTGCTGCGAGGAAGAGGAAAGAAGTGCAGCCACTGGACCCTGGTATGTTGTACCAAAATAAAGAGCTCGATGCTGCTATTTCTGTCAACGGAAGGCTTTTACACTCCGATCAATTCAAGTAAGCAATGCTGACAGAATCCTCTTAAATAATCTACTTTTTTTCTATTTGATGGTCGGGTGGTATATATTCTCAGGCTAATTTAGCATACTGAAACTGTAATTATTAAAATAGATTGAGCTGCTAAATCATAACTTAGAGCTGGATTTTGAGCTGGATTTTAATTTGAACATAATGACTCGGTCAAATTTAAATGTGTTGCATCTGTGTTGGCAGGTGGTTTGACAAAGCTGCAATAGTAACAAATGAAGATGAAAAGGATTCAAAGTCACCAAATCTATGGAGGATTGCCACTGTCCACCGAATCGAGGAGCTAAAATGCATCGTCAGAATGCTGCCGATTTGGTCAGCAGGAATCCTACTTGTGACAGCTTCCTCACATCTCCATAGCTTTGTTATTCAACAAGCTCGGTCTATGGACCGTCACCTGTCGCACTCCTTTGAAATCCCACCAGCTAGTTTTTCCATCTTCAGCATCCTAACAATGCTCATAGGACTTGTGTTATACGAACGTCTATTCGTTCCCTTTGCTCGTCGCTTTACAGGAAACCCTTCAGGCATCACTTGCCTGCAAAGAATGGGCGTAGGATTCTTTATTAACATAATTGCAACCATCGTTTCAGCATTAGTTGAGGTCAAAAGAAAACAAGTCGCTGCTCTTCACAACCTCTTGGATGCTCCTCAAGCCATTATCCCAATAAGTGTGTTTTGGTTACTTCCTCAATATATTCTCCATGGAATAGCAGATGTTTTCATGTCTGTAGGGCACATGGAATTCCTCTATGACCAATCACCAGAAACCATGAGAAGCACGGCCGCCGCACTCAATAGTCTCGAAGTTTCCATGGGGAACTACATAGGTACACTCGTTGTGTCCCTTGTTCACAAGTATACTGGCCAGAAAAATAATTGGTTGCCTGATAGGAACCTTAATAGGGGAAAGTTGGATTACTATTACTGGCTTGTAACGGGGATCCAAGTTATAAATCTTGTGTATTATGTAGTCTGTGCTTGGTTTTACACTTACAAACCCTTAGAGGAGGTCAAGGAAGAAGAAGATGTTGTTCCAGCAGAAGATGAAATTCAACACAAGCGGTTGAATTATGCTGAAGGGAATGGAGAGGTAGAACTTCGTAGGAAAGTGATTGTATAGAATTTATCCAGGAGATTAAAACTAGCCATGTGAATTCTATAGTTAAATTATAATGCTGAAATAAACTGTATTTGAATACTATAAATCTTGTCCTCTTTGAGCTCAGATCTGTTTTTACTTGACATCTTTTTGTTTCAATTGTTAGTAAAAAGAATGGGATGATATATCTGATGGCTTAATTGTTTTGCAATTCTGGGTTTGTGCTCTACGAAATACGAATTCTATTCATCACCAATTGTTTCTAGAACGATTAAGCTATCAAGGTGCTATGAAATTCTGTACTTCTCAACCTGTTTCTCCACTAGGATAGTTGTCTACGATCTCCTTGGATGCCACGACATTAATGTCCCGTTCAATAGCTGTGCAAAATAAGGAACAAAACAATTTTATTGAACATAGAAAGTGCAATTTTGTAAACTAACTTGGAAACTCCTAAATAAAAAAAGATATCGAGTTTCTCAATCAATGCTTAGAATAATCAAACAATTAAAAGTTTAAATTTCACGTACTATCAAATTTTCATTTATAAAATTAAATTTAAGATAATATATATTTATGTAAGTTTTAATTCTAAAAAAATTTGACTTGAGAAAATGTGTTATGAACAAATCATATTTTAATTAGAGTCTAATTTAATAATTTAAATTTTAAAATTAAGATAATTTTTTGAAAAAAAAAAACAAAGGAGTTTCTAAACACTATGTTTTAATTTTTTATTCTTATATTTTTGCTTTTCGAAAGTCGTGTTATAGTTGAAAAACTCTGTAATTTAATAAAATAATCATTAAACCTGACCAATTTCAATAGGTTAGTTGAGACCCATAAATTAACTTTGAATTCTTAGAAAAGATATTGACTAAACCTAATCTAAATATAGCTAGGATAGTATATTGTAAATATTTTAAAAAAAATATCCGGCTACAATACAAAAAACACTGTAGCAAGAATAGTTGGCGCAACATGGTGTGTGACTTATGACTTGTAAGCTTCTTTCTTTTGTCCTGCGTGAACTAAAAACAATCATAACTAGCTAGCAAAGTCTAGTCAGCAATGCCATTTTTTTTGTTCCCATGGACCTTTCCCTGTCTATTTTGCATTTATGTATTTTATAAATCCTGTCGGGGATTTTTTTTCTTTGATAAATCAGGTTTTTTGTTGTTGCTGGTAGGTAAAAGTTGGCTTGTATATATACAGTTGTTGGCGATATAAACCACCCCTATATGCACCTTCCTCAGGTTCATCCTCTTCTGTAAATTTTCAATAGGAATATTACAGATCCACACAAGTAGGGAACGAGAGTATCAAAATGCATGTAGGGCTCAGCAGGATTTTTTATTTTATTTTTTCCAAATATTCTTTTCCTAGTGTACATAGAATAACGCTCACACAACTTATAAATTCACAAGTAGATTTGTTTTATCCCAAGTTTGATCTATACGATGTAATATATCAATAATCTATTTATTTTTTAATTTTATTGTAAGATGCTCATCATGATAATCTGAGGAAGTTTTCGTCAATAAGCATGTGATTAATAGACATAAATGCCGTAGATATCAGTGGTGAAGACGGTGACGTTAATATACGGGTCCTAACTCCTATAATTAAGTACCCCTTTTAGCTTACAGTACAGTAGCCTGCCCCCATATCCATTAACTTGGTTGGTTTCCTGACGTTGGGAATTGGACCAAGAATGGAATCTCAGGACAATAAGAAATCTCATGAAGAGAAGCAGGAGGAGGTGAAGATCAGGGAAGATGATGAGAGAAAGAAGCTTGGAGGCATTAAAGCAACTCCATTCATCCTTGGTTAGTTTGTTTTGCTTTATTAAGATGGCCGGCGAAGAGCTGAAATGTCTGTTATTTAACCTTCATGTTTTTGCAGCAACTGAAATATTTGACAGATTCTCTACCATTGGTTTCCATGCAAACATGATAACATACCTTACTCAGCAGCTGAACTTGCCTCTTGTAAGGGCCTCTAACATCGTCTCAAACTTCGATGGAACATCCAGCTTAACACCTTTGATCGGTGCTTTGATTGCTGACTCATTTGCTGGTCGATTTTGGGTCATTGCCGTTGGTTCCATTATCTTTGAACTGGTTCTTATTCTCTTCACTATCTCGGCATATATTTTTGTTTAATGTTGTAGCACTAAGTTTTTAATTAACTGAAGATCCATACATGAAAGTAGAATCTTGATGCAGCTGTTAACATGGTCTCTTTGGCTAATTTCAATATAGTCGTCAAATCAATCTTTCTCGAATGCGTTTGTTTTCCATGTTATCATTTTGGATTCAAATTTAATAATAGATTGCGAGAGAAGAATTTCTCATGAATGCACTAGTCCGATATGGGCTAGAGAAGGCTTTTACATGCACGAAGAGACAGTTTGGGAATGCAGTAAGCTTCTGATGCAGGTTGTACTGTGTTCCCAAACGGACACGAAGCTCAGTGGTCGATCCAAACTAGTTAGTTCAGAAAGCTTAATTCGAAACTACAATACATTTCCGTGCATGCCATCTCCGCTGTACCACCAATAGATTCACATCTGTAATTATTACCACAGGGATTAATTAGCTTCACCACAACAGCACTACTGAAATCACTACATCCTCCACCTTGTCCAACGCTTGTGGACTGCAAAGAGGCTTCGAGTTTCCAACTAAGCACCCTCTACTTGTCTCTACTCCTCTTAGCTATTGGCTTGGGTGGAACCAGGCCTTGTGTTATGACCTATGCCGCAGACCAATTGGATATGAGCAAATCAAGCGTCGAATCTCGAAGCTGGAACTTTTTCAATTGGTACTATTTTAGCTTGGGAGTAGCAAGACTAACAGCAGTGAGTGTTGTGGTCTACATACAAGATAATGTGAGTTGGGGGTGGGGTCTTGGAATACCTACTATCGCCATGGGTATAGCTTTCATTGTCTTTCTAGCTGGTTCTCCGCTTTATAAGAAGGTGAAACCAGGAGGAAGCCCATTGGTCAGAGTAACTCAAGTGATTGTTTCTGCTATAAGGAAGAGAAAAGCTGTGGCTCCAGAAGATTCAAGTCTCTTGTACCAAAACAAAGAACTTGATGCTGCTATATCTGTACATGGAAGGCTTTTACACACCCCTCAGTTCAAGTAAGTTGTGTTAAGCTCCTGATGTTGCTATATGTTTTCAAATTATCTTTAGATTAATGCTGAACAATATGGGAACCCGACCTAGGCCAGTACCATGTGGTCATTGGCCTTAAACTTGCTGTTGAAGAATTTCTGAACTGGCCTTCTCGTTCTTCAGGTGGCTTGATAAAGCAGCAGTAATGAAGGATGGTGAAGCAACAGATTCCAACCCACCAAATCCATGGAAGATAGCAACCGTGCATCGAGTAGAGGAGCTAAAATCCTTTCTCAGATTGCTTCCAGTTTGGGCAGCAGGGATTCTACTTGTCACAGCTAATTCACACAGTGGCAGCTTCAATACTCAACAGGCCTGGACTATGAAACGTCATCTGTCAAATTCCTTTCAAATTCCACCGGCGAGCATGTCCGTCTTTGGTATCCTGACCGGGATGATAGGGCTCGTTCTCTACGAACGCCTCTTCGTGCCCTTTGTGCGTAGATTCACAGGAACCCCTGCAGGCATCACATACCTACAAAGAATGGGCATAGGCCTAATCTTCAACATTCTCACGTCAATTGTTTCTGCATTGGTTGAGAAAAAGAGAAGAACGGTGGCAGAGCATCATAACCTATTGGATAACCCTAAAGCCACTGTTCCTATAAGTGTATTCTGGCTAGTTCCTCAGCTTTCCCTTCATGGAATATCAGAAATCTTCATGACTGTTGGACAGTTGGAATTTCTCTATGATCAATCCCCAGAAAGCATGAGAAGCATTGCTTTAGGGTTATTTTGGATAGCAAATTCTGTGGGAAATTACTTGGGCACATTTATAGTGTCACTAGTTCATAAGTACACAGGCCACAAGAACAATTGGTTACCCGACAGGAACCTTAATAGAGGAAAGCTGGACTATTATTATTGGCTTGTAACAGGCATCCAAGTTGTAAATTTTGTGTATTTTGTAATTTGTGCCTGGTTTTACAATTACAAACCCTTGGAAGAAGACATGGAAGCAGATTTTAAAGCATCTGAAGATGGTGCTGCAGGGAATGGAGAGGTAGAACTTGGTACAGCTGAAAAGGTTTACAATTGTTGATGAAATTATTTCATTGTAATTGTATTGCTGTACAACTTCATAGCTCGTCTGCCTTCACCTAGTTTTTGTGAAGACATTCTTCCATGAATTAAGTTGCAGCTACAATATCTTCATTTAAAAATTCTCCAAGGGTTAATCAACATAGCGTCATGCATCAACTTTTTTTATAGGTTAAAAACATCATTTAAATTTTTCTTTTTAAAATTGAAATTAAGTTTTAATTAAATTATAAATTAACTTATCAAGTCCTTTGAATTTAACTTTATTTAGTTTTTAGTTTTTAACACTCTTTAATGTCTAGATTTACTTATTAAGCCGAATTGATTTTAATATTTGTTAATTTGGAGTAATGTTTGAGAATCAATATAATATTTTTTTACAAAATTATTTTACACGGAGAAAAGGTAAAAAAATTGAGTGCATGTTCTGATTTTTTTTTTTTTCGTTTTCATTCTGACAAAAATATACAGCATTTGGGTCAATGGGCTATGGAAACTAGGCTAGGCTGGTTAGGGATTTTGTTTGGGCCTGGTGATAATACGCTATTGGGCTTTTTATTTAACTTTCATTAAACCTTAATGGCTCATTTAGAGAAACCATCTAATTTTGGAAACTCTATAAGCAAATCTTCCTTTTCTTTGGTTTTATACTTAACAAAGATCTTTATCTTAAAGTGTGTTTTTTTTTTTAAGATTCAAAATTAATGTATTTCCTATTTATTTTTATATTTTAAAAATATTTTTAAAAATAAATTATTATTATTGTTGTTAAATCTAATTCAATTTGAAGATGTGAAAAAAAGAAGTAAATGTAGGATTTAAACTTAACTTTGAAGAAAATTTTAGTTAATTCAAATAAAATATTAACTTAGTCAAAATTGATTGATATGAATAAATTTAATTAATTTTAATGGTGTAAATATTAATTTTGTTTTAAAAATATTATTTTAATAAAAATAATTTTTCACATTTTCCATTATCTAATCCCTAATCGAGTCGGAGAACGATTCATCAAACACTATTTTATAGAGTGGATGTCGGGTTTTCAGATAAATCGGAAAAGAGTATCTATTGGATCGGGTCAAATAACCATCCTTAACCATCGAAGTTAAAACCGACCCATTTAGAAGAAAAATCAACCCATTTACAAGTTATCTAACAAACTTCAAAAAGACATTACATTAAAACCCCCTGATATTTTTCTCGCTCTCTGTTTGGTTCCCGAGAAAACAAAAACAAAAACCAGGGAAACCAAAAACGAAAGAGAAAATCTCACAAATCAGTAGATCGAAGAAAGGAATCATTTCTATTCTTCTCTGATGAAGGAGTTGACGGTGGAGTGCAACAATAGTTGCGGCGGGCCACAGCTGACACCAGAAGACGAGAGGGTTTTGATTAGAGACATTGCAATTACTTCAGAAAATAATAGTAAAGAAGGCGATAGCTTTTATTTAATCACTCAACGGTAACATTAATTTCTTTATTTTTCTTCTCTGTGTGGGTTCTTAGTGTTATGAAGTTTGTGAATTAAAAAATATCAAAGTTTTGATTTATAGAGTTAAATTCAAGTCTTTTTTTATCCTGATGTTTGGATTCTTTTAGTGTTAAGAAGTTTTTAATGTTAGAAGTGCAAAGTGGGCTTGTTTTGTTTTGTTGTTTTCTACTATAAAATAGGTCTTTAGCTACCTGAAATTTCTTAAAAATGTATATTTCAAGTCTTTTTTAGAAGTAAGAGACTTTTATTGTTTAGGTGCCAAGTGGGAACTTAGGAATTTACTTAATAATGTTGTTCACTGCGTGTGTGGTAGAGAATGGAAGGTGTTTTTTGAATTGAGTTTGCGCTGGTAATTTTTTATTAATAAGGTTGCTGATATACCTTTTTGTTGTTTATAATAGATGGTGGCAACATTGGATTGATTATGTGAACCAAGAACAAACGAATGTTACTAATGACGGGTCATCTATGTTAGAGAATTGTGACGCGGTTAGTTCTTCAAGAAGGCCTGCTAGTATTGATAATTCTGATTTGATACATGACGCAAACTCTGAGGAGTCAAATGTTGGCTTTGAGATTCATGATACTTTATTAGAAGGCCGAGATTATATATTGCTTCCACAAGAAGTTTGGAACCAGTTGTATTCATGGTGAGTTGTGTATGAAATTGTGAAAGAACAAAAAACATGACATTACTCTCTTGTTCTTTTTTGTTTTCGGTCTTTGCATTTTTGAATTCCATTATTTACACAAGGATCAGTGGTTATAATCTTAATGTTTGCTAGGATTTTTATGATCAATACCATATTAAATAGCTACTGCCAACATGAATAGAGAACATAGGTAGGAGTTTTTTTTATTGCCTTCCCATCATCACAAGCAATAAAAGATTGCTAAATTGCATCTTTCAATGGGCCGCTGTTGTTTGGAGGAAAAAACTAAAATGGGGGAAATGCTCTTATAATATGTTGGCGCTGTTGGGTATAGGTATGGAGGTGGTCCAGCATTGGCTCGGAAAGTAATCAGTTCAGGTCTTTCTCAGACAGAGTATGCTGTAGAGGTGTATCCTCTCCGTCTTCGGCTATTTGTTATGCCGAAGGGTGATCAGAGTACAATAAGAATTAGCAAGAAGGTATGAATTGAAATCTTTCATGATTTACTACTTTATCGAGCTACTCATTTTGTTGTAACTTGACTTAAGGACATGTTTGATGACTCAATTAGCATAGACTATCCAAAATTTCAACACTTGATCTTTCGAGTAGCTTTGAGAATGTTTCTGAAATCAGTATTGGGTGTGTTTATGGAAATAAACTAGTTCTCGAGAACACTTAAAAAACTAGTAAATAAAAGGAAATTGCTAAAAATGTTAACACTTGACATTATGTTTATACCATCACAACAATGTTGCCCCATCTCATTATTAGTATCACATCATCACCCCCTACAACTGTTACCCTAAATCCAGCACAAAATTGTCATTTCTTCATCAAATTCATCACCCTGACCACCTCTGTAACTACTATGTTGGAATTGTTGCAGCAATATAGACATAAATTTGAAATTGCATACCTTGTTCGCCAAATAAATGCAGTTTCAACATTGGATTATTACAACTAATAAATAATTAGAGCCAATGTATTGGTTCTAAATGGCGTTTTGAATACTACAATTTGAGTGGTAATAGTTTAAAGTCTCAATTGTAAGTTTTCATCTTATGAAATGTTCCCCATGTATATCTTGTGATTACTTATAAAAAACTGAATCATTTTCACAGGAGACAATTGGAGAGCTTCACAAAAGAGCTTGTGAGCTTTTTGATCTGAACTTAGAGCAGGTAAAAGCTTGAAAATACCCCAGATATATATTTTTATATTTTGAAATATAGATGGTAAGTTTCTTGCGAAAATATGTTGAATTATTCCTTGTATTCAATTTCTTATCAATTAGTATTCTTTCTTACAGGTATGCATTTGGGATTACTATGGCCAACGTAAACATGCTTTGATGAATGACATGGATAGAACACTTGACGATGCCAACTTACAGATGGATCAGGATGTAAGTCTTCTTGTACTGTGCCATTGTGTAAACTACATGTTACTTTCTTGTTTTAACATTTGACTTTTCTTTTTTTCTCTAACCATATACAGATTCTGGTGGAGGTTCATAACAATGCCAATGGTACTGCATTGAGTCGATTTATAAGTTCTGCCCAGGGCAATGGATCTACTGTGAAGGAAGCTAGTTCTTTTCTTTTAGAGCCTTCTAAGTCAAGCTTATCCATTGCAGGAGGTTTATCTGCAAGCAAGGGTGCTTCTAGAGGCGGCAGCACAGAGCTATCACAAAGTCTGAATCTGACATCTCAAGGTAGGGAGTTGGATAACACATATGGGATCAGTACTGTTACTACAAGGGGGTCTTCTGGTGGCTTGATTGGGTTGCAGAACCTAGGGAACACATGCTTTATGAATAGTGCAATACAATGTCTTGTTCACACATCAGAGTTTGCCAAATATTTTCGGGAGGATTATCATCAAGAGATAAATTGGCAAAACCCACTCGGTATGGTGGTAAGTTTGATTATTGATGAACAGTATAAATTATGCTTATTTTCTTCCAAGCATGATTTTGAAACACTTAAAATTCTGAGTGAAAAGGTACACACTGGATAGCAAAAATCTCTTAGTTTTGAGTTTGTTAGATATCATCTAAATGATATGGTCTTTGAAGTGTCTTGTTGATAAATAGCACAGTTTTCTTTCATGCCATTCATGAACTAAGTTCAGATGTTGATTGAGGGGCAATTTGTTTTTTGATTAATATAACCATCTTTTCTTGGAAGTGCAGTCTGTTGTTTCTTTCATAGCTTTTGTTCATGCATATTTTTTTTTCTTGAGTTGTTTAGATCAGATCATTTGTGGCAGTGATTGGTAGTTTGGTACTTTATGTCAGGTGTAAAATAGATAAAACCTTTCATGTGTACCATTCACAAGTAGAGCTTCTTAACTAATTTGAGCCCCTTTCAAACTTGGTGGGCTCAGCGACCTAGAATGTTTACGGGCATATGAACTATTGTTTAAATTAATAAAGGGATGGCATGTGTTTTCACTCAAAATTTGTGTACTGCTATGTACAAGCATGTATTTGAAGTCTTACAGATGTATCTGTGGACTTCCTGGGAAATCTCTGCATCCCACACATTGCTGTTTTCTGCCTTCTGTATAATAATGTTTGTAGCATGGAAACATGCTTTGTTACTAAATTTTTTGTAGCTTCTTTGTGAGATACAGGATTTTTTTGAGACTGCAGTAAAAATAAGGTCATAGAAATGATAAAAATAATGGCATCAGGGATACAAAACTTTGAGTGAATGGATTTTATAAGTTCTGTCCAGCCAGAACTTGGCGTTTGAGCAATTTTTTTAATTATGTAATTTTGATGTTTTTGAGTCCATGTTTGAGTTTCGTGTACACATTGCTTGCTTGCTGAAGATATTTCTCATCAATGATAGAATAGAAGGCCGATTTTAAAAACTGTAAGGAAAGATTCCCCCCCCCCCCCCCCCCCCCCCCCCCCGACCCCCCTCATTGTTGTTGTTTGTTATTTTTTTTTAAGCGACATATAATAGAATTGGCTCTATAGGAGCATATTTCTTTACATTGATATGGCTGTTGGATACCTATGTAGCTTACCTTGGAAATGAGTTCCAGCCAATCAATAGACCTCTAGGTCAAACAGTGAGATGCAAAGCACATCTATCACTAAGAATGATTGAATGGAAATTATTTTTAATGGATGGATTATATCAGGAGTGATTTTTTATTGATGGAAGTTTTATTCAGCTATTTAAGTATTGCAATTCATTGTTGAGCTATTCTGTTAATGCTCTATTGAATTGAGTCAGCTGTTTTGTAGGGTGAGCTTGCTTTAGCATTTGGTGAGTTACTTCGAAGGCTGTGGGCACCTGGACGAACAGCAATTGCTCCTCGGCAATTTAAAATGAAGTTGGCTCGATTTGCACCTCAATTTAGTGGCTATAATCAGCACGATTCTCAGGTTCTCAAGTTCTCAAGTGCAATGAACTTTTCACTAATGGTCGTGTTGTTGCATTTTCTATGGATTATGCACAGTTTGTGTAAGCTAAATGGTTGGTATCATTGCAGGAGCTTTTAGCATTTCTTTTAGATGGTCTCCATGAAGATCTGAATCGTGTTAAACACAAGCCTTATAAAAAGTCTAAAGATGCTGATGGTCGTCCAGATGAAGAAGTTGCTGATGAGTATTGGGCAAATCATATTGCTCGTAATGATTCTATAATTGTTGATGTTTGCCAGGTGCATATTATAATGACTACTCAAACTTGCTTACATCAAATCCTTGTTTTTTTGGTCTTGGATGAACCGACTGGGCATATATAGGATGGTATTGGATAGTGTGCAGCTAAATCATGCACACACGCACAGGCACACCAAATAATTGTGCATGGTTTTTTTCTTATGAAATGGTTTTGATAACCATGAAGCCAAAGTTGTGGAAAACAAGAGATTTAGAGTTATGGAAAAGCATTTTAGAATACAAGGTTTCATGCAAGCAGGACTAAAATAGAGTCATGTATCGTAATCCTAGCAACATGAATGGAGGTGTTAGTTTGATTTGAGTAAAGGTGCCTCAATGTGACCATATCTGGCGCCTAGGGTGGTGAAATTAAGAAACATTGCTGGGTATCATGCAAGTATGGATCCCTAGTTCGTTGAAGGGTACATTCTATATAATTGTGATTAGGCCTGCGCTAGATTCATGATGTGGTAATCCATGCTTTGTGGTGAAGACACAATTTTTAATAAAATATACAGCAGGAATATTAAGATGAATGTTTGAAAATGCTTGAAATGGTTAAATAAGAGGTGATTGCAATTTGTAGGAAGAGTAAAAAATATTAAGATAAATATGCCAATCATTGAGGGTAGGTCAAGACAGGGTCATACGAGGATGTACTGGTGCAGGTGAGTGATTGAATTTAGTGTCGTTCCAAAATCCACAAAATTCAACCTATATAAATTTTTCATGGAATTCTTTGATGTGAAGCTTGGTATTCTTGCTTCATACTAAAGATGTGCTAATTGTTATGCTTCCACGTGGACACATACACCAATTAATTACCCTCATTCAGCTGTTTTTGCTGTTCTAAATTCATGCTAAATTGTACTGTTGACTGTTTCACTATTCACAGGGCCAGTACAAGTCGACTTTGGTTTGCCCTGAGTGCCATAAAATCTCTGTTACATTCGATCCCTTTATGTACCTCTCTTTGCCACTTCAATCCACCACTATACGTTCTATGACTGTTACGATTTTTACTTGTGATGGAAGTGCCCTGCCATTTTCTTGCACTGTTACTGTTCCGAAGCAGGGGCGATGCAGGGACTTGATCAATGCGCTTAGCTGTGCTTGTTCCTTGAAGAATAATGAAGACCTTAAACTTGCCGAGGTTAATAGCATTGACTGTTGTTACTCACGTTCATAAAATTATGGATGTGCAATTCCTTGGCTTGATTTATGGGAACATGTTGTTCACAGGTACGGAACCATTTGTTTCAAAGATTTTTAGAAGACCCCTTAATATCCCTTTCCATGATCAAAGATGACGACCACCTTGTTGCCTACAAGATACCAAAGTCTCTGAAGAAAACACTTCTGATTAGGTTGATTCATCGCCGTCAAGAACAGTATGTATTATCTGATCTGGATATTCATACCATACACCAATTGTTGTCTTTGTTTGTCTGGAAGGCACTGTGCATTAAGTTGCTTTATATTTCTATCTGTTTGTACTTGCTTGTGTATGCATCTGTTTGGATCTCTTAATTATTAATTGGATGACAGGGAAACGGGTGCTACACAGGCTGCTCAACATTGGAAACCCTTTGGAACACCTCTTGTCTCTCTGATCTCACGTGATGAAGTAATTACAAGAGGTGACATACAGACAGTAGTTAACACAATGCTCTCGTCTTTGTTAAGATCTGAAAGTTTGAGACAAGCTGATACTTCTGAGCCTTGCTTGTCTTTGGCGGCATCAGAAAAGTGCTGTGACAGCAGTTCTGGTGAAGCGTGTAGTAACCCTATGTCAGATTCAGTGAACAAGGATGGTAATGCAGTAACATTATTCAAACTACCTCTCCAATTGGTTGAGGAAAGTAATGCATGTGTTGATCTTTCTGTGGGAGAAGACAAGGCAATTAAATTATCCTCAACATCAACATCAATACTTGTATATGTTGATTGGTCACAGGAGCTCTTAGAAAAGTATGATACTCATTACTTGGAAAACTTGCCTGAAGTGTTCAAGTATGGACCCGTGAATAAGAAGGCTCGTACTGAACCTCTCTCCTTGTACACCTGTCTAGAAGCTTTTCTGCGTGAAGAGCCTTTGGTGCCCGAAGATATGTGGTTAGTGTCTATTATTCCCCCACATGCAAATTTTTATTTGAATGTAGACCAATCCTTAATGGAATATCATTAGCTGGCATGTTCCTTGTGCATTTGCATGTCACAGAATTATTTATTGTTCACATGTTGAAGGGAAAGGAATTGCACTAAAAGATTAGTGTGAATATATCTGGTGCAGGTACTGCCCAAAATGTAAGGAGCGACGGCAAGCAAGTAAAAAGCTTGACTTATGGAGGCTTCCAGAAGTGTTAGTCATCCATTTGAAAAGGTTTTCGTATAGCAGATCAATGAAGCATAAACTAGAAACTTTTGTCAACTTTCCTATTCATGACTTTGACTTGACAAAGTACATAGCCAACAAGAACAACACTCAACGTCAACTCTATGAACTTTATGCATTGACCAACCATTATGGTGGCATGGGAAGTGGGCACTACACTGCACATATCAAGGTGAGCATGGAGGGAACTGATAATAGGTGCATGATTTAGAAGATTGGTGTGCAGCTCATATTATTGGCTAGTATTGACAGTTTACAAAGAAAGGTTCAGTAATCGGTGCTAATTAATTTGAAGTTAGATAAAATGTTTGGGCATTAAGACCTTTCTACAGTTCATGTGTTTGATAAGGTAGTCTGTTCAAGTCTTTAGTTGTTGTGATTAGTAGATTTAGGAGCTAAGCTGACAGAACATTTCTGTTCATCCAGTTTCTGCTTCTAGATCTAATCGTGGGGCTATGGGCTTTCCAATGATTGGTTCATTTCTTAAACTTTTAGGATTCAGCGTGCATTCCTTTTCTTCTTTTTTAATCTCTTTATTTTTATTTGTGCCTGTATTGTGCAGCTTCTGGACGAGAGCAGGTGGTACAACTTTGATGACACCCACATATCACCTATAAATGAAGAAGATGTGAAATCAGCTGCTGCATATGTTCTCTTTTATCGACGGGTGAAGACAAGTGATGCCATTAGCAATGGAGGAAAGTCTGGTTCTGGTCATAACAATGGTTCATTCCAGAAGTGAACTTACTTTTGTGGTCATGCCTTCTTGCCAAATAAGTAAGGTATGTGGTTCAGGTGCTCTTTGGGTGCAAAATACAACTTAAAGCAAGCCTTTTGTAATTGAATTCCTCTACTTATAGATAGACATTCCAAACTTTTTTGAAGTTCTTAAATGGTATCTCACTTTGGAAAAATATTTAATCATTGCTCAGTGTGATTATGAAAGTGAGCAATAGCATCTAATGTTTGGGTGAAATTGATTAAGGACGATCCTCGTATTGAAAGAGCACTTTGCTTGTCGGAAAAGAAGCTGACATAGGGAACCACATTCATTTTAATGGCTAATTACCCCCACCCTTACCCCAGTGAACCCAGTCGCAGTAAGATTTTGCTTTTGGTGGGTCTGAACTTACTTTTGCCTCAGAGGGGTAAGAAGTAGAAGAAATGTCTTGGTTTCTAGTAATAACACCAGATTTCTGAGATGGCACTGGCTGATTTTTTCAGTTGACTGCTCGGGGCTTCCTTTTCACGCAATACCGCTGAAAGTGTGATTCTAATTATAGAAGTACATAGCCAGGGATGAAATACCTTGTTTGATTTTTCAACTAAAAAAAACAAGAGAAGAGGAGCAAGAGGGGAAAAAATAGAAGTAGAAGTAATGAGATGGCATTTACTAAATTTTTAATCCATGACATTTTCTAGGTTTCAAAGAATTCTTAGGGGTAAAAATAAGTCACTTAGGCTCTACAACACAATGTGAAGTTGCTATATCAGGGGCAATTGCTATAGAACTATAGCATACTAGGTAAACTATCCTTTATTTCAGCCCTTAAGGAGACATAAAACCAGGTCTACCATTTTCTGATCATAAAGTAGCTAGCATGTCCGTCATAAATAATTTTTTATTATTCAAAAGGCACCCAAAATTAATGGGATTCTCATCATAAAAGTCTAGAACTTGAAATTCTGGCTATCTCTATACATGTTGGACCATTCCCTGTCCAATAAGCAGAATCGTTAGGGATTATGAAATTCTTTTTCTGGGATCATTTGAGTGGATCCACTACTAAGTTGTTTTTACTTGAATTCCCATGTCCACTGCTTCATGCTCACCATGTGTTGTATTTTTTACCAACATTCTTCTCCTAAACAATGGATTTTGTGTTAATAATCAATGTTGTTTTGATTTTATATGAAATTTATCTGATGATGTTTTGCGTTGCAGATTCCTAGGCTTTATTCTGTGTTAACACAAATACTGGTCATAAAGGCCATTGAGGTGCATCAAGTGGCAAAGCTAACTCTATAAAACATGAGGAGATGTCCTTGCCAGTTCTGAAGGTAAGGCCACCCAACGATTGATAGTTCTGTATATCATGAAGCTTTATGGACTTCAATTTTGTAGACTAATTAAATGACGGAAGAAATAGGCAAGTCTAGGCAACTCGATTTTTCTGTATAAAACAATTAGCACACACACCCGTTGTCACTGTGAGGGAAAAGTACAGGCACATTCTCTTTTATTCTGAAGATGTCTGATTTAGCTGCTATAATTCTGCTATTGTCGCTGAACTTGTCTTGTTTCTGAAGTGTTTCTGAAATGCAGTTTTGTGTAACAAGTTATCCTGCATTCATTCATCATCCACAAGGTTATTTTGAGTGGCTTATTGTCTCAGTGATGCAAAAAATCATAGCGGTTGAACTTATACAACCAAGGATTTCTTGCATTATTTTTTTTTTAAAAATTATTTATTTTGAGATTGGTGGTCTGCCAAAATATTTTAATAGCTCGATTATATCCAAAATTAAACACACTCACCCATAGTTTAATAAAACACCTTAATATTTATTTTTTAATCATTTAATAACATTTAAAGTATTAGAACTCAGGAGCTGCTTGGATCGTTTTTGAAATGTATTTTTTAAAATTTTGAATATTTTTTTGTTTTAAATATTTTTTTATTATATTTTAAATTGTTTTGATGAGTTGATGTTAAAAATTATATATTTTTTTAAAATAATAATTTAATATATTTTTAAACAAAAATAACTTTTAAAAACAATTATTATTATTATAATCTGCTGGGCTAGGCCCGAGCACAACTGGCCTGCTGCTCCAAGAATCTTCAAACATTAAGGTGAAAGAAGTTAATGCGACTCGATTGTCATTTTCCATATTTATATATTACTGTGTTAATTTCCATAAAATACTACAAGAATTTTCCTCGGGAAAGATATGGCATTTATTCAAGATTGATGTGCAGAACAAGAAAAATCATAAAATTTTCTTACAAGTTCTATGCCCCACTCCCCTTTTGCTGTCACTGCGCGTTTGGGCTATTGTAATCATCTTTGGGGCAGGTTTAAATTGTTTGGATAAGGGTTTGATATTGAGTTTTAATTTTTTTTAAAAAAAAGTTATTTTTTTAGTATTTTTAAATTATTTTGATATGCTAATATTAAAAATAAATTTTAAAAAATAAAAATATATATTTTTAAATAAATTACTTTTAAAAATAATTATTACCATGCGCTGAAATAACACATCCACCTATTAATATTTTAGGAACCTTGGTGTCCTTCTTGGGTGCTTTGATGGTAGCTGGGCTTCGTACAAATTGTAGACGAGAGCCATGTTTCTTTCCTTTCTGTATGTTCAGATATTTTGAAATTTGAAGTTTACAAGCATTTTATATCATTATTTTTTTATGAAAATAAATAGAGAAAATAAAAAAAAGGGAAATTAGGGTTATTGAATGAGAATGATTATTCTCTAATAATTACACAAGGCTCTAGTTGTTCCAGTTACGAAGGATAGTTGCTCTCTAAACAAAGCACCCTTCAACTCCCAATTCCTATGAGTTGACTGTGACCAAAATTATGTGCCATCTACATACCGTCCAGCACTTCCGGGCTCAGCCCTATGCTTTGTTTACTGTGTGATTATATATGAAATCGCAGTTATAATTATTTTTGAAAATATTTTTTATTTAGTAATGTATTGAAATAATATTATTAGTATTTAACACAGGCCTGCTGTGCCAACTATCCCTTTTTTTTGCAGTACAAGAAGGTGATAAATAACTGTTTGGCAGTGTGGTTGTAATTATTTTTTAAATAATTTTTCGTGTTAAAATACATGTCAAAGATTATTTTTTTATTTTTTTAAAATTATTTTTGACATCAGCACATCAAAATGATTTGAAAACACTAAAAACATATTAATTTGAAGTTAATAAAAAAATAAAAAAATTTCAAATTTTTTTAAAAACGCTTTTAAAACGTAAAAACATCAAATTTGTTAACGGTGGTTCAAATCCCACAACTTCAACTGTTATTTATTTTTTAATCTATTTTAGCTAAAAACACTTTGAGGATTATATATATATATAGGACTAAAATGAAACATGATATACAGAAATGAGGCTGGATTTGCTTTATAATACTGTATGATATTATTACAATTTTATCGGTAAATTATATTTATTCACAACTTTATAGTTATTGATTATTTGAATAAGATTTGAAACTCTTTTTAAATTTTATTTTACCTTACATAAAAATTTAATAATCAATATTATTTGAGAACATATAAAATATTTTTTTTAATTTACCTTGGATGATAAATCCTTTCTTAATTACTTAAAATCTTCATGTAATTTATGTTATATATAATATTTGATTATTTGTTATATTTACCAAAATAATATGTAATGTATTACAACTCTTTTTATATAAAATAATTTAATAATTTTAAATCTAAAAATTACTTACAATCACGTAAATCTTACCCAATTTATATGTTTTTAGAAAGCTTACAAATCGAGAACTTCTAAGTGAATCTATTACCGATCCCTACGTTCCCTGTAGAAAATATTTTTTTTCTAAGTTACGTTAATTTACGTAAAACTCTGGAAAGGGACTTTATAACTTACACTAAAACAAAGGCCAGTAATTGTAAATGGCCTCTGAATAAAGTGTGCCAGGTGAACAGGTATCTTCAAGGTGAATTATATTCCTTGACATGCTATGTACTTAAATATTAAGCAAAATTGTTACTTTAGGTGAGCGGAGCAAGGAACTTGGTAGCCATGCTTGCAAGAAGATTAATTAAGTTACAAGCTACGAAGAAGAAGCCAATATATAGACTTGATAAGTCTATTTCTCTGTCAGTTTTCGTTCCAGGAATCGTAAGAAGATGATCCAAACTCTTGCTATAGAGGCTCACTCGTATATATATGGAATAGACAGTGCTCTCTCCTTGCTTGAGATTTAACTATCTTTGAAGTATAGATTACTGCTATATTTAACGAAAAAATAAATGAAAGTAATAGTACACTAACACAGTGACAGTCATTGTAATTTATTCAATCTTTGAACAATTTTTACATGTGAATATTAGTTAAAGTTTCATTATAAAATGGGTGTCATTCATCGATATTATAAGGTGTTAAATTGATTAGGAAAGAGGATATTTCTGATTTAAATCCTACCACTAATTGTATTTCTCAACATATAAGTGTGTAATCGACTAAAAATCTTGAGTTGACAGGTTTTTTTCCGTGGTTTGATTCTTGAAAATGACCATCCATCCATAGATCGTGCTCAAAAATATATCCATGATATAAACAAAAATCAGTATTATAAAGTAATGATAAAATAAGTTGTAGCTAAGATTATTGTTTCATGCTTAGTATATTTTTCTCTTGCCTCAACTCATTTCACTTAAAGGAAAAATGGATTTGGGTCACTCATAATATGCTAACCAATCCATATTAATATAATTTATATTAATAAGATAATATAAGGGATAATATTGAAAAAAAATACATTCTGATAATAATTATCAAAGGTTAGTAATTATTCATCCTTATAAATATGTAACAGACAACAACGAGAATAATAATAAAAAAAGAAAAATAAATATAAGGGAAGATTCTCAAGAAAAGAAACTCTCTATCAATTCCAAGAAGAAACAAGAATAACAAGCAAACTTCATTATTCAATATGATTATGCTTAAAGTAGTCATATAAATTTTAGGAGACATATTTATACTATTTATTTCTTTTTTCCCAACACCACTCATCTTTCCTTCACCCTAACCTGCAATCCAGACTTCATCCTAAGTGTTAAAGACAAGACATACTCGGGACACTTTAAATTTTGTACATCAATCTTAAACCGCTCAATCACTGATGCTGCTATTGATTTCATCTGAATATAAGCCATCTGTTTCCCGAGACACATTCTTGGTCCGGCATGGAATACCGGAAACTTGAATGGACTCTCTTGCCTATATATTCCGTTCTCCAGCCATCTTTCAGGCAGGAACTCTAGGCAGTTCTTGCCCCATATACTCTCCATTCTTCCCATGGCATAAGCACAGTACACTACAAACCATTTTCTTCCGATAAATGCACCATCCGGCAATACATCATCACTTCTGCAAGCCAAGATATCCACTGGTACCGGTGGATACAATCTTAACGTCTCTGATATTGTTGCGTGCAAATAATGCATGTCTCGGAGCTCCTCAAAACTGTAAGCGTCGCCGATCTTTTTGCGGTTGCGTGACCGTATTGTTTCAAGCTCCTTTAATATGTTACTTTCCACTTCCGGGTTTAATGACAATAGCCAAAAGAACCAACTCAAAGCTGAAGATGTTGTGTCTCGCCCTGCAAGAATGAAGCTTATGACAATATCTCGGAGAAATTCATTCGAGTTCTCATCATTTCCTATAAACCGGGATAGTAAATCTTCATCTTTGTTTGCCGTCTTTTGTTCCTTCCTAGACTGTATGATCTTGTCGGCGAATTCATGGACAATTTTAATTGAGTTTTTCAATTTTCTTTCGGACCCAATGTTGAAAAACTTGAAGAATTTCCAAAGAAGTGGAATAGAGCACAGGAATCTCTCTGTACTAAGTGCGGCAGCATCGTCAAATGCTTGCATAAATTCACTGCCGTCAGTTCTATCGCCGCCAAGACTAGCAGGATCAACATTAAAAGACACTTTACAAATGTTATCAAATGCGAATCTCTCCAACATGTCTTGCAAATCCAGTACTTGTCTTGTTTCCGAGGCTTTTGCAAGAATTGGAACTAACCTCGTCGAAATTTCAACCACCACGTTATCCATGACAAAACTTCGAAGTGACTTTGTGTTGAACACATAGCTAGCAGTCTTTCTTTGGACCCTCCATAGCTCACCATTCGAGTTGAAGATTCCTCGGCCAAGGAAGTCTTCAAGCGTGGTAATAAGCCGTTCCCCTTTCGGGTAGTTCTCGAAGTTGGTCTTGAGAAAGTATTCAACATTCATAGGGTTGGCAGTGATTATACCAGGTTTTATGCGAGGAAGGCGAAGGACATCAGTGTTTCCGGGGCATTGGCTGAGGGTTTCAGTGAACCAGTCATGAACACGGGCACGGTTTTTTATGAATTCCGGTAAGACCCCTACTATAGGGTAAACTTTGAAGCCCTTGTTGGTGGGTTTCTTTCGTGAAGAGGTGGTAACGTAGAGGTAGATCCAAAGGGAAAGAAGGAAGAGTATTATAAGAAGTTGAACTGAGAAGACTTCCATCTTTGGAAAAGAGAGACAACGTAAGACAAGGAAAGGAAGGAGTTGAGATCTAAGATTCGAGTCTTGCGTTAATCAATCTACTGATAATATCAAAAAACCATAAGGGAAAAAAAAAAAAAGATGGAGCGAAGAGAAATCCAGAAAAATGTTCTTACAGAGAGAAATAGAAGAAGAGAGGATTCATGCACACAGAGGAAGATCAAAATTCTCAAGGTGTACAAATTGATCATTTGTTGCCTATTTATATAGAATAGGCTAGTGCACTATCTATTATATTATGACAAGGATACAGGAGTTTTGCTGGGAAAATAAATATTTTTTATAGTTTTTTTTTCAGTTTATATATTTTGTTTTTTTATTATTATTATTTTTCTATTCATGGATATTATATTACGACTTTTAACTAAGATTTAAAGTTGGGGATGAATGGGGTTTTTTGAAAAAATAAATATTTTTCTTATTTTATTTTATTTTCCCATTTCTATTTTATATTCAATATTATTGTGCCTTTTCTATTTTTTTTTTTAATTTGAAGGGAATAATTTTTTCTATTTTATTTTTTCTATTCAATATATATAAAAAAGGTTTTCTAAGTTTTTTGTCTTTCTATATAAAAAATTATATTTGATAAGTGATATATTAATGAATACTATTAAGTATTTTGAGAATCGTCCAATAACTATGATAATCTTGGCTTTTGAGGGTTTATACTTGTAATAAATTTTATTATGCTTCACTCTTATCATAAAACATGTTTGTAAAGAAGATGATGATAGGGTTTTTCCTTAGAAAAAGGACATCCAAGAATTAGTGTGGTGTTTTCGACTATATTAATTGGTATTAGAGCTCATTAATTCATGATGGTTTTGGTTAAAAGTTATAATAGATATGTATTATAGCTCACATATTTCTATTTATTAGTTGTTGTGTGTTATTGTATAACTATAACTGATAGAAATTACAAAATAGAACGTGCTTGTGAAAGAAGGGATGTGAGGGCTCCACATAAATAAAAGTTCAAATAACTAGTGTGTTGTTGTTAGTGAAAATTATGGTGGTGAGACTTATTATGATATGATTCACACAAAGGTGTAAAATTAGAAATTCATGATGTTGTGACCTCCATAAATATGTTGCGTTTTGAATTCATAATAGGGTAGCTTGCACAAGGGATTTTTCTTAGTTTTTTTTTTTTTAGTTTAGGAATTTTGTTTTTTTTCATTTTTTTATTTAGTATTATTATGTTATAGTTTTCTATTTAAGGGAATGTTTTTCCTATTTTAATTTGAAAATGTATTTTTCATTGGATTAGAATGTACATTTAATCTTGGTAGAATTAGATGGAATGAAATTTCTTATTTTTCAAAACAATTGAAATTAAATCACAATATGTACACCGAATTAGGCCAACTCATGGCAGCAGAGCAGCAGTTATATGGGTACGGGGGGATCAATATCTAAACAATTAGTTGTAAGAGTTCCTCATGATATTTTCCAACACATAATATATTTTATCTACATTTCTCATCCACGAGGAAATAAATCATATTATAAAAAAGTTATCCTTTTCAATTTCTTTCATGAAAAAAAAAAAAAACCTCAATACTGTGGAAACACATGGCGTACGTAGGGTTTCATGCGGACTAGCTAGCATGTCCAGTGAGGAAGGTAGAGATGAGAAAGACTTCTTCATTCATGTCTCCTTTCTCCGTAGTAAAATATTATTTGTTGCATCATTAGCTTTTAGATAGCGTTTGTATTAACGAAAATAATGATATGTGATCACTATGCTTGTGTTTAATGTTGTTTTTAATATGCAATAGGCTTCCTACTACTAATTTTCAACATATTTATCGAGAAAAAAAAATAAATATAAGATAATCTTGACCAAGCATGAGATTTTTAAAGATAATAATTTTAATTGCCGAACTATAGCTTTTATTCAGTTTTATTTTTCTGTTTTTCTGTTTTTGATTATGTCATAAACCAAAATTTTAATTTTTTTTAAAAAATATATAATAAAAAAAGAAATGAAAAATAATTTGGGAATTGGATCAAAACAACACAAATTGAAGGTCCGAGAACTAATAAGGAGGAAATTATAAATTTGGAAGTTAATTTGATCAAAATTAAAAAAATTGATAAGTTTAGGGACTTAATTAAACTTTGAATTAATTTAATTAATAAAATCAGGGACTTAATTGAAAAAATATTAAAATTCAGGTTCAATTTGGGTCAAAATTGCAAGAGTTCAAGGATCTAAGTGAATATGCAATGATATTATAGGGGGGTTAATTGGTTTATCCATGAGTAATTTTGCAAGAATTAAAAGTTGAGAAGTCAATTAAGAACTGAATTGATAAAATTTGAAACCAAATACTAAGGATTCATGGGTATTTATAGTTGATAAGACTTGTTTTTTTAGAGAGAAGAGGCTAAAATATAATTTTACCCTGATAGTATTAATAAGAACAAATATTTCTTCCACATGTATTAATGAGAAAAAAATATCTATGATATAATTATTAATAAGAAATAAATATTTCTTACATAAATATTGATATAATGAAAATATGGTAGGTTCTTGAAAGATTTTTTTATATAATTAGGGATGTAGAGAAAATATATATGATCTAAAAATAAAACTAAGTAATGGGGGTTAGGCTTGTTTTCTAAATTGAGTCTATGATGTTAGATTTCTATTCAGGGTTATGTTCAAGAGGATTGAATTCTTCTTTAAATTTGAGTTCATGGTTGATTTTGTTTAAATATGTTGCCTAAAACTATAACTGTTGGCCTTCAAATTTTTCTTTCAAACCCATTAAATATGGGTTTATCAGACTTTGAGGGCAAAAAAACTACAAGTATTTAATTAATTGCAAATGCTTAGAATATTGAGAAACTTCATTCAATTGCAATAGCACAGCTAGCTAGGCAATGTAAGATTGCCACTATTAAAATAGATTTTAGGTTAGATAGATTTTAGTTTGGTCTGATTCCAAAAGATTGCCACAATTAAAATTTAAGATTTTCGTTAAGAAATATAAGATTCAAATCATGAAAGAAATGAATTGAAGATTTAAAAATATGGGAGGATTACCTTAAATAATGGCATGTTTTATATCCTAATTCAACGAATAACTGGTATTATCATCATGATTGCCATATAAGAATTAATTTTGTAGATTGATTAGAAAACTCGCTATTAAAAATCTAACTTGGAGTAAATTAATGAGATTTTGTTGACATGACCAGAGTTTTTGTGTGTCCAAATCATTCCTCGATTCTATAAGCCTTCTTTTTATTGCATTGTTCTAAGAAAGTGGTGATTAGGCTTAGATTCAACAAAGCCCACGTCCACTTTTCTTTCAGGTTTCAGTTCATTTCAGAAAAAACTGGCCTTTTGAATTCCATTGCTATGCTTTTTATCAACTTTTTCTGGGCTAAGCTTGTTTATACCTCTAGGCCTTGATAAGAGGGCTCACAAATTATAAGCTCACAACCGAATCGAAAGCAGCCCAGATACTTGACAATTTCTTTTTCCTCGAAGGTGGAGGTGGAGGTGGAGGAAAAGGTTATTCACGTATAAAATGAATGAATTTTGAAGAAGTATATTAGAAGATATATAGTTTCTTTCTGTCTTTTGTTATCTTAAAGAGGCCGATTTTATGTTGTATAGACATAGACAAATGTTTTCAGAAAACTTTATTAAACATGGCCAAATCCATGAAAGAAGGAGGCACTAGGATCCTTTTCTTTTGCCTGCCAGTTATTTGGTATTGCGTCAAGCAACTATAGATCGAATCCTGCTCAAATAAAAAGTAAGAGAAGGAGGAAGAATTCTCTCTCCCTCAAGTAACATGTCCATTATTTCAAGATGCACACACATATAAAACTTTTCTCTTCTCTTTTCATCTCAGTTCTTTTCAGCTAGCTTCGAGGATCCTGCACTACTGAACTTGTCTCATAAATTCAATGACCTTTCGCTAATTTGACATAAGTATTTGCGTAGAGGTAGAACATGATTTTAATATATATTTGGTGCAATCTGGACAGCAACAGGTGGATCTGTGGAAAATTGTAGCCGTTCGGCGCTTTAAAAATTAAGAATGATGTACGTAATTGGTGGCAGCTTTTTGTTTGGCATAAAACAACACCACAAATCAAGAAGATCTATAAGCAAAGACGGCTTCTTTCTTTTTTTCCCCTTCTATAAATCCATGAAAGAAGTAGGCACTTGTAGTTGTCTTAACTTATTCCACATATTATACTTTATTTCTTTGTCAATGAGGTTTGTTGTGCTAGTGACTAGAATCACTAAGGAATAAATTGTGTTAGCTTTAACGTTATGGTTATGGGAATGGATTCCACTATCTTGCCTCTTCGTGGGAAGGAATTGCAGTAGTCGGTTCATCAATTTGCGAGTGGAATGTGACATTATCACTAGATGAGTTACAATTTATTGGGTTGTTGGGGCATATTTTAAGTTGTTTTTGTTTCTTTAATGCTGTACAAAGTTTCTATCAATTTGCTCCAATATATTTCTTTTGAGACATTCATGTGTTTCAAGTGGTAGAATACAGAATATGAATTGTCACCATTACTTAAAACGGGCAAAAAAAAGGGAGTGCAATTGAAGGCTTGAAAGAGCAAAAGTGACGCTGGATTAATTGAATTTTCAATGGAAAAATCATGGCATACATATTCAATATTTACGGAATTATATTTTCACATTATACAAGGCATGATAATAAAAAAATAGTGAGCAAATACAATTGTAGTCATTATCTAATTAATGAACCAGGAAAACATATTATAATATTAACAAAGAAATTAGTTGGATTAAAATTCCCAAAAAAATAATAATTAAAATATGATACTTTTTTCCTCCTAATTAATTTGATTTTTTTTCTTAAAATTAAGTTCTAAATTGACTTTTGAAAATGTCAAACATGCAAAAACACTAGCTAGTTTAGCACTTCTTAGAAAAGTTCTTTATTTATAAAAGGTGAAAAAATAGATGGTCAATTGGTGATTATGTTTGTCCTCCACTTATATTTATCTTTTATAAATTTCTAATCTCAAATATCACAAGTGAAGTTTTTATAAATTATTTAATTTTAATATAAATAATTTATCTTTGATTAGACGAGATATATGAATTTAATATATTTTTTTTCCTTACGTGCAAAGAAATCAACTCTATTTAATACATGAAAAGTTCAGACTTCGGAGTCCAGCCATAAAATTGGAAAAAAAAATATGGAATACTAATCCCTTGTTATCATGATTCATCATTTAAAATTAACAAGTGATTGATGATTAGACAATGAACATTAACCAATGCAAAGAATTTGATTGTTTTCAAGAACTTGATCCCTATTTATTTTTTATTTTTTTTATCATCATGCTGAATTAAAAAGTCATTAGTAAACTAACTGTAATTATGATAGTTTTAATGGATAGTATATGTGGAGAAACGCCGATGCTTCTTCTGGCTAGCTGTCGTGAAGAGAAGAATTGATGAACTAATTAATATTGTGATATTTGTACTTTTAGGTCTAGAAAAATTCGATGAAGAAGGTAGGCAAATGTGTTAAGGATTCCTTTAGGACCATTAAAAATAAAATTGGGCATCACTAGTTCTCTTAATAAGCGCCCGAGATTAAAAAATTTAAATAGAGTTAAGAATTTCTTTATAAAACTATCCACAGAGTTTAAAATTAAAAAATTTATTTTTATATAATTTAATATTTAAATTTTGTAATTGCTAATATGATGATCGCTAGAAGTTTACATGATTGTTAACTTTAAGACTCATAAGATTAATCAAGGTATATACAAGTTAACCTGAACACCCATGTCAATTAAAAAAATGAGAAGCATGCAATTTTTTATTAACCCAATGAGGACTATGTATGATTCTGCCCTTAATTTTCTGATTAATTAATTAATCACCATTGTTTTGTCAATACAGTGCTTTATTTGTGCTGATGCTAACACCACTAAGGAATCAAATGATTTCTCTGTTCTTACGGTAACTATCACAATTGGCCTGGTTTCCAAGCACCTATACAATATAATATTTAATAATTGTAGACAAATTTGTTATCAATTAATTTAGATTGAGTTTGATTTATCAAAAAAGAAATTGGTAAGTGTTTGGATATTTATCATCATCTCTAGTTTCAATTCCTAAGCACAAAAGGAACATTTGTTCAAGATGGGCATTCAATTCATCTCTCAATAATCATTTTACATGAGAATGTAATGTTGAAAACGTCGATCGATTGGTATAAATTAGAGGGAAAAAAATCCCTCCAACTTATGTTTATTGAATGGAAAAAGTTGATGAGCACAGGAGGCTTCATCATATTACTTGGGAAAGAAAACTATGTGAAAAAAAAAACTATACAAATTAAAGTGATCACATTATACTTTAGGAAATGTTCGTCACCGAGGAACACTACCAATATTTTTAGATTTATTAACAAAATTTTTTGTCGGTATTTATACTCAGTCTATCAGCATGAAACTTACTGGCAAGCTCACGGAAAATAATAATCCGTTAAAAAAAACTCTCATCGATGATTTGTGGTTTTTCGATGAGTCTGTCAGTAATAATTTTATAGATCGATTTACTGACAAACAAAGCATGCCAAAATAAACTATATCCACGTTATTCTATCGGTATTTATATCGCTGAATATATTATATCACTAACAGAAAAATTATATATTATTCCATCAGTGATTTTTTATCATTCATTAGTGAATTTAACATATAACCGTCAAACAAATCGTTTGTTATTCTGCCAATAAATAAATAGTGGCAATGACATTTGCAATAAATTTTTTTTAACTCTCTAACCCGTTGGTAACCCCTCAATAATAATTTAAAATATATATTTAAAAAAAATCTATTAAAGAGTGATAGAAAATAAAAAAAATATAAAATTAAAATATTTATTACAAATTTAAAAAATTATAAGTTTAAATACAATTAATTTATAATTAATAGAGATGCTAAGAAAGAGATGGGTTTTTGCCTGGACGATAGGGTGAATAGAGGGAGTATATGTACTATCCATTTGTGATCTATCTTTATTACTAGTCGGTGGAGTTTAACTTTCTTAGCACTGAATCGTTCATAACCAACAACAAGATAAGTTGTTTGATCTTTAATTTGTTGGTCTAAAATCACCAACTAGGCTCACCAATGATCCAATTCTTGAGATCATGATAACCTCATCAAAAGCAAATAAAAAAAAAATATAAAGCTCAATTTTCAATCAACTTAATATTAAAAAAATAAATTAAAAAAAAATAAAAAAATAAAAAAATATATCCAAAGTAAACCTGGGTTAACCTGTCAAATTTAGGTCATGAGACTTAGATAACTCCATAAAAATAAAATTATGAAGTCAAATTTTCAATCAACCTCATGTTGAATGAAAATTGAAAAAAAAATCAATTAAAAAAAGAATCCAAAAAAACCTAAATAAACCTAACTAACCCACAAAACTCGTGACTAAAGTTTTGAGATTATGATAACCCTATAAAAAAAAATATGAAACTTAATTCTCAATTAACTAAAAATTAAAGGATGAAGTTGAGAAAAAAAAAAAACAATGATTCGGGGCAAACTGTTAAATCTAGATTATAAAATTAAAATAACTTTATAAAAATTAAATCAAAATAAATTATAAAGTTCAATAACTATTAAACTCATTGAAAAAAAAAAAGAATCAAATTAAAAAAGGCTAAAGCATTTTACTATTTATTACTACAGTAAAATGACGAGTACTTTTAATGTAAGTTAATAATGCCTAATTAACGTTAAAACGTTCCACTATTTTGGTCCAACTTCCCAAAGTTTTGCCTTTCTTCCATCTTTTGGGAAAGAAACTCCATTCGTGTAGAGAGAACATAAAAAGAACGAAGTCTGTCTGTCTGAACCTGCGTTATTGACTCGACCAAGATGATAAAAAGAAAATCACTTTTTGTCCTTGTCATTTCTTTTATAGTGTTCTTCAATGTCTCTACTAGCTAGTTGTCTACGAAAGAAAAAAAGATCATCAATCAATGGCTAAATATTCAGCCTTCACAGGAATCAGTCAGCTATCATATGAAAAATATTAACATATTATATATGGATAATTTTCTGTTTTTTTCAATTGAACATTTTGCTTTCCATGAAAGTGAGAGCATATATACAAAGTTTTTCGTGTCTTTGGTGAATGATTTCAATTGATTAGCTAGATATCACAGGAAAAAAGCTGCAAAGCACTGCCTTCAATTGGCTATTCAATGCATAAAAATTCATATCAAAAGTTTGGGAACAATGAATCTTTGACCAGGGCATTTTCGAGTAGATGATTTCAATTTCTTTTGCAATTACAGTTGTCTTTTTCAAAGCTTATTGAATTAGATAACTTCACATCCAATTATGGGAAGACCTTTTTGTTTTTTTTTCTCAAAGAAGATGGTTTATTAAGCTGGAAGATTATCATTCTCGTTTAAAGAACAGCTCTCTTGCGGGAGACGCTATGGTTTTTGTTTGGTTCATTTGTCATAAAATTAGGATATGTATAGAAGTAATGTTACGTAAAAAGAAGAAACTAAACCATCTTCATATCGTTGTTGTCTTTGAAAAGAACAGACTTTGTAATAGATAAGTTTCTTAAAAATATATTGAAAATGACATCAAATAGAGATGATTAAATAGAATATTATTGTCAGATACACTCAAACTAGATCTAATATAGGGAAATCCAACCGATGATGTACTGATAATTGCTCAAAGGAGGGGATGCATACTAACACAATATTTAACGTGGTTTGGTAAATCGCCTATATCCACGGGAGAGAGTCCATATTATTTAGAGATAGAGAAAGAATACCAAACAAATACATGAAGGAGGAGGATCACTTCACTCTATTATACTCCCAGCTCAAACATACTGCTGCATATGGCAACAACTCCTCTTTCTCTCCACTCTCTTCACTTCATTCTCTACACTCTCTCACATTTTGCTCTCTTTCTTAGTGCCTATTTATAGGCTTCAATGGCAGCTCCTTTTCTTTAACAACAACAACTGCACATGGGTTGATGCATTTGTCAATGATGGGTGCAACTACCATTGACAAATGTTGACCCTACTTGTTAGGGTAGGTTGCCCATTAATGGCCAATCCCAACAATCACCCCCTTTGACATTTATATAAGCAATTGTCCTCTTACTTCTTCAGCACAAGCTTGCATCTTGCAGCTCTTCCAAGCTTACCATTCTGAGAGCGTCTCCGGCCAAGTTTACAGGTACTTGCCACACCTTTCAATCACCAGAGTCACCAAAGCACAACCTTGCTTACACCAAAGGACCACTTCAACCAGATGGTCTCACACATCACATCTGAAGAGTGTTAATGCTTGTCTCTGGGACACAACATTCCCCTTCGAGCATATCATCCATGCTCGATCTGGAATGATTTATTAAGCCTCATACTAAGGTTTACAACACCCCTCCAAACAAAAATTTCTATTTCCAAGTGCGACAGTCATTATCTGAGTATCTTAATATGATCACAAGCTCACCACTCTTTCAAGAGTCTACTCATCCTGAAGTTGTGTCTGCTCTCTGTTCCACCCTAGGAACCACGCCTTACTTCTCCGTGAGTCTCTCGCACTTAGTCTCAAGAGTCCAGGCAGCTATCCACCTTTAACCATGAGGGCAGCCCATTAAAGGTTGATCCATATATGTCTTGATACTCTAAGTATTATAATGCCTTCACCGAGCTCACCACCTTGATAAGAGTCAACTTGTTCCCGGAACCTGCACATGCCCTCTGCTCCTTCATAGCAATTGCGTCTTAATGCTCCACAAGTCACCCACTTATTGTCCAAGGCAAATGTCTTCTAGCTCATTGATCTTTAGCATGGGGGCAATATCCATGAAAGTCAATCCTGTATTTATCTCCATACTCATCATAGCCACTTTATTGGCTATCCACCTATCCACTTATATCTAGCCACCATATCGACTCTGGGGCGTTCTGAACTGGGGCTTCTATCATGGCCCTTACACCTTCTCCTCAAGTGTCTCCGCTCATCGTCATGCGGCGGTCTGTACTTGGACTCATTTCATGGCCCTCACACCTTCTCTAAGGTGTCTTCGCCTTTCATAGGCGGTCGCATCCTCTTTCAGTTGAGATGCTTCAAAGTGGCTCTAAATTCTATACCACCATGTGGACTATGGGAGAGATCATTACCACTGACGACATAGAAAGAGAAAGTTGTGGTATACTTCTTGCAATCCTCCACCTCGATTTCTATGTTTGGATCTTCTACGTCTTTCTGCTCGACAGCTCCACCTACACCACCTCTCTTTGATGTCTTTGCCTTTCATCATAGGCGGTCGCCTTTTATCACAGACATTTGCACCCCTTCAATTAAGTGCATTTGCAACAGCTCATCTTCTATCCTTGCATGCACTGGAAAGGTCCTCGCTTGTTGCCTTTATCAAGAGCACAAGAGACTTCATGTTGTACACAGTCTCTGCTCTAAGCTTCATCTGAGAATTCTTCTTCTCCTTGCACCTGTTGTCTCATTACAGTACCTCGTTAAATCCTTCAGGTACTCCTGCACAATCTCCGTGTGTCCTCGTGCAATTTCTGTTCTCCAAATCTCTCCTTATTCCTTGCTTATGTTTAACATGAGAAAGTAGCATGGGATTAGAGTTGAAAATTTAAATTTGTTTTTGATTACAGAAGCTCATTAATTTTAATGGAATTAAGATGTTATGGATTAATTTCGCAAGTCGAACAGGTGTGATGCATAGTTTAAGCAATAGATGTGCTCAAAGATACTAATTTGTGAATGTTTGGAAATTTGATGCAAATTGTGTTCCATAAAATTTTTTTTTAATGAATTTTTATGTGTGTTTTGGATTTTTTTGATGCGCTGATCTTAAAATTAATTTTTTAAAAAATAAAAACACATCATTAATTTTGATGCATTTCGGCACAAAAAACGAATTGAAAAGTAACTGCAACCAAATTCTTAAACAGACCTTTTATATGTATCTGATTTTTAATCAGTTTTCCTAAAAATAGGTCATAAAACAATTGGAAAAAAAAAAAACCTAACTTATGCTTGTATATATTTCTACTTTTTTTTCAAGATTGTTATATATATATTGAACTCCCATTAGATTTTTTGACTCTAGAATTTAATCTCTTGGTTTTCAATGATATTTGGGTTTTTACTATTCTTTAATAATTTTATTTTTTTTCTTTTATAATAGACTATTTGTCTTGTATTATGAGGATTATAAAATATATAATAAAAAATATGAATTTCTCCTATAAATCACTTGTATTTCTTTAAGATTTTTTTTTTAAAAAAATATTAACTTTAGTTTTATGAATTTCATAAAACATGTGCTTTTCTTTCAAAAAAGGCAGTGTAATCGATATATTGCAAATCTAATACTTCCTATCTTTTTCTTAAACACAAATAATTTTGAATTTTAAAAAATTTCAGACATAAAAGTTGATTTAACTAATCTTATAATGGAAATAAAATAAAAGGTGTAAAAAAAATAATGGTGTCCAAGACAGGGCAAGCATGCTGACGGTAATTAGCTCTTAATTGAACTTGGTAACATGCATGAAGATTTTATGTTACTAGTTGTAAAAATTGTACTTGGGAATTTCGGGATATTTCTTCATATCTAATCCTATGTATGAGAGTTTAGACACAATAATAATTAATGAAAGCTAGTTTAAACATAATAAACTAAACTATTCGATTATAATATTCCATCTGATCATATAAGTCTCTCTTTTTTCTTTTTTCCCATATATAATCAATTTCAAAGTTTTCATATACTTTAAGATTCATTAATTCAAAAGAGAACGAGAGAAAAAGAACGGTTCCCCGCCTTGCATTAAAGCAATAATATCATCAATGAAAGATTGGATCCAAATTTAACCAATGAAATGCATCAGTTGATTGCAAGTCAATAGAAGGCAAAAGTGCACGGGTTCAAGCAAATAATTTAATGCTATACGTTGCTTTTACTGTAGAAATTTCAGCTTGATTTTGATAAATGGTGTATGTTGTTGCCTTATTAGTGTTTGATTAGCATTGAAGGTTGCGGTTTAAGAGTAATTAAAAGCTATATATTATAAGCTTTTTCAAACTCAATTAAGTTCTTATCACAATTTAAAATGAAAAACAGGTTTAAACAATAGAAATCATACATACAGCCTTTAAAGTTATGGCCAGTATTCAACCGCACCGTTCTAACCCTAATATAACCCTTGTTTTGTTTTGTTTTTTTTTAGTATTATCCCTATATTTTACTTTAGTTTTAATAGCCTTTTCAATATACACTCGATTATACAAAAAAGTCACTCATATTCTATAATATTTCCAACCAAACCCAACTTCACCTGAGAAAGGGACAAAAACGGATATGATCAGCACAAAAGCAACCATGCATGTACTGGGGTGGGGACTTTATAGACCACAACTTGGCCCTCTAGCTCGCCAACGCCATCACCAAGTTGAAGCTCTTTTCTTCCATGGTGGAATTCATCTCTCGATAACTTAGCTAGATGCCCAACAAAAACCTTTATGAAACTTGTTCAACAACTTAAGAACCAAACTATTAGGATCAATCTAAGGTGTTTACATATATTGAGTGTGTCATTATGTAATATATAATTGGTCCAGGGATCACAATTTAATTAATTACTTGTGAAATCTAGCTGTAGTCTAAAATCCCTTAGATTGAATGGTCCACTCAATAGTTTAATTAGCTATAACTATCAATTAAGATATTTTGAAAATATCACAGCTGTTTCAAAAAAATAAAAAAATTGGACGTTGTAAAATACCAATTATTTTTGGAATTTTCTTAAAGCATTGTACAAAACGCCTCAAGCTATTAAGCAATAGGCTAATCATATAGCTTGTATGCTAATTATTTTACAAGCTATCCAAGTACATTAATCTAGTAATTAAAAAAAAAGAAAACATTTTGTATTCTAGTGTGCATTTGTTTAATGTTTGAGGACAGAAAGAACAGATTTAAAAGAAACATAAATATATTTAATTGAAAAAACAGGAACATAAATAATAAAGAAAAATTCAATGATTCTGCATAATATACGCTACAATATTTAATTTTCAAAAGACAAGGATAATCTCAGTCATTTATCTTGTTCATTAAACACCTTTAAGATACTTTATATAAATGTCTCCAAGATAATTTTAAATTTATTTTATTTTCAAAACAAGAAATATAGGAAGACATGTTTCCTATATTTATATTGTCTATTCTGCCCATTAATAAAAGGCTACCTTAGAGCAATAAAAAAAAACTGTACAAAATCCTTCCTTTTAAACTCAAATTTAGTGATTAAGAGTAACAATGCTGTAGGAAATTATTTTCTTTAATAATTCGATTTCAAAGGGAATTAACTAAATGGTACTCCTTGTCGGAACAAGATTTCAATTAATTAAAAAAACAAAAAAAACTTACCTCATGAGTGCCGATATAATTAATTTCAATTGATGCCGACGTGAATAAGATCAAGACCAATAATTACAAAAGGCTCTATATTTAGCAGTCACAGCCTTGAGTGTCTGGTTTCTTTTGATCCCAATATTGCAGGACACTCGTGCGCTGACTCAGTGAATAGCAACCCTACTCATCTCCCAGGCAAAGTTACTTCCCTGTCATTGCCCAGGCCATCTGCAAGAGCTCCCTCAAATTAACCACAATCATGATAAGGCCACTCTTGTCGATCGATCATTGCAATTTGTTTGCACCAATTCTTGTCGGTCCGACGGTGCAGGACGTGACACAGCGTCTGTGCTATGATTGGGAGGTGATTAGATGCCCATTTAGATCACTTGGTGCTCCACTTAACCTCATTGATCATTGCTAGCTTCACGCTAGCTATGGCTCATGGGCTGCCGGGACTTGCTTGTGTCATGTGTAGCAAAATTGGTTGTGGAGGAGCCCTTGATTTTGTGGTGTTCAACGCTGAAACGATACTGCTCAAAACTGTGGTCTCTGTTGCCTTGGCCCTGCTAGTCCCCCATAAAACCAACAAGGGGCTAAAAGTGAAGGGTACTGTGATTGGTTTTATCATGTCCAAGTTGATCAAAATTCTTCCGTCCGATTAAATCCTGATCTATGTAATATGGCTAAATCCAAGATTATCTTACTCTTTTCTGTATTTATCCTCGAATTTTATTTTTTTTAAAATAGTTCTGCCACTGGTTAATCAAACAAGAGTACTGGAGAGGCATTTCAACTAAGCAATGGAAGCACCAACTCTCTTTTCTGACAAATCCTTGCTGCAAGGTGCACTGCTTGCTTCTTTCTAAGCTTCGTCATTGATTTATGGTGGACAATTTGTCCACTGTAAGGCCATTCGATCAAGATCAAAGATATTGCAATGAGTAGATGATAATGGCGAGCCAGTCTCATAAATTTCTAGCCTTGCCAGCACCATCATTGCCCCCGCCGTTGTTTTTTCCAGCGAATCCACAAGACAGACGATAGTGATAAAGCAGATGATCAGTTGTATTATACGGCCACTTTGCATAAAATTCCGATCTTGTCATAAAAGCTGGACAGGATTGATACACGGAGCTCAGTTAGCCTTTAGCAACATTTACTAAGCTTTTAGCGGCAATTACAAATTAACGATAATGGAGCGTAATTACAATTGTATTGCTTCAAGTTTCTTAAACATCATTTAAACTTCAAAAACTACTATTAAGGGAAAATCAGAATGATAATCAACTCAAGAGAATTACTAAGATTACTCTACGATGTACAGACTTCTAGCGACACTTAATACAAAAATGGGGTTTATTCCCATCATCAGCCAACTGTTTTCTCACCTCATTTATTTATTTATTTTTCTCGAAAGAGTAATAATATTAAGGGGGTATTATTTATTCCTAATTATACACTATAATAATTTTTAAGGGGTTATTGATGTTGTCATTATATTCGAAGCATTCCATCGATCTTCGAATCTTTAATATGCTGCAACCAAGCTCTTCCTTAAAAATGCCAATAAAATATATCAGAATTAACTATTTTAAAGATGTTGGAATATATATCTATGTTTAATTAAATTATCGCACAATTTTTGGAATTCTAGGTTGAGATTCCCTATATGATCATAATCGCACATGTTCTTCCACAATTCACAGCCGAAAAGAAGAGAGAGAAAAGAAAAACATCTTTTAATTCTCTTATAGGGGCTGCTTTAATTCTCTTCTCTGGATGGTACATATATGCTGTGTGTATAATCATGTACGATTAGGAATCTTCAACCATGTCATATATATAACCTATCACTTATGGAACGTTAATTTAATCCAATAATATATACTAGATTCCATGATGAGACTTCATTTTCATTTTAAAAATTATTTTATATTACTCTTTAACATATTAAAATTTATTTGAGCTTAAAATCTATATAAATTCATTTGTATATCATTTTTAATTTAATTAAATACATCAAAGATATGAAAATCAAAATTCAAATTGCTTTTCGATATAATATCTAAAGAAATATCTCATTCCAAAAGTTTACATGTAAAATATGAAAAATAATTTTATATTTGAACGACAAATGAAGGGACGTATGCGTTTCATGATCAGTGAGCGAAAGATTAGCAAAAAAAAATAAAATTATGTACTAAAATTTATCAACTTACTTTAGGTAAAATTCTTGATTCTTTTATGAAAAAGACTCGAACCGACGGTGTGCAAGTCTCAAACATTCTAGAAAAAAAAAACCCGTCTTTCATGTTCTTTAGCTATACATGCATCTTCTTTTTTGATAAGCAATCCGTAAAATACTCCACGTACGTATAATTAATATGAGGGAACAATATGAATGCCCAACTCTTTTTTTCATTATTATTATTCTATCAAATAAGAAACGCAAACGTCCAACTTTACACATTGAGTTGTGACGTCCCACATGAAATACCATCAACAAATAATAACAAGACCTTAATTGCAAATGATAATGGAAACTCAACAGAAATCCCATTGAGGTTGTTTCAATGTAAAACAATTATCAAAGCATAGTTAATTGCATGAATAATTAAATCATCAAAACAATCCAATTTTATTCCACTTTCTCGGTGTTGTTGTGTGTGTGTGTATATAGACACACACACTAACTATTGACTATATATATTAGAATATGTTAAAGAGCCAGTTCAATCCAAAACTGTTAGGTAATGTCCAAAATATGATTTATATTATTTTTTAACACATCCCCTCAAGTGAAAAACCCTTTGAATTTGAAACTTATATAAATTTACGTTACCTTGTATTTAATTTTTATCAAATAAATAGAGATGATGAGATTCAAACTCGTAACCGCTTGGTTATCAAGACTTTTATATTATATCAAAGAACCAACTCAACCCAATAACTTAAATTGTTAGATAAGATTTAAAATATGATATATATTATTCTTTAATAAAACAAAATATCATGATTATATGCTTTCGGGCAAGAGATTAAGAACTCACTGAAAGATCTTAATTTGGCAAGAAATTAAGAACTCACTGGTGGGGATGAATGCCTCGCAATGCGGCATGCATAAGCCGATCAAGCATGGAGGGGCCACCGCTCCCCGCCATATTGCACATCCGCTTCCATTGACATCAGCATGCACCAAATTATTAGACTATGTATGTTTAGCTCTCAAATCGTTTGCCACTAAGACAAACCAATGTGGATCCCACTTAGCATAATCAAGCCTTCCTATTGGCTGCCACTTGGAACCCAAAACAGCCATACAAGGATCAATATAGCTTATGTTAAATCAGAATATTCAAATTGATCCACCTTCCTAGTAAGTGCAGCACACCAAGGACCAATCTCACACTCTCAGTACACGTGTGAGAGAGTGAGATTCTCGCATTCTTGAAACTCTCCATTTTATTACATCATTATTTTGGATAGAAGCCTTCACATTTCACACCCGAACTGCCTATATATATATATTGGTCTCGTTAGCCATTTATACTTAGGAGACGCATACAAGCAACTTGAGCTTCGAGTAGTCTTCCTCTCTTTTTTTCCCCTCTTCTCCTTCTCTTGATCTTCTCATTAATTACCAAACCTTAAACTAGAAATCAACAAAAAAAAAATGGAGGGGAATGGTTGTTTAGGAAGTTTTTTTCAAAGATGCAAGCCTTACATAGCCATGATATCCTTGCAATTTGGCTATGCTGGCATGAACATCATCACCAAGGTTTCTCTTAATCGAGGGATGAGTCATTATGTGCTAGTGGTCTATAGGCATGCCTTTGCTACTGCTGTTATTGCTCCTTTTGCTATTATTCTTGAGAGGTATACAAATAGGTTACCATGATTAAGAGAGTACTAAAGTTTATCAATCTTTAGTAGAAAAATAAATTTATTCACCATGTTTTCTTATTATTTATGTACAGGAAAGTACGGCCAAAGATTACATTTCCCGTCTTCATGCAAATGTTTGTGCTTGGTCTTCTTGGGTTAGTGTTTTTTTCTCCTTGGCATGACATGGTTCTAAACTTTTGGAAGATTTTGAAGTTAAAAAGACAGTCAATCTTAACTTGTTCCTTTTGTCCTTTCTTATTCGAACAGGCCTGTGATTGATCAAAACTTTTACTATGCTGGGCTGAAATTCACTTCTCCCACCTTTTCATGTGCCATGAGTAACATGCTGCCGGCGATGACATTTGTCATGGCAGTTCTTTGCAGGTACTGTAATAATTTCTCCGTTTCGAACTCTGTTTTCTTTCCCTGTAGTCTGTACTTCTCCTTTGTAGCTTTGGTCTGAGTGACAACTGATATACTTTTGCTTTGATGGGCCTGTGCTAAAAACATAAAGGATGGAGATCGTGGACATAAAGAAAGTTAGATGCCAGGCAAAGGTGATTGGAACCATAGTAACCGTGGCTGGAGCCATGTTCATGACATTGTACAAAGGTCAGGCTATCAATTTGATGTGGTCGTCTAAGCATGTCACCACTCAGACATCTTCTGCTACTGCCACAACTGGATCAGCTGACAAAGATTGGCTTATGGGTTCCATTCTCCTCATCATCGCTACACTTGCCTGGGCATCATTCTTCATTCTCCAGGTAAATAGAATGAATAATACAAATTTTTGTTTGTGATTTTTTAAAAAACAACTCAAGACTTTAACTTTCTGTTGCTTTGCTTTTTACAGGCAGTGACACTTAGGAGGTACTCTGCTCAGCTTTCTCTTACAACCATTGTGTGCTTTTTGGGTACTCTACAGTCCATAGCTGTCACTTTTGTGATGGAACACAAACCTTCTGCTTGGACCATTGGCTGGGACATGAATCTTCTTGCTGCTGCCTATGCTGTGAGACTCTCTCTCTCTCTCTCTCTCTCTCTCTCTCTCTCTCTCTCTCTCTCTCTCTCTCTCTCTGTTGATAGTAAAGATACTAATAAGTGTAATTTTCCATTTTCAGGGAATTGTGTCTTCAAGCATTGCATACTATGTTCAAGGACTTGTCATGCAAAAACGAGGGCCTGTCTTTGTCACTGCTTTTAGTCCTTTGATGATGATCATAGTTGCAATCATGGGCTCTTTCATCTTGGCTGAGAACATTTATGTTGGAGGGTAAGTTCTTACTCCCTCCCAAGAAAAACTAGTCTGCCATTTTTACTTTCGGATTTAACACACTCACCGATAACTTTTTTTTTTTTGTTTGGTTTTACAGTGTTCTTGGTGCTATATTAATCGTAGCTGGACTCTATGCGGTTCTATGGGGCAAGTACAAGGAACACAAGGAAAAAGAAGCAGAAACAATCCTTGAACCAATCAAAGAGAATGGAGAGAATGGTCACACAGAAGGAATGATCCAGGATATTGAAGCTAACAATGACATTGAGAGGCAAACAAATCAAGCTAACAATGTGACCTTGCAAGCCCTGGCTATTACTCTTCCAATTTCACAGCCTCCCATGATAGCCAAGGAAGCACCAAGAGCTTCATTAGTGTAGGAAAAAGATGAGATAAAGAGAGAAATAACAGAGGGCTAAATTCAGGAAAATCAAGCTTCTTTTTCTCTTTTGCAGTTTCAACTTTACTATTTTTACCTTTTCTTTAGGGGGGCGGGGGGCTTTGCCTTTGTTTTTATTTTCTTTTTTGTGGGAGTTAAAATTATGGAAATGAGAAAATGCATAATCTTCTTTCATGGCTTCTATCATTATCGTGTGTCCTGTCAAAAGCTTGAGCTCCAAACTCATAGGCAGATTCCACTCAGCGTGTGGCTGCCTTCCTTTTTTTTTTCCTTTTTTTTATCATGTCACCTCTTACAAATACTATGAAAATTTTATTTTTAAAATAATTTTTATATTAAAATTATATTTTTTTTATTTTTAAAATCAGCGCATCAAAATAATTCAAAACATATAAAAAAATTAAATTTTAATAATAAAAAATTAAATTTTCTAAAAATATAGATTGATTTGTGTTTTCAAACATTCTTTAATCACCCTTCATTTTTATTTTTTTTCACCATTGCATGCTATACGTCGTTTTTGTCATCACTATTATTCACAAATCAAGTAATGATGGAAACACTCATCTTATCTTGAGACTTGAATGTGTTAGTTCAAATATTGATTATTCTCTTCAAATAGGATGGTGCAATTAATATAGATTTTGTTTTAGTATTACATACCATGAAATACGTGGTTTTTATTTTTGTAAGGATATTGTTTTGTTTATATATGGTAAAGTTATTATACATATGAATTTAATAGGTTAATTTAATATATTTTTATTTTAAAAAAATATTTTAAATAATAAATTATATTTTGATTAGCTCATGAGTTGATTCTTTCAATTTAACTATGTTAATCCTTATGATTTAATTTAAAATTTAACTTAAATCATTTCTCAAATTAATGGGTTATTGAATTAACTCGTTAAGTTAAAAAAAAAATTAATAACAGTCACATGAGGAACACACATGTCCCACAATAATTTATAATTACATCAAAAGTTATGTTTTTTATTAGTTTTATCTTTAAAATATAGAGTTAACCATGATGAAATTAACTGCCAATTTATATTTACATTTTTTTAAAAGGAAATAACATTTTTATTCATTCATTAATATGAGAATCCTACTGTCATGCACTACCTTGAATGATTTGGAGAAATAAAAAATATGTGTGTATATATAAATTATTTTTAAAGTTATTAAATACAATCATTATCCATCTCAAGACTTGGGTTATGAAATTAAAAAAAATAACTTAGATTAATCTGAAATAATATTATTTTAATTTTTAAAATAAAAAAATTAAAATAATATTATTTGAAACCAAATTTTAGTGAGGTTGTAAATTTCCCTGCCGAATCACATGAGATGCAAAAAAACAAATTCTTCAACAGATAAACTATTTATTGAAGTTATTAAACACAACCCAATCTATTTTTTGAACTTGGCCTAGTTAGGTACCAGATCAACGCCCAGGTTTAATAACACATGCAACTGCCCATCTCCTAAAAAGGTACAAATTAAAGTGAAAGCAAAAACATAAAAGCCACATGCCTTCAGATCATGTAGCCCCGACGGTGTTCATCAGTAATTCTTGAAATGAAGTTAGTAATTTTGTCACCTGGAAACCAATTTTGTCACCTAGCTCTGCTCCACTAGTGGCCTCACTGTATCTATGACGTGATTCTCGAGTGAGCTCCCAAGCAAAATTTAATTTAATAACAGTGATTCCATCATCAATTCTGCTAAGTTTTCAATCCATCTGATCTTTCGTCGAGTAACCCAGGAGGGAATATAATGTTGACACTTTGCACCATGCAAAGTGATGATCAGATCACACCCAGTAGTGATGCAAACAATGACTTGAAATAAGTCTGGAATCCAGTGAACACAGACATGCCTCTTCCACGTACAAATGTTCTGATTCCTAATTTCTATTTTGAGCGCCATAAGTGGTCTAGTTGCTGTGCTGATCAGTAATCTCTCGCTTGTTAGGATAATATTATCAGTGCCATGCGCACCTCTCCCCTTCCACCTTGATCTCCTCCTCTAACCTCTCACAATCTCCTGTTGCCACCATCCTGGTCAGCTCGGTTGATTCTTGTTAAAAAATAATATAAATTATATCATGAGATTTTATCTAATTGTTTAATAGCTTAAATTATTGAGTTGAGATGGTTCTTTGACATGGTATTAGAGTTTTAATAATCAAGCGGTCACGAGTTCGAATCTCATCATTCTTATTTATTTGATAAAAATTAAGCATAAGATAATGTGGACCTATGTAAATTTCAAACGTAAAAAACTTTTACTTGAGAAGATATATTAAAAAATAATATAAATTATATTCTAAAACATCATCTAATAACTTAAGTTATTAGGTTTAGATGATCTTAATAATTCCAATATCTATCCTAGGCTAGGCGCTGATCATGTCTTCTGGGATTTGCTCAAAGCCTGTATATGGAATATTAACATTGAAAAGTTGCGTTGGAATCGCATGCTGCAATTTCAATCATTTTCTATACCAACGAGACAATCACGGTACTGCATGAATATATATTATTTTTTATTTGAAAAAAAAAAAAAGATGATTGGAAAGTAGTGCAAATTTAGATAAACTGGGTATATTAGTCAATTTTTCCCTATTTATTTATTAAAAATCTCCAAAAGGGCTGAAGAGCCACTAATTGTAGATTTCCCCATTAGAAAAATAATGTTGGTGGAAGATTAGGTGGGTATCAATGGATGATTAATTAAGGACAGAACATTCCGATCCAGCTTAATCTAGACTTTCATTAATTATATAATTAGTACAGAACCTTCAACTTGTGAATTTTGATGCTATGCCAAAATCCACTAGGAAAAAAAGGAATTAATGCTCCCAAACTTTCTCATATTTTAGTGTAATACATAAAAGAAGTTGACCTCTGATTTACTTTTTTGTTATTTTTAAAGATTAAATTATATTTAGAATTTAATTTTTAGCATTTAAAATTATTTTAAACATGAGATTCTATATAAAAAAAAAATTAATTGAATTCAATCCAAAAATTACAAACATGCTATCTATGAAAAAAAAATATTTTCCTTTTGGCGAGAGGTTTAGACTCTCTAATTAAGCTTGGATTGGTTAAAAAAAGCAGATTTTTCCAATTTGGATAATTATGACTACAGCAATATTGATAAATACCACTAGCTAGCTAGAAAGAAGCGTGTATGTTGCATGGAAATCACTAGCATTGAAAATGATCATGCAACATCGGTTCTCCACATAATTTTTGTTGCACTCTTCCGAGTTGATTTGCCCTCTAGCAAGGGGACACTCAAGACAAGGCTCAGAATCAATATTCTTATATGAAATATCAACCCCCACTAAGTTTTATTATATAGTTTTCCTTAGTGCAATAATTTTCATATAATGCTTGCTTTCATCACGTCGTGTGCTTCAGCTTTTTATCCAATTTCTTTTGTTATGCAGATTCACAATTAAATATTCATGACGACAAGAGCGTCCACTATTTAATAAGAATTGATTGCAATTGATTCATATAAAGACTAAGATGGTTTTAGTGCAAGTTTGACTAATCAATATGTACAGCAATATTGTGGAAAAAATACATGGACAGGGAAAAAAATTATTATTAAAAAAAAAACACAAATTTGATGTCTTGCCTTTTGGGCAAGAGACAAAGGTGATGAGAGCCACTTTTTGGCTAATAATTATTAGGCATATCTAATTTCATTGCATCATCTAAATAATGGTGGCTAAAAATATAGAAAAAAATTATTTTTTAAAATGTTTTTCATTTAAAATTATATTAAAATAATTTTTTTATTTTTTAAAAATTTATTTTTAACATCAACATATCAAAACAATTCAAAATCACTAAAAAAAATTAATTTCAAATAAAAATAAATAAATTTTAACAAAAAACAGGTTCAACCTTAATTTCAAATAATATCCACTATTTTCCCCTTGTATGAATAAATTTAATTTTTTTTTTTTCTTACATCATGAGCTGAACATGGAGATAAAATTGGGTTAGGCTAAAATTAATTATAAAATTGGAGCCAGTTTCACTATTAGGCATATCCAATTTCATTGACATCTAATAAATCAATGTCCCAAAATTGGGCTGTGTTGGGCTGGACTTGGAGCCTAACTTTTCCTCAAGAAAGGAGATTGGCTAGGCTTTTGCAAGCCCCGTAAGGTAAAATGGGCTTGATTTTTTAGCTTTGGACTACCAGACCATTTAAAGAAAGGAAACTATACGTACAGAACTTTTCCAGATCAACTCAAGCCAGTGGGCTTGGCATTCTTTGTCCAGACTAGTTAGCAAAAAATGTACTTCGAGACCGATTGCTGACTTCGAAAAGTAAACAAATATAAAATTTATATCATTATTTTAATATTATAATTATGGTTTTTATAATTAAAAAAATCAGCATTTACTTAGATTGGTTTAGAAGGAAATGGTTTAGGACAAACCCCATTTAACTTCAAAAAAAAAAAAATGTCGTTTTAATTTATTTTTTAAATAGAACAATGATTAACTTAATTCAACTGTAACTTTGTATCAAACACCTTAACATTTCCTTTTCCTAACAGAAAAATATTAACTGAGAGTGGCAATAAAAGGAGGGAAACCAACAACGGCTTATCTTCAACTCCAGCGCACAAACACATACACGCTCTTATCTATCTATATCTCTTAATTCAAATGGAACACTTGTCCTTGAGTTCCTCTTTGCAAGATGAAATCCAAACCGACAATTCGGGATTGCCCGAGAAAACTATCGGAAGTCAAGGGCTAAGGAAAAAGATTGTGAAGAAGGGAATTTCGTGGCAAACTCCATTTCTTGGAGATGAAGTGGAAGGTACAAAAACGAGCCCTCGAATTATATATTGTCTATGCCTTTTTTCTTCTTCTTTTTAGATTTACAGGAGAAGGGTCAGTTTGTTTCAATGTTTGTCACTTGATGGAGTAGCTTTAGACTCAAAGAACTGTGGTTTTAGAGATTCATCAAGAAGGCTTACATGAGTTTTCCTGGGAATGCAAACTACTGTTTCAGTTCATTTCAATGGATATATCGAAGGTGGGGCAAGTCTTGAGTCAAGTCGTGATAAAGGTGTTCCCTTTAAGTTCAAATTAGGCCAGGGTAAGTAGTGCTAATCAATCCATATCAATGGCGGTATGTCTATACTGTTGGCTACAGAGATGATAAGTTTTTGTTTGGTGTTTGGGTTCTAGGTGAAGTAATCAAAGGATGGGATGAAGGGGTTGCCACCATGAAGAATGGAGAAAGAGCCATTTTCACGGTACCGCCAAACTTGGCCTACGGGGAGACCGGTTCTCCACCACTGATTCCTCCCAATGCAACTCTTGTTTTTGATATTGAGATGCTGTCTTGGAGTAGCATCAGGGATTTAACAAGCGATGGAGGAATATTGAAGAAGATAATGAAGGAGGGTGAAGGATGGGCTACACCAAGAGATGGAGATGAAGTTTTAGGTAAACATCTGCTCTTGTAATCATAAACTTGTGCTGTGTAATTAACTCTAAATCGTGAGCACAGTTTGACTTTTATAATGAGTGGTTTATCTGCAAAATATAATGCATTTCCATCTCTGCAGTGAAGTATGAGGCAAGGATTGAGACTGGAATGCTTGTCTCCAAATCCGAGGAAGGTGCTGAGTTTCATGTAGGAGATGGTAAGTGTATTGTGTTGATAACATTTTTCCCATGTTAAATTTCTTGAAATTTGAAACATAAGTTGTTGATTCGAAGAAGGGTTTTTAGGTCGTTAGATTATCAAGTAAACATAAATTTATATCTTTATTGAAAAAACGATGTTATTTAGTGTTTATTTTTAAATTAGAGTATAAAAATAAAATAAACACTTTATTTTTCTCAATAATTAATCCATTTATAAACATATCTTCAAATGTTATTTGGAATGCAATTGTCCAGGCCCTCCAGGGTTTTTTTTTTTTGTTATATATTTCACTTTATCTTAAAACTATATTTTCTTATTAATACAAGCCAAAATATTATAACAAAATGCCTCCTTGATATTTGGATTAAATAAATAAATAAAGCGTTCAGAGTTGGTGGGAATGTCATTAGCAAAAAGTGAAATGCCAATAAAAAATAAAAATGCTTTTTATGTTAATATTAAAAGTTTTTTTAAAAAGGAAAACTGCTATTTATATTATTTATGTTATTATCATGAGTTTTTTTTTAATTAAAATCAAATTTGAAGTTATGTATTTATCATGTCAACCTACCGGACCAGGTTTAATAACTACAATTCAAAGATTTGAGGATGTTTGAAAGTGTAGTTATGAATTTATGATTGCTTTTTGAAGTATTTTTTATTCGAAAAGTATCAAAATAATATTTTTTATTTTTTAAAAATTATTTTTAACATCAATACATCAAAATAATTTGAAAGCACCAAAAAAATATTAATTTAAAAAAAAATTTAAAAAATTATTTTAAAAAAAATAAAACATAAAAATAAACATAAAACTGATTTTATTTTTTATTTTACTGCTGTTCGATTTAGGATATCTATGTCCTGCCTTGAGCAGAGCAGTGAAGACAATGAGAAAGGGTGAGAAAGCAGAGCTAGCAGTAAGACTTTCTTGTAAGTTTGTTCACTTTTTTCCTAGCTAGATAATTTTCCTTGTTCCTGGACGATTTCCTTTCTTCTGGTATCTTCTTCTTTCTGCTGTGCTCATTAATTAATCTAAGATCATTTTTCGTCAGATGGCTTCATTGAAAAAGGAAATTTAGCTCCTGACATTGAAAGTAACATTCCACCTTATTCTAATTTAACCATCCAACTTGAGCTTGTATCATGGAGAAGTGTCACCGATGTCACCGGAGACAAGAAGGTCCTTAAAAAAATTGTAAAAGCCGGTGAAGGATTCGATCGTCCGACCGAGGGATCCCATGTGAAAGGTAATCCCCTACATGACTATTATATTTCAGAGTAGAAGGTCACAACAATGGTGTAATTTCGTATGACCTGCCTGTGTTTGCAGTGACATATGTTGGCAAACTTGAAGATGGAACAGTTTTTGACAGGAAAGGGACTAATGGAGAGCCCTTTGAATTCACAACTTTGGAAGGTATTTTGCAATTTACGCATCCCTATTTCTTGCAGAAATGAGTTATAAGCATCAATTTTTGTGTAACATCAATATATTTTTGCTCTTTACGATTCCAGAACAAGTAAATGAGGGTCTAGACAGAGCCATTATGACTATGAAGAAAGGAGAGCACGCCACAGTGACCGTGGATGCCAAAGATCTCCATGGCCATGACATTCCAGGAATGCTTCCTGCAAATTCCACGCTTCATTATGAAGTTGAGCTGCTTGATTTTATTAAGGTTATTGTTCGAACTGCTTAAACTTGTTTATGTCTCGGCTTTCTGACAAATGCTCAAAGAAGATATTGTCACAACTCTGACCTCTGCGCAGGAGAAACCATTTTGGAAAATGGATACACGTGAGAAACTAGAAGAAAGTGAGAGGAAGAAGCAAGATGGCAATGTTCTATTCAAGGCAGGAAAATTCTGGCGTGCCTCTAAGAAATACGAGAAGGCAAGTCCAAACTGAGAAAAATACATCACCCCTTTAAGATTTTACTATCATTTTCAGTATTTAAACTGCAGAATTTTCTTAACTACAAATTCCAGGCTGCAAAATACATCGAGTTCGACCACTCTTTCACCGATGAGGAAATGTGCCTGGCAAAAAGCTTGAGGCTATCATGTTACCTGAATAACGCAGCCTGTAAGCTTAAATCAGGGGAGTTCCTTGAAGCTTCAAGGCTATGCACGAAGGTTTGTTTTCCTCAAATTAATTAGCTAAAAAAACCCCTTTTAGCTATCTTTTTTCCTCCATAAAAACCATGTTTCATCCACTACAGGTTTTAGAGCTTGATCCACTCAATGTCAAAGCTCTGTTCAGACGATCGCAAGCTTACTTGAAAACATCTGAATTAGAGAAAGCTGAGGCAGATATAAAGAAAGCTCTTGCCGTTGATCCAAATAATAGGCAAGTGTACAAGCTAACATATTTAGCTTTTTTTCAGCTTTTTTATTTCTTTTCATAATTATCTTTCTCCTTGTGACAACAGAGAAGTGAAACTGGAGTACAAGGAGCTGAAGGATAAGCAAAGAGAGTATGAGAAATACCAAGCTGAGATTTTCAGCACAATGGTTTCAAGGATGGGTTGATCACACTTCAAGTTATGCATGTGTAATGATATAAGTATTTTTTTTATTTGATTAATATAAAAAAAAAATGTAGAAACAAAGAGATATCCATGAATCATAAGATTTTTGCTCAATTTAATACTTTGTTTTTTATTTAATTTAGAGGAGATGCTATAATATATTGTGTTTAATAATCAGTAAGTGAAATGCCAATAGCGGAATCCATGAAGGGGCCATGGGAATCTACCCATCTGGGCTTAGGTCCACCAGCCTCCAGATGGGCTTGGAGCATTCAATGGAAATGTGGCCTTTTTTTTTCCTTAATTCGTAAGAGAATAAAAATTTATATTTTTTTAATGTGTCAATTTATTCAACATTATTACACAAGAAAATTAAAAAAAATGCTATTCGTGTTAATATTAGGAGTTTTTTTAAAAGGAAAACTGCTATTATTTATATAAAAAAGGAAAACTGCTATTTACATTATTTATGTTATCATTGGGAGTTTTTTCTTGATGGAAAACTGATATTTATTTTATTTATGTTATTATTGGGAGCTTTTTAAAAACAAAAACCGCCTTGACTAATAATAAATAAATGTTATTATTAGGGTCATCCAGTCGTCATTTTAAAATGGTGGATGGTGTTAGGTACTTCCGGCGGCCACCGTGGTCCTTATCTCTTCACTGATTTTATTTTTATTTTTCCTTTCCTTCCTCTTTTAAGCTATGATTTTTTTTTTGTTAATGTCATGATCAATGGTTTGATAACGATGCATGATAGTTGCCAGCTTCTCAAGAAAATTCTGGCCTACCAACCCACCCACCAAACAAGCTGGGTCCCTCGAGGCCTTGACCCTTTACCATCCTCACCCATTTTATACCAAATTCACCATCCAAATATCATATATTAAATCTTTTGTATTTTTGTTTTTTCTTGGTGGAGTTGAGGCCACGTTAGAGTCCAATCTTACTGAGGGTTTAGATTATCGGGTTAATTCGTGGGTTATTGAGTTAATTTTAAATAATATTTTAGATGGTTTTTTTAAAATAAATTATTTTAAATATAAATTTAAAAAAATTAAAACTAATTGGATTGAGTATTTTTTTAATCAAGTTTTTGACTTATCAAATTACTTAAATTTAATATATAAAATGATTTGAAAGCAAATTTAATCCAAGCTAAATTTAAAAAAAAAATTGAAAAGGTTTTTGAAATTACATTTTTTAAAATTTTTAAAAATAAATTTTATTAAAAATTATTTTTTTATGTTTTTAAATATTTTGATATATTAATTTTAAAAATATTTTTTAAAAAATAAAAAAATATTATTTCAAATCCTAAATCATATAGAGTCCCGCCATTAAAAGCAACTTTTAAATTATATAATAGTAGTAGGTCACATTATGTTGCCCCGTAATTATAAATATCTATTGCAATTTCTCTCTCAGTTATTACAAACCTTTTAACTTATCTTATTCTCTTAATTACAAAACTGTGGGCTGTGAGAAATGAAAAGAATGGTCTCCCACTTCACCAACTTTTGATTCCTCCTTCTTTACTTGTTAAAGTCTCACCTCACCAACCACCAGATACTTAAAAAAAAAAAAAAAAAAAAAAAAAAAAAAAAAAAAACTGTGCTATCTCTTCACCGAGAGTGAAGTCACGCGCCACCGTTCTTGACCACGTGGGACATTTTAATTGGTCAATGTTTCCCCACAATTGGCATTGACAAGTGACACTTTTTTCCCCTCCATCTCCTATGATAGCCACTATAAGCAGCAGAAGCTAAGAGTCGAACATCGGCCCTCAACTTCTTAAATTTATTCATGTTAGACCCTCTTCTTTAAATTAGATCAAACTCACTACTTTAATTTCAATGAAATGTATTCTTACCTAGTGAAACAACTCAATTGTTAATTAAATAACTTGAATGAACATCTGAAATTGGATTTGTATGAAAGTAAAAAGGGTTTATTTGACCCAATTTAAAGTGAGGGATTGAGTTGATAATGTTTCGAAATTAGAGGGACCATGAAATGATTTTTAACAAGAAACAAAATCCACTCACCAACCCCCTCCCTCGTAAAGACCAACTCCTATCCTACAATTTATATTCTGCCAAGGCCATCCAGAAAAATTAGACCCTTTCTCTTCCATTTTATTTTTTTCTCTCCACAATGAATCTCCTTCTGATTCCGATATCTTTCATCACCATTCTCTTGACATACAAAATCTACCAACGTCTACGCTTCAAGCTCCCACCAGGGCCAAGACCATGGCCAATAGTAGGCAACCTTTATGACGTCAAGCCGGTGAGGTTCCGGTGCTTCGCAGAGTGGGCTCAGGCATATGGTCCTATCATCTCAGTTTGGTTTGGTTCGACTCTTAACGTGATTGTTTCCAATACAGAATTGGCAAAGGAAGTGCTCAAGGAAAATGATCAACAGTTAGCTGATAGACATAGGAGTCGATCAGCTGCCAAGTTTAGCAGAGACGGTAAAGACCTTATATGGGCTGATTATGGACCTCACTATGTTAAGGTTCGAAAGGTTTGCACCCTCGAGCTTTTCTCCCCCAAAAGACTTGAAGCTTTGAGGCCTATCAGAGAAGATGAGGTTACTGCCATGGTTGAATCAATTTTCAATGACTGCACTCATCCTGGTAAGCTTTTCTTAGTCCCTATTTCTTCGACTTGTGTTTTTGGAATTAGCATTTGTTTTTCCTGGGAATTTATTATTTTAGGCATAATTACAAAATTATTACAGCTAGCCCATATTCCAGGTTGTTTGTTTTTTAAATTAAGACAAAAATTAAACTGGGTAGGTAGACAACTCAGATTGTATCGAATTAACTCTCACCAAGTTTTTTTAAAATCCAGTTCAGGCTAGATTTTGATTCAACCCATCTAGCCAACGGAGTAGTTGGATCCACGCGACTGGATTCATTAAAAATGACAATCACATAATTATGACATTTATATTTGCTCTCTGCTTTATCAGTTCTTATAGTTCCATTAATCGAACATCTTTGTAAGGTTGTTGAAATGTCACACAAGTAGTTGTGGATTTTCATCTTCTATTTTCAATGTCAAACATTTTGTCCGATTAGAACGATCTATATATATTTGTATAAACAAGTACTAAATTTTTGCTGGCTTTCTTTGACTTGGTGTCATGTTTTTGTCTTGTAAATAGTTATGGTTGGGTCGGAATAACGCACGGGATGTTCCCTGCATGTCAAGTTTTTGTCGTGTAATGAGTCGTTGACTGAGATCTATTCGTATTTGCAAATTTGCCCATACAAGGCCTTGAGCTGCTATGTTTCATGCTTTTTAATTACTTGTTTGTTAGCATTTTAATATTCTTCAACTCCCACCCACTTTCACTTTGGCATTTATTTTCATGTTTCAAAAGTTTTTTAAAAAAAATTTAAAAGTTTTTTATTTTTTTATTAACTTCAAATTAATATATTTTTAATATTTTTAAGTCATTTTAATATAATAATATTAAAAATAATTTTTAAAAAATAAAAAAATATCATTAACATATATTTTAATACAAAAAATTATTTAAAAAATAAAAAACAGGCCTTTTATTTTGGGCTTTGTTGCTGTCGTCGGCGTCTTAAATGTTAATCAGCTTGAAGTTTTTCTTTTTTCTTTTTTCATGGTTACCGGCTCTGGTTTGAAAAATGATCTTGTTCGTTGGGTCCTGGGGTTAATTCGTTGATCACCGAGTTAACAGGGAGCAATTACTTTTATTAAAACTGCGTTGTTGTTGTTTTTTACTTTGCTATACTATGTTCTAAAAGAAAAACATTGACCTGCAGAAAACAATGGAAAAACCTTGATGGTGAAGAAATATTTGGGGGCAGTTGCATTCAACAACATTACAAGGCTAGCATTTGGGAAGCGATTCGTGAATTCCGAAGGCGTTATGGATGAGCAAGGGCTAGAATTCAAGGCAATTGTATCCAACGGACTTAAGTTGGGGGCATCACTTGCAATGGCAGAGCACATTCCATGGCTTCGTTGGATGTTTCCGTTAGAGGAAGATGCATTTGCCAAGCATGGGGCTCGTCGGGACCGACTCACTAGAGCTATCATGGATGAACATACCCTTGCCCGGCAGACGAGTGGCGGTGCCAAGCAGCATTTTGTTGATGCATTGCTTACATTGCAGGAGAAGTATGACCTTAGTGAAGACACAATCATTGGACTCCTTTGGGTATGTAACATTCTGTAGTTTCTACTTTTGTTAAAGTAAAATATTTTTTGTTTTTGTTTTTGTGATATATGGTAGGTTTCTAAGGTATTAATTTTGTATGGCACACCATGCGCAGGACATGATCACTGCGGGCATGGACACAACTGCAATCTCAGTAGAATGGGCAATGGCAGAGCTAATCAAGAACCCAAGGGTGCAACAGAAGGCTCAGGAAGAGTTGGACAGTGTTGTTGGATTTGAACGTGTCATGACCGAGGCTGACTTCTCAGGCCTTCCTTACTTACAATGTGTAGCCAAGGAGGCGCTAAGGTTGCACCCCCCAACACCACTTATGCTCCCGCACCGTGCCAATGCCAACGTGAAAGTTGGTGGCTACGACATTCCCAAGGGATCAAATGTTCACGTCAATGTGTGGGCCGTAGCTCGCGATCCAGCCGCCTGGAAGAACCCCTTAGAGTTCCGGCCAGAGAGGTTCCTGGAGGAGGATGTTGACATGAAGGGCCATGATTTCAGGCTACTTCCATTTGGTGCAGGAAGGAGAGTGTGCCCTGGTGCACAACTTGGTATCAACTTGGTCACATCTATGCTGGGTCACTTGCTGCACCATTTTTGTTGGACCCCTCCTGAAGGAGTGAAGCCAGAGGAAATTGACATGTCGGAAAATCCTGGGCTGGTCACTTACATGAGGACTCCATTACAAGCAGTGGCCACTCCTCGGTTGCCTTCACATTTGTACAAACGTGTTGCTGTTGATATTTAATTTGGTAATTTGATGTCAATTTTCTGATTAGGCTTTGGATTGTGAACTACAAAAGAGTTGGAAAATGTCAAGGAATCTCTTTGTCAAAAGTGAGGACTGAGGACCAAATAAAGCACTATGTTATATTAAGGTACACAATGTTTTGTCCTTGTGTTGGATATGAACAATTGTAACACTTCTTCTATCAATTTCAATGTTCTTGCAAGGTTTTTGAATCTCCTTCAATCATCATCATCATCAACCTTGAAGGCTTGCTCCAACCTTCACTTTGTTAATTGGGGTAGACTCCAAGATCAGCTATGAGAAATATCTCTCACAAATTCCTTAATCTCGATCAGTATTAATAATCTGTTTTCAATCAGGGAGGTAAATTTAATTTTGATACATACAACTATGCAACTTAATCCCAAATATGATGACTCCATCAAAGCAGTGGCTATTCCTCGACAGCTCTCACACTTGCACAAACGTATGGCTTCAGACTTGTGATTTGCACTTTGCTGCTTTGTTTTCCTTGGATTATATCAGTTTCTGAGCTGGGGAAGGGTGAGAGTTTAGATGGCGTAGAGATTCAATGCAAAACTCTCTTTATGACCAAGTCTAAAATAAGGAATAAAGACCTGCAATAATGTATATGTGTTGAAAACTCAAGCATTTCTATATATATATATATATATATATGATTGAGGAGGTTACTCATAAAATCCATATCTATGTCATAAGCATAAATATATACAGAGTCAAACATAAAAGCATAATTGCCAGAGTGGTGTGTTTATTGCTCTATACTATACTGTAGGTAGCAGCACCAAGGCACATAAGGCTTTTGCATATTATGGCATCAAATTTACATAAAACTTCCCTTCTATGTTTTTAATTACTTCAACCTTGATATTCTCTTCTTTGATTCCCCTCCTCAATTTCAGAAGCAGATTGAATTTGGCAGAATCTTCAGCGACCTGCACCATCACCAAACCAAGGAAAAATCAGCTGGACAGCTTCCACATTTGCAAATCAAAGTGTGCAACGATGGGAAAGATCAATCCAAGTAGGGAAAATGAAGGCTAAAGTTGCAAGTCGCAACATTGTAAAGTTCCAACCTTGGCTTTCGCCAGAAGGATCTCTAAGAGTTCATATGGATACAATGAGTTAGATCTCTCCTGAATGGACTTAACAGCATGATTTGCTGCATTTTGGACCTCGACATCATTTGTTGACACCATTTTCCATCCTGATCCATGATCATCTGATTTGTGTAATGCGCCTGATTAATCACTATTTTTTGCAACTAAACTAACTACCACTTAGTAACACACTTTTGAGCAAAAATAAAACAAGGGACTCTGCATTTCACTGAGATTGGACAGAGCCAATCCTATGTAAAGAAGAATTGGCCAATCTAAAATGAAAGGATAGCATCTGTTAGGTCTACGTTGGTCTCCTAGTTTTAGAGACCGATGTAGACCTAACAACATCATACTGAAAAATGAAAACATAATAAGAAAACCTCACATGCCAATTCCGGTCTCATTACAACCATCAACAGAAAAAATTCAAGCACAACCAATTGCTTATACATAAAAGGACCTGTTACCTTGTTTAACGCCGAGGTCAGAGGATGTACCCCCTTCAACATGCTTGAATTCCTGCAACTGCTTGAAGTTCATCCATGGCTTCACCCAGACTTTAACTTCATATATCTTCTTATTACCAGCATCATTCGCCTCTAGAGTAAGGTGGTATAGCTTACCAGCAACCACCTGCTCTTTGGCCTTCACCACCCTCACAAACTCAAGAAGAGCATTCTGTAAACAATATCCAAGGTAAATACTAAAAATGCTAGGACCTTGCCGAAAAAGACACATCAAATACAATAAACAGGAAGATGAGTAAATTATCACTGTTATTTTCTGAGAATTCTTTTAATTTTCAAAATTGAACCCGTTTCGCAATCAGAAGAAAGGACTCAAGAACACAGCTTATGCACGAGGGTTTCACAGAAGATTTGTGAACACTTGAGAGAATAGCCCTTCAAGCAATTATATACAGATTAAAAATTATACATTTTGTTGAAATTACCAAAAAAATTCATCTATGCTTATCTTTATTTCTAAAATCATGAGTCAAATATCAATCATCCTGTTCTGTTATCAAATATTTCATAGAAAAAAAAAACCCTGAATTATGAACAAAAAATCATTTATATATATAAAAAAAAAAAAAACAAAGTAGAAAAATAAATCAAACAATAAGATAAAGACTAAATTAAAACATAAATCACCCCAAAAGAAAAGGAAAAAAAATCAATAGTAAATTTAATCAGAAACCATATCCAATCTAAGCAAATTTTTCTATGATCCCTCTCGAATCATTATCATATAAAAACAAAAACAAAACAAGAAAATCAAGAATTTCAGCAATAAAAAATGAAGAAAAAGATCAAGATAAGAAAAGACCTCTTTCGTGTTATGTTCTTGGACAGCAAAACGAGCGAGGCTATCAATCTCTCCACTGTTTTGAGAACCCTTACAATCATGAACACCACCAAGCTTCATCTTCAAGAAGTTGTCTTGTCTACAAAGACCAAGTTCAGTATAACACCCACAAAGCAAAACCAACACACTCAAGATTAGTAAGGAGAATTTATTCGTCTTCTTCGTCGTCGTCGTCGTCGTCGCCGTCTTCGTCAAACAAAAGAGATTTATTCGATTCTCTGTGCCTGTTTGTCCAAGGATAAATTTTCGCCGACAGCTATGTGATTTGTGGTGGTGTTTTTTGAAAGTTAGTTGGTCACTTCCTTCGCTCCTAAGGATTGGGTTTAAAGGGCTAAGCCCAAGAGTGAAGATTTGGAAAGAGTCCACGTTGAATGCAAACCACCCCAAATATGGATGGGCTTAGAGACTAAAAGGCCGAAAGTAGCATAGGGATTCATATTTAAATTATTGTTTTAAAACTCCTACAGACTGCTAGATCAATCCAGAATTTTATTATGCTGTAATTGAACTGGTATAAATTAAAAAAAAAATACATAGTTAATTTATTTAAAAATTATGATAATTTAGTGAAATAAAATTTATATTTAAGATTTTATGTAGTGTACAAATTAAAAAAATTATTTAACTAGCAAACTTCTAGTCTAGTGATACTGAGCTCCCTGTTAATTGTAACCAATACTGTTAAAATCACAAGTTAATTTATAAAATAATATAATTTCATGAATTAGCATATTGTTAATGTATTAAATTGGCTTAAAAACTTGAAAAGTAATAAAATTAAGATGAAATCATGTAAAATTATAATTTTAAAATTGTGATTGCAAGTTTAACATCCTATATGAAAATAAGTTTGAATATATTTTTGTATTAAAATTTTATTTTTTAAAAATTAAATTTTTTTAATATTTTTGAATTGTTTTAATATGTTAATTAAAAATAAATTTTAAAAAATAAAAAAATATATATTATTTTAATATATTTTTAAACAAAAAAAACATTAATTAAAAAAATAATATCAATCACTCTTACCCTGGCCAGCATCGTTCCATAATAAACCATCATTGCATCACATGCAATTTCCATCTTCAACCCTCTTTTTCTTTTCACTCGCCCATCAGCAATGACATCCTCTATATTCTCAATTGACTTGGAAGCAATTCAAAGAGCTTTACTTAATTAGGTCAAAAAAACTAAAATCTTTATCCTCAGCTTGCTTTATTTAAGATTTCAATTTAGAGATCTTTTTTAACCCGAATTAAAATATATTTTTTTAATTCAGCCAACCTAAAATCTCAATCTGACGATCTCCTTTAATCAGAATCAAAGTCTTTGTTTATAACTCAATCAACTTATTATCTCAATTTAGCAATTCTCTTTTACCAGAATTAAAATCTTCAGCTTAATCAACCTGAGATCTCAATCTAGTGATCCCTTTAACCAAAATCAAAATCTATCTTCAACTTAGTTAACTTAAGAGCTCAATCTATCAATCATCTTTAACCAAAACCAAAATCTTACAGCTACTAGGAGAATCATATTTTAATAGCTATATTCTCTAATACAACTTTTTCTTGGTAGAGTTTTGTCATCTCAGCGACTCATATTTTCAGCTAATTAACCTAAAATCCTGAATTTTAGCAGTTTCTTTTAACTAAAACCTTTTAAAGGTATCTTAATTATTTTGATTGAATTCAATTATGATTGCAAGTTGAAAATTGAGATTTCTAGTGGTAGGGTTGATCTTTCTTTTTTTCTTTTTTTTTTTTTAGAATCTTCTACTAATAGGGTTTTTCTCAATTTTCTTGCCTTGACAAAAAAAAAAAAAAAAAAGAAGCAACACTGACTCACAAATCTACTCTAGGTTAAGCAAAAATTGTATCTTCTCAACAACTCTTTTTTCTACTTTAGTTGACCTAAAATTCTTGATCTCAGCAATTCTCTTCAACTAGAATTAGGGTCTTACAGCTACTGTAGCTAGGAGCAAACACTTATTTTACCTCATATTTCTTATACATGTATATCAAATTAACATACAATTTCACAAAATCACTATCTAATTCTTTGTTCTCCCCGATGTCTCTCTTAGTTGGTCTTAAGTAAACTAATTATCCAATGATTTGTTTTAATTTTTTTATTCCCATTCTCATAATCATAATAATAGAATTTAGACATAGCAACATCATTAAAAGACTCACATTTCTCAATCTTACAACTTTTTTCTACATTTTCCTCTTGCTAACTTTTTTTAATTAGCATTCATACACAAACTTAAGAATTTCAAAATATTATTAAAACAATAAAACCAACCCAATTTATTCAAATTCTCAATTCTTCTAAAACACATAACATGATTTTTAATCAAGTTTCAACTTAAATTTGTTATCATTCATATCATTCTCATATCAAACAACTAACAATTCATCAAAACAATCATTCCCCTAAAAATTTACATAAAACTTAGAATTGAATTTTTGGGATTTTCTTCTTCTTACACCTAAAACTACTAAAACAAAGAAAAAGATTATAGAAAATGTCTTACCAATCAAATCTCTCTCTCTCAAAATGTTTCTTCCATCTTTTTTTCCATTTGTACCGTCGGCTTCAAATGGGAAGAAAGAAAGAGAATTTTCAGCAAGTTACAAAATTGCCCCTCATTTACATAACCGATGGTTTTGTTCTTTAATTCATTTATTATATATACAATACTACATCCAATTTGTACTAAATATTTGTTGTAGTTAAGTGGTAAGTTGTCATTGAACTTAATGTCTTGTCTGCGGTTTGATTCCAGCCAAAAACAACATATTTTAAATTTTATCTTTGCCAGCCAAACCTTAAGTTAGTGTCACAAACCACTTAGCCACACTAATCTCTTAGCAAGCATCATATCTATATAAATATGTATTTTAACATTAGAAGTCATATATGTTTCTTTCTATCAAAACTGATTGTAAAAATTTTTCACATACATTATTATTATTATTTATCACGGTTTACATTCCTTCTAACTTATCATATTTCAATTAAAAATTATCTTATTTAACATTGATTTTTAGATTGGGTGTTTACATCGCCTATATTAGGAATTAATTTCAACATTTTTATAATTGATAAGTCTTTTTTTAAGATCGATTTTGATTTTTCTAAATTAACAAAATTTCTTATTAGCATTTCTAAATAATCAGCAAGCCTTCTTTGTAAAGAAACTTATGTTAAATTTTTTTCGGAATCGATGAAATCATCTATTTTAAGGATTAACATCAAATTTTTCTTCAAGTTGACAGAATCTCCTACTCTACAAATTAACCTAAAAAGTTCTCACCACAATTAAAAAGTCTTTATTTTTTAGAAATTGATGTAATTTTTAATAAATCATGAGTAAAATAAAAAATACAAGCACGTAGTTAATAGGAAGCCCAAAGTAAAGGTAACATTTTACTTAAAAAGAGTGTTTCAAGGGTGATATCTATTTTTATTTATAACTAATCTAGTACTGAATTTCTGGAACTGATGTGTAATTTGAGATTTCTAATTTCCTTCCATGGTGATAAATAAATTTTATTTTTTCTAAAATAATTTTTTTAAAAAAAAAAAAAACCAACAAAAAAAAGAGGGAAGAGTCTTATGACGTTACACGGCATTATGAATCAGTAACCGCCTCAAGCCCCATCTCAAACTTTTCAGTAATCAGCTGCAGTTCTTGAGCTTGTGCTTATTTAGTTCTCGAGTTGACGATTGCCGATGACTCAAGCTCCATCTTCTGAATAGTATTGAAAGTACCTTCAGTTGATCGACCTCCGATATCCTCCATTGAAACCGTTGCTGCCTTAAGCCAGTACATCTCCTGATTCTGAATAATCTGCCGGGGTTCTTGAGCTTGTGACCTTATAGGTTCTGAGTTGATTATGGATGCTTTTTAAATCTTTGACTGATCTGGATTATACCATCATCTTCAGCAATTTCTGAATAATCCATCGGCTTCCTTTTTTCCGATTCCTTTTCCTTGAGTTGAGAGATCACGGTGTATTCAAAAATACATTATGAACCATACTGCAGCATTATCCAACCACCATGATTCGGTTGTCGCTACAGTCACCATGCCATGTACCGCCATTAGCACCAACCTTTTTATTCCTGTTTCTAGTTCACCAAGTGTTGTAAAGCAGAAAATATGTTGGAATATTTTTAATGACACAATTTTGTATCGGAAAGTAACATACTGTATTGTGACTTGTGAGTTGATTTAGCGACGCAACATTGGTGTCGCGATTCTCTCATGGCCACCATAACAATTGGACTGTCGTGACACTTTTTTTCTGTCACCCGATTTTCAATTTTATTTAAATATATTTTTAATTCCAAAATCCGCTTTGGGTAGAATTTTCCTTTTCTTTTCCTCTTATTTTTCCACATTTTAAAATTCAACTTAAAAGAAATTATATTGTTATCTACATATATCGAATGATTAGAACTCTAAAAATATTAAGAATTCTCTGACAACATTACCATCAATAAAAACAGTTTTATCAACACACAGCACCTTTGATGCGTCTCCACTGCTTATCCAGCCCGTGCTCCATGAAGGGCAGGCCATGACCTGCTAGTACAAGCACCTTCAACACTGACCTTATCATGCCCTACTGTGACAATGGCCATGAGCTTTAATTACCCAGGCTCCCCTTCCGAGGCAGGTTTGACATTGATGTTTGCTGGTTCAAGCTCAAAAGTATGTTCAGTAAGGCAAACTCCTTTCTGGTTTCCAATAATATCCGGTTCTTGAGCGTGCAAACAGAGAGGCTCATAGTTGCTGAACCTCTTTTGCCCTCTGCAGATATACTAACTTGACAAGGAACGAACTTATTGCTACTAGTTCTTGATCCAGGCACTATACCTTCAACATTAATAATTTTATTATCAATCAAAAAGAGATAAACAGTAGCAACTGACCTCTCAAGATAGCCCAGTTCAAGATAATAAGCGTTCAAAACATTTATAGCAGAATTCTAACCATCAGGCTTTCTTGGTTCAAGTACAAGTGTTTACTCACTATGATTTTGGCCATAACGAAAACCAACAATGGAGGTTTCTTTGAGGAGGGTTTGTTGTGAAGAAGAATAATGTCAATCATCAAAAGAAGAAGAATATTGGCAATCATCAAGATTGTACAGGCTTACTAGGTCATAAATCATAAAACAGATCATATTTTAGCAATATAAATTGGTATTATTCCAATTTGTATTTTACAACTTCCTGACGTGCTAATTATCCTAAGAAAAAACAAGCTAGAACAGTTGATCATGCTCCTAAACTGAAAAGAAAAATAAGTTCATCATCGATCACTGATGCTTGGTATCTTCAGAGTAAATAATCGAAGTAGAAGCGATTAGGAATCATCTCAGTCTCTTCTTCTTGAAGGGAATTCTCTGGGATTCCTTGCAACAACATCTTAGGAAAAGTATCCGTCCAATAGTCAGTGGGATAGTCGTTGTCACCTTCACCATCAGAGTACAATGGATCAGAAGCCAAGCCTTCATTCAAGTCAGTCCCCATAACCGGTACCGCACACAGTGCTAATACTACATTGCAAGAACCACCGTCAACCCTGGCCTTACCATCCCCAACAGCAGCAAGGGGACGCAAATTGGCATCCAAATCAGTAAATGTTGTTGCTGCTGCCTCATCGTTGCAAACATCTCCAGCATTGCGAACCTCCTCACCCTCCTTTTCAATAATGTCTACCGCATCATCATTGTCAGAAGGACCTTTAGCAGTGCAAGCTTCAAACCCCGTCTTCGGTTCTCGAGCAAGCACCATCATAGGTTCAGACGTGACGCATCGAGCAACTTTAGGTTCCACCCTCTTCCTTTTTTTCGATGTCTTATCTCTACGACCAGTAGAAGGGGGTGCGAGAGTTCCCTTTTGCATTCTGGTTTTGAAATACAGTAAGAGAAAAGCTTTGGTTTTTTTTTTTTCCCCTTGGTTGATTGATTGAGAAAAGAGAAGTGCATGTGTCTTTATAAAGAGAGGTAAGTCGGCTATTTCTTTGAGCTGTGTTGGTTAAGGAATCCAACCCTATTCAGGACTTTGTGAGTAGTTCAAATCAAAATCCGGGTGAAATTAGGTTTTAATTTGTATATTAATAGAAAATTTGACTTGGAAATTTGTATATTTTTACTTAAGGTTTTGATAAATATCCTGTAAAGGATGAGAGGAGATTCAAGGCAGTGTTTAGTTTTTTTTTTTTTTTTTGGACAAAAAAGACACACAAACGTGTTTTTGTTAAAAAGACATTTAAAAACATAAAATAAATTTGTGAATTTATATACTTTTTTAACCATAAGTATAGAAGAAACATGTTCTTGATGACTCCACTTTTGTCTCTTTTATCCTAAGATAATAGTCAAATATTATCTAAATTGAGACTATTTATCCTATTTTACAGCCTAATTATTGCACAATTGGTTTTAATGGAAAATTGTATTGCATTATTTTAAATACAACTTAAACATTTAATATTTTAAATATGATTGGTCAAGCTTTGTATTTGTTTTTCTATAATCACGAGTTTAAGTTCTCTCATGGTTACTGAAGACTTACATAATTATTAGCTTTAAAGTTTATAGAATTAGTTGAGATACACATAAATTATCAAAACACTCATGTTAATAAAAAAAAATATTATTTCTTCATCAATGTTTTCAATTAAGGCCTCTACTTAATGGTGGCTGTATATTTGCTTTCTTGAGTTTGTCTTCATCATCTCTCTAATGTCATCATACCTAACAACCAATTGCCTCAAGATCAACTGCATAGCATATAACCTTCTTTTAACACCTCCATCTTGAGGTTTGTGAGCAAAAATCTCATGTTTGCTCTCTCCTGCATGATTTAGCTCATAATATTATTGGTTTTTTGGGCTTGTTTTCAAGCATTTTTATAGTTTGCAGAGGCAAAATGAAACCTGAATAATATACTACAAAGGTTAGGAGTGGTTTAAAAAATTAATTTATGCAGTGTTTCATATGATTAATAAATGATGGGAAAATTATATATAGAAAAGGGGATTAACCTATTTTCTAGATCATAATAATTTTTTTAAGAATTTCTTAGATGTTCATTTTTTTTCCTTAAATAGAGATGAGGTGGAAAAAGTAAAAAAGAAAAAAGGCTAAGGAAAATAGAAAGAGAGAGAGAAATCATCCATAATTCACACATAATGTAGTTTATAAAGTTTATTAAAAAATTAATTTGAAGTAAAGCAGAAAATAAAATACATATATATATATATTTATATTTTACATCTTATTGGTAGGATTGTCCCCTTGGGGACATTATTCTTGCAAGATACAAGGCAGTTACCAAAAACAAACGGTAAATTTATGGATTGATCAGTAACATTTCGAACTTCAGAACAACACAAAATCAAAGCAGAAACCAAGCAATCTTCTAAGTGTGGAGGACAAGCAAGCCAATAACAACCAATTTGAACCCATTTTGTATTAATGAAGTTCATCAAAGAGCTGCTTAAACTTGACTTAAAGAAAGCAGCATGCAGGATAAAGTCCAAGCAGATAGTCACATTGGAGGACCAATGAAAACAGCTTTTCCTGGGGGGATATGGATTCTTCAGCTTGAGAAAACCAAGTCTCTACACATGATAAAGCAAAAAAGATAAGATTATTGACCAGAAAATCTAACTTGCACACAGAAAAACTGGAAAATTAAGCTGTGAAGTACTGTAAGTTGATTTATCTTAAGGCCTACGCCTCTCTCGTTCTGTCAAGAATCCCCCTTCGATGTTTTTCAGCCTTGCCAGGATTTCGACCACGTTGATCCTCTCTTCAGGTGATTCGTTAGCACATTGCAGAGCCAACTCCATTATAGATGTGACACAATGCTCCTTGTTTAAGGAGTGGCCTCTCCCCTGTTCAGCAAATTACTATCCACTACGTCAATCACTGAATCAGGCAGCGATTCTTCGACCAATCGTTTCAAGCTCATCTCTCCCTCGAACATTTCATCGGTAGGCCTTTTTCGCGTGAATATTTCCATCAACATGATTCCAAAGCTGTAGACGTCAATCCCGGTGGACACAAGTCCGTCCAGTCCATACTCTGCAAGTGACAGATAAAATGTTATAGGTTGTGATTTGACAAATATTTAATAGAAAGCAAGCCACGCATTCGACACTACAGATTCCCTGCTGCCATGTACCCTATTGTGGCAAGGGTCTTGGTTTGTGCAACGGACTCACCTTCACCCAAGAGTTTTGCAATGCCAAAGTCGCATACATGCGCAACCATGTCTTCATCTAGCAACACATTGCTCGACTTCAAATCACAATGCACCACAGGAGTTGAATAGCCGTGATGGAGATACTCAATGGCAGATGCGACATCTATCATAATGTTCACTCTTTGAATGATATCTAAGAAATAGTTGTAAGAGTATAACCATTTCTCCAAGCTTCCTTTAGGCATGTACTCCAGGACCAGGCCCTTGACATCAAGATTACAGCAACTGCAGATAATCTTCACAAGGTTGCGGTGTCTGATGTTGCGCATGATTTCGCATTCTGTGTCAAAACTTCTTAGCCCTTCTTGCACTTGCAGATTAAAAATCTTCACAGCTATATTTAGCTCGTCAGGAAGCACCCCATGATACACAGAGCCAAAACTCCCAGCACCCAGCAGATTACTCTTTGAAACTCATTTGTTGCTCGTAGAAGTTCTAGGAAAGAAACTCTTCTCTGGATTGCTGTCAATGGAAGGGCTTCTGGAATAGGAGTTTTTTGGCGCCTTCGTGGACATCGTACAAGAAGAAAAACGAAAGCAACCACAAGCAGTGCAGTCGTGCAGACGCGACAGCAGGTAAGATGAACCTTAGAAGTCTGGATTTACTGTGTGAAGGTTGACCAGATTTACTGTGGCATGGTGGGACTTGCAGCCAGGCAGGGCCACAAAGAGCCTTATTCCCCGTAAAAGACTGAGCAGTGAAGTTCGGAAATGGACCTCCACTTGGAATTTCTCCTTGGAGACCATTGAAAGACATATTCAAATACTTCAAATATCTAAGATTCTCTAGTGACTTGGGAATTTCACCAGACAAGTTATTTTGAGACAGATTTAAGAGTTCCAGGCCTGCCAAATCACCAAATGATTCTGGGATGGACCCTTGAAAGCTGTTTCCGGATAATGAAATGTTTATGAGGTTCTTGAGTGAACCTATTGTACTTGGAATATTACCAGACAATTGATTCCCTGACAAATCAATAACTATCGCAGCCTTCATTCCTCCAACTTGTAAAGAAAGAGGCCCGCTCAGAGAATTTGAACTCAAAGTCAATTGCAAGAGGTCCTTGAGGCTCCATAATGTTAAAGGGATGGTTGAACTCAATGCATTGTAATCTAGATATAGGAGTCTTAATGAAGTAAGATTCCCTATGCAGTTAGGTATCGATCCCCTCAACTGATTTTCGTCTGCTGCTAATACAGCCAAGCTCCTTGCAAGACATAGAAAAGGCGGAATAGAACCATTAAGCTTGTTCCTAGAAAGATCCAACAGTTGAATGTTCCTTAACCCTTCCATTGTTGATGGAATAGATCCAGCAAAATTATTTTTTGTCAAGGCTAAGCCAATTAGGTTACTCAAGTTGCCAATCTCACTTTGGGATGTTGCCGTTGAGTTTGCAGTCGTTTACATAAAAATATGTTAGAGAGCTGGAGAGATTCCCTACCGAATTTGGAAGCATGCCATTCAAAGGGTTCTTCCCCGTGTTCAATGTTTGTATCTCCCTACAGTTTGTCAAAGAAGTGATGAAGTTAAGTACCTGACTGGAAGGATCATTGGTAAAACGAATTGGAATGCAAAATGAGGACTCGCAGCGCTCTCAAGTTTCCAAATTCTTGCAGAATATGACCGGTCAGTCTGTTGGATGACAAGTCAAGCACTTCTAACCTGGATAAATTACCAATTGAGGGTGGCAGTGATCCCTCTAACATGTTGCTACCAAAGAGCATCTCTGTAAACATTGACAAGTTTCCAATATCTCTTGGTAAGTTTCCGTCAAAATTATTGCCGAGCATTGCTAATGAACGAAGCTGTCGACATTTGCATAAACATGGCGGAATCTGACCACTGAGCTGGTTTCCTTGAAGCACCAGCTCTTCAAGTAAAGGGAGGTGGTTGCATATGTCCGTTGGGAGACCACCGGATAGTTTGTTGGCGTCAAGATAAAGTAGTTGTGAAGAAGAGATGTTGAATATAGCTGATGGAATATGACCTGATATAGAGCAGATGGATGATGATTAGCGGGTGAAGGACTGTTCTTTTTCTTCTTTTTTTGGTTTACAGGAATTATTATTTTAATTTATATCAGTAAATTTGGATGTTGTTCTATACAGTATTATAAAACCCGGTCCAGCCAGCCAGATCCCCGCCACCCCGGCGCCTAGCTTGACGGATCACCAGTGACCTGTCTGGAGCCTGGCCTGGTCCGGTTTGTTTTTTTTAATATCATAGCTTGAATTGAATACCAACCCATGCCTTTTGAATTAATCAAATGATTGTTTATACTCCTTTTTAATTAAAGTTGCTTTAGAAAGATCTAAAAGTTCACATCGTTTATACTCCTTTTTTAATTAATCAAATGATTGTTTAGCTAAGATCCAAAGGCATTCAACAGGACATCATAGAAACAATAAAATTATAATTATAATTCTTTTTTTATTTAAATTTCTTTATAATAAATGAGCTTGTATTTTTTGAAAGACTTCCAAAATAGTTCAGTAATTAAGCTCGGTTTAGAGAGTATTTAGTATAATAATAAAAATTATTTTTTAAAATATTTTTTTGTTTGGAAATATTTTAAAATATTATTTTATTTTTAATATCAGTACGATAAAACGATTCAAAAACACCCCAAAATAGTGGTGCAACCGCTGCGCCAAACTATCTCAGTTTAGTTTGACAAGTCAACTCAGTAGTTCGTCAATTATAAAACTGGATTGGGCTAGGTTTTATTTTAAACTGGTTTGAAGGTTGATCTAATCAAACCTCGTTCACTTAGCAAAATATAGATATTTTAATGATATTTTTTGTTTTTTATCCAATACAGCATCATTTTATTAATAAAATTAAATAATATTTTTTAAAATTAACTAGAATTGACCTAACAAATCTGTGACTCAAGCTTGGGTCAGTCCGGAGGCAGTATGATAATATGTCAAGGAAGTTGTTTAACGTAAGAGAAATGACTCTCAAGGAAGAGATGTTGAGGATTGTAGATGAAATTGTACGTGAAATACTTCAAAAACTTGGCATGGTAAATGTTAGCCTTAATGAAGGTGATCAAATGATACCTATGAGATTATTTCTATTCAATAATTAATAAAATGAATACCTTCTGGTCGACAAAAACATTTTCTTTGTTTTACTATTTCATTTCTTGCCAAGATCTGAAGCATTTTACAGTAGCTTGCATTTTTATTTTTATTTTTATGGTGGACTTGGACAGACTGCATAATGAGGAGAGCCTTCCTCCATCCTTGAATTCCACTCTATCCCTTTCAAGATTTGAATCTAAAAATATCTCCTATATATCAAGTTTTAATCTTAAATCCCTTGTTAATTGTTTAAGCCTGCCGTTCATGACAAAACAGACAAGCTTAGCTCATGTTAGAGACCTTTACAAGAACCAAAATTTGAAATTTGTAAGATAACTTCGATTTTGCTATCGAAAGGAAAAGGGTTTAGACCATGACCCAGGGGCTAGGATTGTGAAAGATCTTGAAATCTGTACTCAAATAAATTCGGAGTCCAAGCAGAGGACACAGCATTTTCCTCTACTGTGCTGGAACAGAGCATTAGCATTACAGATTTTGATTGGCAATTCATAAATACAACACCTCAAGAACTTGATTCTGTTTGATGGAATAACCTCTGATGCATTTATTTATTTTTATTTTTATTTGGGTAAAATAGAGTGAAAAAGAAAGACCACCTACAGAGAAGACCACTTCCCATCTTACCAGCTAGCAAAAACCATGCGCGCCCAGGAGGGGAGGGGGCGATTCCTATTCCTGCATTGCAGTATCAAAACCATAACCCGGAAGAGCATATACATAGTCGGCAAGATGATTACCTTCCCGGAGAACATGCATGAGCTTCTATGGACCATCCATTTACTGAAGAACTTGAATGTCGAGAATGATTGACAAATGAGGGTAATAAGAGCTAGGAGTTTCCAATTATGCCTAATTGCTTCCATGGAATCTGATTCCAACTCCGGACGAAAACAGCCCTACTTTTGAGCCAGCAAGATGCCTTGATAAATGGCCCACGACTTGGCTATCATATTAGTCGAAAACCAAAATAATCTGAGAAACCCTTAATCCAACCGTCAAATCTGTTAAAAATGCTCAAAAAAACACATCCATTACGATCCATTTATCATTCCAGTTGACAGTCACCGATACCTCTCTATACATGAGTTAAGCACACACTTAAATCATAACCACAAGACCAACAACAAACATTGTCTGTTTCTGCCAAGCAATTGCACACAAGGCCAAAACAAAATCAGAACGTTGAGCTTAATATCCTTAACATTACAAATATTTAATCAAAAGCCACACGACAACAATTAGAATCACAATTGCAATGACCAGAAAGACCCAGCAAGCACAGCCACCTTTGGTGCGTTTGTTCAGGATAGCCAGATTCTTTTGAACCCTCTGTTCCAAATATAACAAACATAAGCATCAGGTGAATGTGATAGTTACCATTCATGCAACCATAAATTTAAGCATAAAATTATAAAAAGAAGGTGAAGGTTCATCTCCTTCAAATACTAAAAGCCCTAAATCAATCCATAGTTTTATTTCTATTGAAATAAGAATCCATACCAATCAATTGCAAACCGTGAATCGAAACTAGAAAACAAACCTGTAAACGGGAATTTGTTACATCCACATGCTCATCCAAGTCATCCTACATAAAGAAGAGATGGGAATATTGAGTTAGAGTTGCAATCAAGTCCAACATGTTATAGGATGGTGAAAATGCCAGGAGATTATAAATACGATAAATGGGGAATAAATCAACACCACCCACCAGAAGCCTAGTGTGTAAGGTAAGTTCCTCATTGACAGCCAACGCAATGTGTTTTGTACTTACCACCGTCTCCTCTAATTTTTCTAGGCCTTCATCTTGTTCTGTTTTTTTATGCAAAACAAGTTATGAATCTGCATTGCATAATTAGAAAAACATAGGAAGCCCAAAAAAAAAAAAGCAAAAGTTTTGATAACATGCCTCTCATGATTTGCCTTTGAAAACCAACAAGACCCTGGTTGTCGAAGCTAGATGCTCTATTAATAACATCATCTGTCTTGCTATCAGGCCCAAGCAAGTTCTCTCTGTTAGCAGCACTGAACATATTGAGAGCACCAGCCATCTGGTTAACTTTTGTACTCAAATTTTTCAGCATTTCTTGACGCCGATTCATCTCTTTCCCTGATCTGATCATGAAATAGTAATCAGAGATTTCCATCAAGGTCAGCAAGGAAGCACCAGCAAATTTATTGCTTAGCATATCTTACAGACAAAGCTACTCTACCCCTCCCTCCTCACCCAATATACCTGTCTACAAATGACTCATTCATCTTGTTTTTGTAAAATATCTGTTGAAAGATAAAAAACAAAAACAAAAAATCACTCTCAACTGTAGAATGCTACACGTTACTTAGTATGTACTTCGATTTTTTATCCTCCTATGAAAAGGGTTTTCTACACAAATGTGGATGAGCATTGAACACCACAACCACATACATAACAACCAAAGCTTTCTATAAAACAAAATGGAAAAAACGAACATACACTTTTTGTCAAATTATCATCTGAAGTAACACAAATACTCCACTTATTTAGCACTGTCCTAGCTCCTTAAACAGTAAATTTGAAAAACAGCCCACACCCTAACACTCGCCAAAATTTAGAAGAAAAGAAAAAACAATTGCTGTTAAATTTTCATCCAAGCTAACACAAGTGCTTCGCTCATTTAGAACTTTCCTGGCTCCTTAAGATGAACATTAATTTCCAAAAACAGCACACACTCAACACTCACCAAAAAATCAGCCACCCACGAATAAAAAACAAGATTCCATTACCATACCAAAGAACCCTTTCCATATACCAGAAACACTTACAATGGCTGTTTGCTAGGAAGTGCTGACAAAAGGGACTGCAAGATATCAAGTTTGGTCCTCAAAATAGTGGCCTTTCTCCGCGCCGCAGAGAATTGCCGTTGTGTTTCTGGTCCTGATTGAGGCAAAGAGTTCTTCCCAGAAATCATAGCACTGATTTCATCACCAAGTTTAGATGCTTCATTGAATTCTTGCATCCATGACTCTGATGGTGACGCCATTTCCCCTACAATTACAACTTCCAATTTGATCAAAACTGATACAATTTTCACGAAAGATCTAAACTTTCACAGTGCCCATTAGTCATGAAATAAGATTCCCAATTCTTCTTTCAATCAGAATTCAATTCAATTGGTAGCTAATTTTTAAATCAATAAAGCAATTAAAAAAATCTACCAAAAAAACATTGAATGGCTATTTGATTACGACTTACCTTAGCAAGAAAACGAGAAGGGACTGATGATTTTTTGAGAATTGAGAAATGTATCTAGTGCATAAGCTCTGTTTGCGTAGAGAAAATCAAGAGAAGAATTCTTCTGCTGGCTCGCCTGGGATAGCTGTACACCTGCAAATCGATCAAAGGGGTTTCTAATCTAAGAAGAGTGGCAATTATGTAAATAATTAGAATTGTTTGAGCTGTTACATGCATTAATGCTATGGTGGGATTGTCTATCTCATTGATTTTAAATGTGGTCGGTCGGTCTGGTCTCCAGGTTGACCCGAAATTAAATTTTTAGTTTACTTTAGTAAGGCATTGACCCAGCTACACTTGTTCATTTGGGTTTTTAGTGGTTTGATTAACTAAATTTAACCCGGTCTCAACCTGATCAAATCACCGGTTAAAGAAAAAAAAATAACAAAACATTATTGTTTTAATAAAAAGTTAATTAATAATTAAGTGACAAAATCCCTTTTTAAATCCATATTCAAATCGAATTTGGTAGAAAGATATTTAATTAATTATATGATTTTTACTGTTCACTTAATGAAATTTAAAATGTATCATTTACACTTTTATAATAATATTAAATAACAACATAATATTATATTTATTATTATAAATAAATACATTATATCAATTTGCATATCAATTAAAATTATATTATATTTTTAAATGATCTTAAGAGCATATATTTTATTGTATTCATAATAATAATAATAAATTATATATTAATCTTAATAATTGAATTTTTTTTAAAATAAAGACAATGAAAATAAATTTCATGTTAATTAATATTTTTAAGTAGCCGATTATTTTGAGTGAGGTATGAGCTTTTGGATCAATTGAGATACAATTATCTGCAGGTTCTGGAAATGTTGGGAAAATAGGATTAAAAATAAGGAATTATTTTAGCATTTCAGACATATTTTTTTAAGAATTAATTAATATAGTACATTACTATTAAGATAATGCAGGTAGGGAAAAGGCTTGTACAAACGTTAAAAAGAAAGAGTCTAACATGGGAAGGTTCTGGGGTTTCAGTGCGGGACCGGTTTGGTCCTAAGCCCTAACTTTTAGCATCTGGACACTTTCAAACATGGAGCCGAACAGTGCTTGAGTACCTTATCGTCTCAGTTGATCTCAAATCAGCTCCATGACTGTGAGTTTCCTTTCAAATCAGTTTAGATCATGGATAACCTACCGGATGAACTCGCAACCTAATTTATCCAATCAAATCTAAATAAGATCTAAAACGGTGAACTCCGAGAATTTCTTTTGATTTTTTATCTAAATTAACATTATTTCAGTTTTTTTTTTTAATTTTTGTCTAAAACAACATCGTTTTATTGAAAAAATAAAAACTGAAACCATGTCATTTTAGGATTGCCCCGATGATCTGGTAGCCTGGAACCTTAACCGAGTCAAACCTGAGCAAGTACCGACAAACCATGCTTAGCAAAGGAGAGCACACAGCAAAGATGGAAATCAAGATAGTGGTTGTATTTGATGCATGACTGGTGCACACATGCTCTGAAATGCATGTTAATCATGCTGATAATGATCATCGATGCGTTTCTACGATGAGTTTATTACAATTATACACGTGCATAAGACCAACAAACAGTGTCCCCCTGCCGTGGAAGTGTAGTCAGGCACTTCCATGAAGGGCCACAGGCAGGGAAAAAAAATACATTATAATTTAGAAGGTGATATCCTCTAAGTTACAAATATTTAAACAGCCCCCGGATTACCACAATTAGAATGACAATGGCGATGACCAGTAAGACCAAGCAAGAGCAACCGCCTTTAGTGCGTTTGTTCAGAAGAGCCAGTTTCCTTTGAACAGTCTGTTGCATAAATAACAGCATAAGCATTAAGTATAATTCAGGTCCCTTGGAGGTTGAAACACACAAATCTGAGTAAATTATGAAGAGATCAGAAAGATAAAACTCTTTCACATAATTTAAAAGCCCTAATAAATCCACAGTTTCACCCCTTGTGAGTTCCATATACCAGTCATTAAGAACAGCTAAGGTAAAAACCGGAAAACAAACCTGTAGACGGGAATTTGTTATATCCACATGCTCGTCTAAGCCATCCTGCATTAAAAGGGAAGGCAATATTTTGTTAAGGTCGCAAACAGCTCCAGAATGTTTAAAGGAGGGTCAAAATGCTAGGAGATTGTAAAAAAGGAAAATGGGGAATAAGTCAACAACACCCACCAGAAGCTTAGTGTGTAGGGTAAGTTCCTCGTTGACAGCCAGCGCGATGTGTTTAGCACTAGTCACTGTCTCCTCCAATTTTTCAAGGCCCTCATCTTGTTCTGTGTTTTTTATGCAAACCGAGTTAAAAATCTGCATTACATCACTATGAAATCAGTGAGAGCAAAAGCATCTAAGTTATATTAACATGCCTTTCATAATTTGCCGTTGAAAGCCAACAAGACCATGGTTGTCCAAGCCAGATGCTCTATTCACTATATCATCATCTGTCTTCTTATCAGGCCCAAGCAAGTTCTCTCTGTTAGCAGCACTGGACATATTGAGAGTAGTAGCCATCTGGTTAACTTTAGTGCTTAAATTTTTCAGCATGTCTTGAAGCCGATTCATCTCTTTCCCTGTTCTGTTCATGACAGTATCAATAAAAGGTTGTCAACAAAGGTCAGGTGAAAACTATGGCTAAGGTATGGTTTAGCATATCACAATAGATTAAGTATGGTTTCGCTAAAGTATGGTTTTCAACAAGGTCAGGATGGGAAACTACAGCTAACACATAGTTTGGCATATCATACGTATCTACCTATCCCTTCTATCTACCAATGAATTCTTGTTCATTTGATTTTGGTAAAAATCTGTTGAAAGCTCAACATATGAAAGAATTCCCCTGTTTATGTGCAGAATACCATGCATTACCAAATCTTATCTTCAGAATTTGATCGTCCCATGAAAAGGGTTTTTAATGTAACTCTGGAGGAACACCACAACCACATAGCAAACGAACTTCTATAACACAAAAAGAAGAAAGAAACAAAGAATCGCTTGTCTCGGTATAAATCTGTCATTCATTTGATTTTGGTAACACCTAATGAAAGATCAACATGTTGACACTTTCTATTCCTCATGTATAGATTACTACACGATACAATAGTATGGAAAGGGATTTCTTGGCAACTATAAAGGAGCGCTCAAACCACATAATCAAAACTCAACTCTCTATAAAACAAAAGTGGAAAAAAAAATCGAAGAATTGCCGTTACAAGGCAGCCAACACGAAGACAAGTACTCCATTCATTCAACACTGTTCCAGCTCCCAGAAATTGATATTAACTTTGAAAAACTGTCCCCGCCATAACATTCGCCAAAAAGGATAACCACAAACATGAAATAGGATTCCATAACCATATTATAGAACCATTAGGAAGTTTATTACTAACACAGATGGCATGATTAATGGGAAGAATGAATTTATTGAAACAACTAACTAAACAACAATTCACAAGAACAGAAAAGCACTTACATTGGCTGCTTGCTAGGAAGCGCTGTCAAAAGGGACTGCAAAATATCAAGTTTAGTTCTCAAAATAGCGATCTTTCTCCTAGTTGCAGAAAGATGCCTTTGTGTTTCTGGTCCTGATGGAGGCAAAGAATTCTTCCCATTAATCATGCCATTAATTTCATCACCAAGTTTTGATGCTTCATTGAATTCTTGCATCCATGACCCCGATGGCGTTGCCATTGCCCCTGTAGTAACAACAACAAAAAAAGTTTCAATTTTTCTTCTTCTTTTCTCCCTATAATCCTAAGAAATCGTACAAAACCTATTCTCCATCAAGGGTATAAACAACAAAAAACAATTGTCACAAAATTATAATCCAAGTTTGAATCTTGAAACAATCCCATGATTCCCATCAACAAACAAGAGTTACCCCAAATTGCTAAATCGTAAAAAAGAGGAAAAGAGGAAAAGAGAATTTTTACCTTAAATTGTAAGCTTTAATGAGCTTTGTATTAATGGATGGATAGATTGATGAAGGGAAGAAAACCTGGGCTTCTGAGGAAAAGAAAATTGACGTTGACGAAAAGCAGACAGCGAGACGAGAAGGAAAGCTATTGTCCGGTTCCTAATTAATAAACCATGCGTGACACATGGACGACGATTAACTTGTCTGGATTTAAGCACTACTGTTAAGAAAATGCCTTGGTTAGTCCGTTCGTTCTCTGGTTAATAATGTTTGATAATTACAGGTTTAACTTTTGACCTATCATTGGTCTCTGTATTTGTTCAGTTTTGTTTTCAATCCAGAACTTATCCACACTTCCTGTCCCAGCAAATTAGGAATGATAATTTTTCATCGTTATCAATACTCACTATCATATGTATGTGATTATCATAGTTGTAGACTTAAATTAATCAAAATAATGTAGTTTTAATTTTATTTTTGAAAAATAAAATAATATTATTTTGAAGAAAATAATTATTTAGAAAAAAAAATCATGTTTTAACTTAACCAAAAGTCAAACTGAATTAATTTTAAATTATTTTTATTTAAAACTTTATTAGGAGTTGGATTCCAAGTTAGTATGATAAGTAAAATTTAATAACAGATGGATACATAAAATAGGCATGAAATGACAAATAAAAATAGATCTCTCGTAATTTCATAATCACATTATGTTTATTTGTAATGTTTTGCGTTTATATATTTTTTTCAATAGAAAACTTTGAAGTTAATGGAATTCAGATTTTGATACAACCTTAAAAGCTTGTTTAGATTTGTGGTAGGCTAGTAGTTAATGGCAATTCAAAATAGTTTTCACTTAAAAATATATTAAAATAAAATTTTTTATTTTTAAAAAATCATTATTAACATTAATATATCAAAACATTTTAAAAATATAAACAAAATTAATTTAAACAAAAAAATTAAAATTTTTAAAAATATAATTTATATTATATTTCCAAACACACCCTAAATAGAAAGTTTTGTGATTACTCAAAGTGTTGGCTTAAATTTGTTTGTGTGTAATGTTTTGTTTATTAACAAAAACCTTAAAACCCTCGGAGAAAACACTATGCAAATCATTGTTCACACACTTTAAATTTACCATCCATGCTAAAATGCAATGGTTATTAATAACTGATTTTTATTTTTATTTTAAATAGTAATATAAGTGATTTCTATTTTTTAAAATAGTAAAATAACTTGAATACCTTTCATATCAAATATTTTTAAACTATTATCCAAGGGTATTTAAATCTTTTTATTTAAATACAATAAAAAAATATTTTTATCCTTTCAATCAAAATAAAAAATCCTGTCGATGGAATCCATCGTAGAATGCATTGCATAAAAGCATTCAGAATTTATGACAGGCCGCCTGTGCATAAAAAAAAATATCATTGAGGGTGGAAATCCTTTTGAGAGCAGAACTGGTATCAGAGATGGAAGTCTTAGGTTGGATTCCTTACATGTTGGAGAAGCATCCTTTTTCTCTGAGGGTGGAAATCCTGATGACGAGACTCGTAATGAGAAAACCTGTAGAAAGGTGCTATGCTACAGTTGATATAAGAATAAATCTTCCCACTGCCATTAACCTGAGCTTTAAGCAACCTGTTATACAGTTCATATACATATGATGCCTGCAAATCCTGCCTAATACAAATTCAATCTGTCATTGATAAACCATATATATAATCACATAATGAAGTTTAATTAGAAAAAAAATACCCCGTTAAACCTGCAAATCAGGACAAATAGGATTATCTGGCTGAACTCGTAAATTATGTTATTGACTCCATAAAATACACTAACCTAGTTTTTTTTTAATAAATTTTTATTTAAGTAAGTTTATTTAAAAATAAACTATATAGCGATACTGGAATATTTTTTTTGATATCAATTCAATACCAAGATATTTTTTATATTATAATAACCATATAAAAAAATTAAAATAAATTATTAACTTTGAATCGCTATAAATATATATCAACTAAATTAAATATAAAAAGATTAATAGCCAAAAAAAAAAAGTCAAAATAAAAAAAACACGTTAACTTTATTTATTTATTATTTATTTGGCAGCATAAATTTGTCAAAAACTGGATGGAAGATGAGAAGATCACACGTTAGTTCTTGGAGCCCAAGAGTGAGCCTTCCCTCTGCTAACCGTTTTATCAAAGAAACCTGCTCTTCTATATGATGGGCTTGAAATTTAAATAGCTCATGTTTAGTGCAACTATAAACCTCAAGGCCTTTCTAATGAAATTCCTTCCGTACAAAAAAAATAAAGGAATCATCTTTAACACCCTTTCAATTCCACTACGTTAACAAAACAAACAAACAAAAGCAGAGACAAAACAGAGTTGAAGCGGCAAGTGTGTAACCCTCTCACTCCAAAGCCAAAGTCTTTTTAGCTAAATTCTTCTCCACTGTTTAAACCTTCATCAGTAGCCAAAAACCCTGCCTTTTGAAAAGCCAATCTCTAACCAAAAACCCCCACCTTTAAACCCTCAAAAGAAAAACCACAAAAAACCCAATCTTTTTCATTCCAAGCAAAAATGGTGCAAAACCCAGTATGTTTCACTCGCAAAGCTTCACTCTTATACCGTTTCGTAGGGTTTTCACCTAAACCCACTTCTCATTTTAGCCTAAGAACTCAGCTTTCGCTAAACCCTGCTCAGATAACTGGATTCAGGGCCTGTTCGTCTTCTTCTCTGTTTTCAAATTCTAGTCATGGAGCTGTGTTTAAGGACATGGGTGGTTCTAAAACTGGACATAGGCAATTGGATTTTGATCAATTCCGTGTCTTGGCTCTTTCTGGTGGTGGCTCTGGTGGGCTTGGAGGCTCTTCTGGTGGAGGAGGAGGTCAAGGTGGTGGTGCTAGTGGTGGTTCTGGTTCAGGTGGAAATAGAAACTGGTCCTTCCTTTCATGGTAATAGTGAATTTTGAGTTTTGCTAATCTGTTCATTTCTTAAGCTATTGGTGATTTTAGTTCTTTTGGTTCATGTTGCGTAGCAAGCTTTTTTTCCCCTCCTTGGTGTTTGGCAGTAAGTAAAATTCTTGTTGTCAAGTAGGAAGTTTGAATCCCTTGTTTCAAGTTTCTCTAAAGTGCTTGAGAACGCAATAAAACTGTTTGATTTGATATTTCTGAACTCCTAAAGTGGAACTCTCTGAAAGTATGGCATCTTTTCGTATGGGATGTACATATTCTACCCTATTTGTTATCTTTGTTTGCACTGAATCTTTTTTTTTTCTCTCTCCTTTTTTCCCACCTTTTGTGTTGTAATCTGTCGTTATCCTTGTTTGTTAATAATCTAGATTAGAAACATGATCACTTTAACTCAAATTTAGTTCTATGTTATTGCAGGTATTTGAATCTTCTAGCGAAGTACCCTGTGTTGACTAAAGCTGTTACTTCTGCAATATTGACTCTTATGGGGGATTTGATCTGCCAGGTAATTTTTTACAGGTTATGGAAATAGATGTTAGCAAAATGTGTCTCTCTTTCACTTTTTTAGTTATTTTGGGTTTTTTTTTCTGTTCATAGATGTGTCATGGGGTGTTTGTGAATCATATTGATTGCCATTCATTTGATTATATAGAATGGGTGGTTTTTGCTTTGTATAGTGACCAGTGGATGCATCATGAGCTGAAACTGTTGGTATAAATATTGATCAATAAACTCTGATATCTATATGGTCTTAAACTTCTTTGATTTGTGGAATTTGGGAAACATTTATTTTGCGTACATGGTTTTTGTATGACCTATTATTTTTCCTCATGCCTCCAAACAAGGTGTCAGCAGTGTTTGAGAAAGCATCTAATTTCCAGCCCCCCCCCCCCCCCCCAATGTACCATCAAATACTAAATTGAACCTATAGGGTGGCCTAAAGTACTTGTGAGAACATCCAAACTTTTTTTTTTTTTTTTGAAGTGTAGAGCATTCAAACTAAAGCTTACCACCATTGTTGTCACTGCTAGGCCCGCTTTTGCATTTATGTGTTATCCCACATGTATATGTCCTGATTACGCAATGGCATCTTCTTAAGAACTCCTTGCAGTTTTCAATTGTTGTAATTAAGTTATTTTTATTACATGTTCTTGTTATAAGACCATTTTAATCATAACTTTTCTAAATCTTGGCTTTTATCTCAGTTTGTGATTGATCAAGCTCCATCCCTAGACCTGAAAAGAACATTTGTATTTACTTTCTTGGGGCTGGTACTGGTGGGTCCCACGTTGCATTTCTGGTAATCCTTCAGACTTTTCATATTTTGTTTTGTTAATAACAGGATGTATGATTTTCCTGTGAAAAAAGAGAAGGTCAGTGGAAGAGTAGAGTTAACATTGAGCCATTCATGAAAATACTGGCCTAAAAGATTTGTGCCTCAGTTTTTGCTGTCAAAGTTCTACAATTGAAATATGACTCCGTGTTTTTGCTTGCCTGAAGTTTGGATGATCCAATCTGTGTTACTAAATAGTAATGCTGCATTGACTACCAAATTGTTTTGGCATCATCTGTTCTCCAATGCATATGCTTATCTTGTCAAGCAGAATTTTCTCAAAATATATATATATATATATATATATATATATGAAAACACCTCTGTTTTTATGGGATCCTGCTAATTTTTCATTTCTCAACTTGATTTTTCTTAGGTACTTATATTTGAGTAAATTGGTAACATTGCCTGGAGCATCAGGTGCATTCTTGCGCCTTTTAGTTGATCAGGTGACACCTATTTTTTTGTAGTTGATCTTCATAATTTTAATTACTAAACATCCATGCTGCTGGACTAAATTTGTTCTGTGTATTCTAAAATAATTGTAGTTTGTATTTTCTCCTATATTCATTGGAGTCTTCTTGTCAACATTGGTGACATTAGAGGGAAGGCCATCAGAAGTCTTACCTAAGCTTCAGCAGGTAATGTTTTAGACTTAGAGGCATCCCTTTCTGTTCCTTCTGTGGCTTACATGTCTGTAAACCATTGAACACAGCCAGTTGGAAGGATTATTTAGCATTAAACTCTCTGAACATTCTTTTCTGCAGGAGTGGTTTTCTGCTGTTCTTGCAAATTGGCAACTTTGGATACCATTTCAGTTTCTAAACTTCCGTTTTGTGCCACAGCCATTTCAGGTTGGAATGAGCATCATGTGTCTTGCATTTGTGTTTTTTTGCATGTTACATATCTTTCTTGGTTAGATACCTTTGAAGTGTTGGTTCAAAAAATACCTTTCAAGTAGCACAAAAGGAACAGTTTCACATTCCCCACTTGCTTCTAACATCTAATTCAACACCAGAAATGAGCTAAAATTGTGCCCAAATTGATCTGTCTGATTGTGTAGTGGCAGAGTGAACCACACCTTTATCTGTGCAGTAGGCGCTGTGTGCTGACCATATTTAGGTTCAGTGACTTTCACCTCCAGGGTTGTTCATAGAGAGTCGATTTGCTGTCACACTTTGCCATATTATTTATGTTGACATTCAGCTTACCTTTTGCTAGTGGTTTAGGCTACTGTATTTTCACCTATGTTCATTCATATAAAAACAAAAACAATTTCAGGTTCTTGCTGCTAATGTCATCGCTTTAGTCTGGAATGTGATTCTCTCATTCAAAGCTCACAAAGAGGTTCTCCCGAAATAGGTACGTTATTTTCGAAGAAACCACAAATCTTGTTATGGATATTGGTTTTCCCATGCTTTTTCTATACCTAATCAATCAAGATGTCTTTTTGTTGGGTTTGATATTATTCAAGGAATTTAGAAGATGAAATTTTAGGATTGCGGTATTGTTTAGATCTAAAGGGTTTCTAACTAGAGTTTCTTGAAGAGGAATAAGATTGATATCACCAGGAGTGATCAGCATTTGATTCCCAACATTCTCGAACAGTGCCTTCAGTGCATTAGGTCCTCATCTTCATGGAAGAACGTTTTTATTGCCTTCAAATGAAGCTTCGATGCTTTTAACTTCTAATCCAATTTAATAGGAAACCCCACAAAAACTCTTTTCCTAATTCTTAGAAAGCATAGCAGGAAATTTGCATTTGAATAGTTTGGTGTGGAAGCAATAAGAGTACAACTTCACAAATCCAGGACTGGCAATAAGATAAGTCAAGATAAAAACTATAATACTGGTTCAGGAACCCTTTGTAGCCACTTAATGTTAACATGTACTCTAACCATTTCCCTTGTTGTGTTAAAACACCAGAGCTTGTTTGCTTCTCGGGTGAAATGATCACTAAAGCAATGATTGTAGAGATGGATTTGAAGAAGACGTCTTGGATTCTTGTACACATGTGGGAACAGTTCTTGCTTAGATCTGCCTCATTCAAGAGTGTGGCTACATTGAACTGTTCCAGTATATGAAACCTTTTTCACTAACCCTTTTACCCTTACCCCTGGTGTATTTATGATTTGCAAAATTGTGAACTTTGGTTAAAACCTTATTTCAGATTGAATGCTCATTAGGCTTTAGCTCCATCTTCACTAAGGAGTATAAAGTGCTGGATTGGAAACAACGAAGGGTTTCTTTGCTTCCATTTTAAGCCGAAGTCCCGCATCATTCATGCTTTTTCCTCCTTTTGTTTTTCTATATATATATGATTTTGGCCCGTCTAGTAGCACATTTGTTTAACCTTACAAAGCCCTGATTATTAAAGGTTTTTTTTATTTTATGAACAATAAAGATTCAATAAATTATGAATATAAAACAAATTGGAATTATCTCAGATTTGTTGGGGGCTCCAACGAGGTCATAATGATTTTATATAATTTTAAGTCTGGTCAGATGTTATGTATTCAACCATTCAAGTATGATTTTTTATTTTAAGAATCATACTAAAACCAAGTAGATAATTGTGTATAATTTTCTTAGCCCCTAACAAAATTTGGGATCAATCAAAATTATTTTCTGTTTTTTTTTTTTTTGTAATTTTGTTAGTACTTAATATTTGTGAAAAAATAAAAAAAAAATGCTTCTTGACCTAAAAAAATTAAAATTATTTTTTATAATAGATTAAGTTTTCATTAGCATAAGTAGAACATAAAAATAGCTCAAAATGCTATGTATAAAAAAAATGGTATTAACATAAAAAATAGTTGAATAGTCTTATTATATAATTCAAAATAATGTGTATATATATTGCCGAATATTCTAAGTCTCTCTCTTGCTCATACATTATTATATAAGAAAAATGGTACTAAAAAAAACAAAATAGTTGAATAGTTTCATCACATGATTCTATATTGTCGAATATTCTAACTCTATATCGCTTATACAATATTATATAACTATGTAATTTCTCGCACATGTGAAATTGGTAGCTTGTCATCGCGGATGCATCTTTCTGATATAAAAAATCCTCTCACTTCTTCTTCTTTGACTTAAGCATGCACGATGCTCGATGCACCCAAAATCACATCAACATTCCTTTTTTATTTATTTATTATTATTATTGCTAACCAAAACTAATTGTGGCTTGAAAAGCAAGTAGATACATGCTCATCGTCGTAAGGCATCTTTGCCCTTCCGAGCACAATACAAATGTCTTGGTTTAGAGTATTGAGTTCTTTTCACACGAGTGATTAGTTATTAAAGAATGATTGAGATGATGTGTTTTCTTCAATTTTCTAACCTTAATTATTCTTCGATCAAAATTCATCAAACTGATAGTGGAGGGGTAGTAATGTCTTTTTATACAAAAAATTATCTAGCCTCGCAAAAAAAATATAAGCACCAAATTGAGGAAAAATTTTAATAAAAATAATTAATTAAAAATTAAGCTTCATAGTTTTTCCAGGCAGGTTGTTTTTGTCTAATAATTTGAATCATGAGTTTAAAAAATTAACATGAATTAATATTTTTTAAAAAAAATTAGGCTTTATAACTCATTATTTTTTTTATTGAGTTATTATAGTCTTATGGTTTAGATCGCGGGTTTGATTGGATTTATCAGATTGGCTTGACCTGATTACTAAGATTATAAATATATCATGCCAACTCAAGTTAACCAGGGCTATCTTTTTTAGGTTCTATTTTTTTGCCCCATGTCATCCATTTGTGTGTTAATGGGTTGTGAATTGAGCAATATTATTTGTCTTTTTTTTTTTTTAAATGTTTTTCTTATGCTATTGCGATCACTTTTTATATAAAAATGATCAATCTACTGTCATTGTTTTTTTTATCTAATTAAAATAAAATTAATTTATTTGTTCCAGTTAGCTGTATAATTCAAGTCATAAATTTTTTTAAAAAAAAAATTTACTTACGGCACCTTAATATTATTTTTTGTACAAAAAAATTATCCAGCCTTGCAAAATGACATGGCACCAAATTCAAGAAAACTTTTAATAAAAATAATTGATTTATATATATATATATATATATATATATAAATCAATTATTTTTATTAAAACAAGTGTTTTATTTTTATTTTTCTTTAGTGTTGATCTAATTTGACCGGACAATTAAATCATTATAAATTTATATGGTATGTATTTTGTTCAAACTCAACTAAGAACTCAGATGAAATCAAACTCTAAAAATCTTGAAGAGCAAACCAAATTTGGTGGAAAAAAAACAAGTGTGACGAAATGCAGAGGCGAGCATGAGGTAAGGGATGAAGCAGAAAATGTATAAAAAAAATAGGAAACAATGAATTAATAAAAAGGAAAGACAGACAGATGCACCTGTATTTTATTACCACTGCAAACTGACAGGGACTGACCAAAGTCAACGGACACGTCAGTCTTTGGTAAACAATAAAAAGTGACTCCTGCTTTTTGGTCAACAACTTCTCCCACTTGCCTGCTTCCTCCTCTTTCCTGTTAGAGTAACAAGGCTATTCAAAGGAGAAATTATTCTCTTGAATAGACTAGATTATTTTCAATTTTCAGAAATATATTTAATTTTAATTCTTTTAGAAACTAATTCATCAGGAAAAAAAATTAAAATATTTAATATTAACTAGCATGCAAGCTTATTTTGTAAATAAAACAAAAATATAGTATAAATATTCAGCGAAAATTCCTGGTAAATAAGATACTAGCCTCCTCTTGCTATCGTAATTAAAATGATAAAGTGCGTTTTTTTAATAGTTATTATAGTCTACTAGTATGTGTTATTTTATATTATGTATTAAATATCAAAATAATTACTAAAGATTTAATGAATAAAATATAAATATTTCATATTTAAGTCTCTTGCTGAATAAATAATAAATATAATATTAATATCTCTAATTTCTACATTGGTAATTAATGCAGCCCCCATCAAACCATGAGGGCGGCACAACTCTATTCTCTGTTCCTCATTCCAGGTGTTGGTCAACAATATCTGTCAACCGTTTGATTTCATCAGACGGTGGAGGAATAGCTAGAAGGTGAAGATAAGGACACGTGGTTGGCCACTTATATGACAAGGCAGAAAAAGTCAAAAGTCTTTGATGTGGTGGGGAGGTAGAGGATAGTCATGATCAGTCAAAGAAGAAAAGAACAAGATTGTACAATCAAGTACAGCCCTCCATTGCTGACCCTTCTCTACCATATTTTTATGGTGTTATATTTAGTCTGATTTACTAATGACTTGGTTAAATTTATGCAAGATATGATTATATTAACTTTAAAAAAAATTAAAAAAAATTGGATAAAAATAATTAACTTAAATTGATAGGATAAAACTAAATCAGCTTGGAAATTGTGGTTTAAAATATATTCTCTTTGTATATGTTATAAGGTTCAAACTTTAGATTAATTCATAGATTTTTTTTATAAATTTTCTAATTCTAACATCATATAACATGTATGATCAATTTTAAATTCATAATAATAATAATAGAAATGTTAACAAATAATTAAAAATTATGTTCTTGTGTTCTTAAAACTTGTAAGATAATTCTGAGAGTGTAATTCAACTAGTCAGGCTTCAGATTTGTTTTCTAAAGATCATCTATTTGAGTTTTATAAATATCAAGGCTGCTGGAGGTTTACATAGTTGTTAATTTTAAAACTCGTAAGATTAATCAAATTACGTACAATCTGATCCGAATATCCATGTTAATAAAATAATAATAATAATAATAATAAACTTGTAAGATTAAGGAGCTCACTCAAGGGTAGAAATAGGGGGGTTAGCGAGGTGGAGCTCTGCAAGGATTTTTTTTTGTTTTTCTAGTTTCTTTTTCTAATAAATTAGATATTTAATCTTAAAAATAATTTTTTTTTTTTAATTTGACCTTCCAAACTAAAATTCCTATCTCCGGCATCAACAAGAGGGAAACCAACTGGTGTACATATGAATCTTTCTAAGACTAACGATGGTTTAATTAGCTAAAAAATTAATCTTGTTTCTTTAAAAGAAAAGAGGATCTTTATTTAAATTACTTTTAAAGGAGATGTGAATGGTAATTGAACCATAGTTAATTGGCTTATATCCAATCTGCCATTTTCAGCCCAGAAAACCAAATCTTATTTTCTTTTTCGCTAAAAATCAAACACATACCATCAAACATGGCCCAAAATAGCTTTCAAATGCTTACGTGACAGCATGGATCATCTCATTCTTTCTCTGCAATGGAATTATTGGTTTCCATTGAACGGCTTGACGTTGACCCAAAACACATGTCAACAGTGCTTGCCTCCATAACCACTAGTCTATATTGCACCATTGCCAACGTCATTGAGTTGTTTGTTTTCTGAAATTAGTCCCCTCCACAGAAGCGCAAGGGAACAAGTCAAATCCTCCATGGTAAGCTGTTGGGTTCTTCTGCTGCACTCAGATTGTTTTCGTTGTATCTATGTGACTGATAATCCTCCTCGATTTCTTGCAGGTCTCCTTTGATTTCTTGTCCTCGACGAAACAGATGATATTTTCTTGAGATTTTAAAAGGTTTTGAGTTGAAATCTCACTCTAACCAGAGATTTTTATGATTTCGAAAAACCCAGCTACGTAAAACCCAGGAAAGTGGATCTTCCCCTCTTTTTACCCCAATATCTCGAGTCATAGTGCCTCGTTCTATTGCGTAAATTATACATATTTGGGTTGACAAGAGATCAAAAATCTAAGTGGAAATTTTTATAGGCAAAGAAGAATTGGTATCTAATGACTTTTCCAATATATCAAGTGAAGGAAAAAAAGAGAATGACCTGTTAACAAGTTCTTAGTCTTAAATTAGAAAATAAGAGGGACATGGCAAAATTGATAGATGTTGTTAAATTAATTTTGATTGACTGGACTGGGTTTTCTCATGGAAATTTAGGTTGCTATTGATTATTAAATTCACCACTACTTTGTTATTAAAATTTTGATATTAGATTAAAAAATTATCTTAGTTTAATAATTTAAAATATTATTTATATTATTATATGAAAATACAAAATATATGGGTTAAACTTCTCTATCAAGCTGAAAGCGACACAACAAATCCATTTCCACTCTTCTCGCAGCGCTATCTGCTTAGATGATTAAGCCATTTATTAAGGAGTTTGATCATGTCAACTCCTCGTCCTAATCTTAGATTAATTTGACACGACAAGGAAAATGAAATATAATTTTTTTAAAATAATATGTTTAATAAACTAAATTTCAGTAAGTATCTCAACAAGATGCATCACTTGAACAACTTCATTATATTTTAAATGAAATTAATTTTGATAAAAAAATAAAATACAAGACCCAAGTCAATCCTATGATGCTACCTAACACGTTATAGGAGACTGTGTATTTATTTTATTGAACCTTCTGACTTGAGTAAATGTTTGCACTAATATATTTTTAATTTTTTTTTGTTAAAGATAAAGCTTTATCTAACGAGACGAGCTTAAATAATCCTAAATCTTTCTTTCTTGATAAAAGTTTTTTAGGATAATGGGTTGATTGGTTTATACGATGTCGCTTTCTCTGTCTTGTCAAAAACGTCAAAGAGCATGAATAGTGAAGTTTGTTAATTAAATATCTTATTGTTTTGGTTGGATTCTAGACGTAATAATCTTTCATGCAAAGTTTGGTGTTAAGATTTTATATTATCCTCTTGTTCTTATCGCTTAGTTTGGTGGATAAATAAATTTGTTTTTTTATATTATAAATAATATGAATTTAAATTCAATAGAAAAATAGGATAAAAAGATAAGGAAGATATCCCTTCTCCAAGTTAACTTACATGGTTGAAATAGATAAAGACAATTGGTGTCGAGAAATCTATGTTTTTGTTTGTTTGTTTTGGAGGATAAGAATTTAACTCTAAAATTATTATATAGATATATTTATTTTTATATATTTGTCCTAATTCTTATAACTAAATACATTTTTATCCTTTTTATATCTATATTTTTTATCTTAAAATTATAGTTTTTAAACTCGATTTAAGTTACAAGTCATGAATTACATTCTTCGACCTAAATTAATTTATTTTTTATATTTTATGAAAAAATAAAATAATATTATTTAATGGGTTTTGATTGGGTTTTTTTAAAGCTAATCATATTATAGATCATCTTAAAACCCTAGATTCTATGTCGGTTTGGTTTAGATTTCGGATCACGGGTAAATCATTCAGATTGAGTAAAGTTTTAAAACAATACTCAGAACATAAAACAAATGCAACCTAATTTCTTACCTAATTTCTTAAGTGACAAAACCATGAAAATAAATTGAACTTTGTTATCCCATCATAAATTTCTGTCATCGACCTAAGTTCAACATCACCTATATGGCTTTAATTCATCTCGAAGGAAAGGCAGGTTTAGGAATCTTATTTTTTTCTGTGGAGCAATAGACCCAAGTAAAGTGGATCCTCAAAATGACAAAAACATGATGGGAAATTCAATTGATAACGATCAAGATATTGGATCACTCTCAAGGATTCTCTCTCAACTCCAAATTTTGCCAACTATCTCCAACACCTCAAAATCCCTATTCTTGATTCTTATTCCCATAGAGACGTTATTGCTATTGATATTTGATAAATTAAGCTTTGATTAGCTAGAACAAAAACACCATCGCTCGTAAAATATAATTATTTCAGCATCAAGCCAGTTGTTTACACTCTCCAATGTCCGTTTCATGATTTAGTTGCGCCTGTATCCGAATCGGAGAGGCATTGCTGTCCGGTATGTAACTAGCCGGGACTCTTTGCTGCTCCCTCATGCGTTATCCGAGTATTCTTGAGGTATGCAAAACGACAATTGTCACCAAGATTTGCTAGGGTTAACCTAATCCTATGGCTACTAGCAAAACTTTGGAAAATTAAATAACCTTTACAAATTGATATGACCTAATCACCTAACACAACCACCCTAAAACAATCAATATATATATTGAAAAGTTTCGAGTTCAAGTTACTGCTTGTAATAAAATAAAAATAAAAAATTGATCAGCAAGAGATCCAAGTTCTTACCTCTTGTTGAAAGTAAGTTTACGTAAGAAATATTGCCACTAGCCAGACATGTCGGGCGGTGAGGAAGAATTGATTTTAACTTTTTTAAAAGATTTATTATTTTTTTTAGCAAGGAGAATAAGGCATTCAAGTTATCATAAAAATCAAGACAAAAATGTTAATAAAAAAATAAAAATAGAGATAGAAATAACATGTTTACACGTTCATTTTATATTTATTTCTTCAACAAAATATATTTTTATTTTTATTTTCTTATCTGGTTTTTTTTCCTGAAACATTACCAAAACACTTGAATGGCAACTTATCTCAAGACATAAATGAAGCGAGGATGAAGTAGCATAAATCATTAATAACTATATACTAATGCATTGGATGAAGTCTTACATTACATAAACAGAAATATAAAATAAACAAGGCTATGAAGAACTATAGTCTAAACCAAGGTGTCCCAAAATTATAAACACATACTACACATAATCCTTCACCTTACTTGCCTCCCAAAATACCAAGAAAAAGGTGGGGGGGGAAACAAAAACCCTAAATTAATTAATTATCACACAACCTTCCATGACTCTAGAGTGGGAAAGCTAGAGAAAGCGTCGAAATCTAAACCACTACTAGAACGAACACCAGCATCCCCCGCCATGGGCTGGGTAAACAAAATCGGTCCAGGCCCAAACTCAGGCCCGGCACTAGATCCAGAAGCTGACCCCGTGACCACATGATGTTGTTGATGATGATCAAGCAAAAACGCCGACGTATCAAGCGTTGGCAAGTACCCGCTACCCCCTAGCAACCGGCCACCAGGCCTCTGTGGCTCAGGTTTCAAAACAGGAACCATTGAAACCTGCGGGTTGCCGAATCTAACACCGGTAACCTGTTGCACCATCTGTCTAAAATTAGCCGGATCCGCTGTTATAAACGTTGTCTGAGACCGTTTGGAAGCTCGTGTCTTCCGTTTCGAAACCTTCCCAGTAGCACCCGGGACCAAGTTTCTCTGGCGTTTGGTGGCTCCAGCCGTTTCTGGGTCCGACCCAGAAACGTTCGAGGCCGTCGGAGTCGGGGGTGCCGTCTCGATTAGGCTGGTAAACGGGTTAAATGAATTTGAAGAAAAAGTTTCGTTCATGGAGAAAGAGTTAGTGCTGTTATCATCGGTGTTTGTGTCTGTAGGAGTGTCATCTATGTTGTTAAAGAGGGATTTTTGAAGGGCTTTTGTTAGAGTTTCTGTGTCGCGAGCATAGGCTTCAGGAAGCCAAAAATCAGGAAAATTTGGCCTGAACATCATATTCCATGGTTCAAGACTTGCCAAGTTCTCTGATGATGCCATATTGCTAGCAGTATCTAATTTAGAAACCTTAAATTTTAAAGAAAACAACGTAAATTTGCAAAAGAAACCAACTTTGAGGTGTTTTCAACACATTTTTTAGCAAGAAGTGAATATCTATTGTTGGGTTGACAGAAGGGATGGGAGGAACGCAGTTAAGAAGGGATTTGGTTTGGCCGGCAACCAAGAAGTGGTGACCGTGAGAAGCAAGGTCTTTGTGTCGCGAGGCGGAGAGAGTTTTTGTTATGTTGGAGGGATGGGAGGGAGTGAAAACGCAGGGAGCAGAGCAATATAAATAGGACGGTGGAGAAGGAGAAACCGCGTTGGTAGGGGGGACACGCGTCCATTGTTAAGTACGGAAGGTTAGACTCTTTCGAGTGTCGAGGGAGCTTGAAGATTAACCATGGTTATGCTAGCAGATTTACTGTTGGGGAATTCACCTGGCAGTCGATCAACTATATAACAAGTTTCATTTTGGTCCATAAATTTTTATAATTATCAATATTATCCTTTCTCTCATTGGCAGCGTCTAAAACGTTTTACAAAATTCTATAGTTTAAGGGCATGTTTCGACTTTTTCTTTTCTTTTAGGGTTATGCAAGTACCAACCTTGACATCCTTTTGGATTTTGTGATTTTGAAAATGTGGTTATGGTTTTTTTTAGAGTATTTTTCACTTAAAAATATATTAAAATAATATTTTTTTTATTTTTAAAAAATTATTTTTGATATTAACGCATTAAAATAATTTAAAAATACTAAAAATATATTAATTTGAAGTAAATATAAAAATAAAAAAAATCAATTTTTATTAAAAATATTTTTAAAACATAAAAATAAATAAACAAATTCTAATTGTAATTGATGATGAGCGTAACCTGACTACTCTTTACTTGGCAAAAACACAAAATAAAATACAAAAATCATCAAATTTCCATGATTTTATCTGTCGTGGCACATAATATGATTTGATATAAGTAGTGAGTTGATGGTATGGTAATCCTTGCTAAACAATGCATGTGATAAGATTAAAAAAAATTAAAACAAAATTTGTCAGTTAACTTGTTTTACTAATCAAGTTATTATGAAACTCGAGATTTTATTTAATAATAACCAGAAATAAAAAGTTTGTTTGTATATATTTATAAAAATCCTAATTAAATTAAATTTAATTTAATTTAGAATTTTTAATGAAATCTCATGTATTATCAAACTCGAATTGGATTTTTTTTTTCAATGGAGTCTTAAATAAATCATTTATATTTTGATAATAAAAATGGATTTTTCTTTAAGATAATAATTCACAGCAACATATCCGATCTTTATTAAACCATAACCTTACTAGATTCTACTAAAATAATAACCCCATATAAAAAGTTTGTTTTGTATATATTTATAAAAAAACTCAGTTAGATCGAATTCAATTCATATGTTTTAATGGAATCTGATGTTTGAAACTATTTTATTTTATTTGGTCCTTCGTTTTAAAATGGAGCGTGAGCTTACTGCCGAAGACAAGTGGTAATAAAAGGGTGAAGTGGTGAGGAAGGAGCAGTGAGCTATCGTGGGCTCTTGGAGATCAAGCCGTGTCGCTCGGCGTCCTTCCTTTTTAACGCGCAATCTCACTTCCCGAGTCCCGACCCCTTCCTTCGTTTGTTTTATTGTTTATTTTTTTCGCTTTTTGTAGTTTTCTCTTTATAAAATATTAAAGCGCGTGTGCACGTAACATCTATCTATTTTAAAATAACGAAGAATAAAATTACAGGTGTTTTGATTGAGATATGAAGTAATTCCATCGATTGTTTAGTTATTGTAGTTGATAACTTTTATAGATCAGAAAATAACTAGGCATTAGTTTCTGGTTCTTTTCGTGGCAAGAATTGAGTTAATATAAAGCCTCACCCTTGGAGTAATTAAGTTTTTAAATCCAAATTTACCACAAGAATGCTAGATTTTGTGTTGCATTGTACTTATAATATGATATTTTATTTTTGATTTTTAAAATTTATAATTCAAATTATCAAATGTCAATTGCAAACAAAAAACAACAAGAATAGTGTTGTTTATGTTCCTATAATTTGGTAATTTTCTTGATATTTATATTACTTTAAACTTGATATGGCATAACAAGTTGATTAGATAAAATCATAGCGTAATCCATATAATGTATTAATTTAAAATAATTTTGTTATTAGCTCGTGCAAGTCTAGAAGGCTTCATATGTTGATCCATAATTAGGTGATCTAGTCATACTCGGTTTAAATATTATCAAGTCAGAATAAAAAATCAAATATACTAGTTAACCTGATAAACAAAAAATAATCCAAAACAATCCAAAAATAAAAAATAAAAAAAAACAATGAAATGATATTGTTAAAATAGATTTTGGTTAACCCGGTGATCCATCAAATAACTAAATAATCCAATAACTTGAATTTTTATAGAGTTAGAACTCGAATTAATAACTTATTTATTTTTGCATTTCAAAAGTATTTTTTTAAAAAATAATTTTTTATTTTTTTTAAATTAATTATTTTTTAGTGTTTTTTAATCATTTTAATATGTTAATATAAAAAATAAATCCTAAAAAATAAATAATTATTATTTAAATATATTTAAATAATTGAAATTCACCGATTTGGGTAGAGTACAAAGTGGAAGCTGATATATCAATCAATCATTATTGTATGATGATGGCCATGGAACACAGCTTTTTCACTCGGTTTTGATTCTCTTTAATCATTACAAACTAGAAACTAAAGAACTAGCTAGTTCTTTAAAGCTGCAGATGATTCAGTGTGGCACAATCCATGCAGATTCCATTGCCAACGAATCGCTGCAGTTCACGTGGACATGGAGACTCTGGCCATTGGGTCACAGATGGTGAAAGCGTGTGGGTCCCTTCTTTTTCGGCTAAAACATATTTCTTTATATTTTATTGCCCCTTTAATCTTCATGTACTTTAACGATATTCGAATCCTTATCTCAATTTTCGTTTGAGAGGCTAAGCCATCATGGTTTTATATCTTTACCCTGTTCATGTTTTTTATTTTATTTTTAAATAAAAAATGGACCGGAATTTTCTTATCATGCTAGCATTTTTCCTATTTATTGAACATAATTTTTTTAAAAATAGCATAATATTGATTTGAATCTTTGACATGTTAGTTAAAATATTAAATGATTTTTCTTTTTAAATTATAAATTTGAATTCAATTATATCGTGCTATAAATTAAAAACTCGTGTTATTATTATTTTTGGCTGGGGTATTATTTCTCTTATACTTGTTTCAAGATGTTTTGAAAAATTCAATCATCTCAAAAATGGGTAAAAAAAAGAATTTTTTGAACAAATTGCACCTTTTCATAAGCTTCAGAAGTCCACCTTCATGAAAGTAATTTTGGAAAATTGACTGAAGTTGTAGTTTTAAGAAATTTAAATTTTTGTATTTAAATTTAATATATTTTATATTTTAAAATAAAAAATATATTAAATTAAAATTATTATCACACATTCAAACAACAATAAAGATATTCGAAGATGTGTTCTAGGAGTTTATTTTGAGCGGCTAGCATCTCCACGTGCAATTCAAACGCCAGGGTTGGAGGGAGGTTTCAAGCCGTCCACTTCAGTTGTCATGGCTCAATGATGTTAAATCTGTTGCTTGAACAGTTCCGAGAGCAACTCATCTGTGTTCTATAGTCTTGATTAAGATAATAATTATCTAATCATTTTATTAAACTTTAATTGAAAAGAAGTTTATTAATATATATGAAAATTGGTTTAAAATAACGTAGTCATTAAAAGGGATTTTCTATAAAATCAGCACAATAAACATTAAAATTTAGCAAAATAACACAATTCAAAAAAAATTAATAAAATAATATTATTTAATCATGTCGTGATATAGAAATGCAACAGAGTCGAACTCCAATCTTCTATCTTAATAGGTCGATCGATTGGATCTAGTTTTATTAACCAGTCAACCGTTTCACATAAAAACTATAATGTTATAAAGTTTTTTTTTCAAATATATTTCACGAGTCAAAACTATCTTTGTCCACCATGTAAACTTAAAAATAGACTTCAATTAAAATCTGAAAAAATTATTATCCGCGCAATAATGGATGATTCCGCGTATTTAGGTGTAAGTATGTCATAATTAAGTGAGGATTTACCCCAAACAGATTACTTTGATGGCCTATGAGATGCATTTATGGACCAATGAAACAAGTTTAGGTCAAAGAGAAAGTCTAGTCGCGTTAGACTATAATAACAGCTCAAGAGAGCCATAATTTTTTATTCGACCGTTGTATTGTGCTTAAAGTCTTATAAGAGTTTTTGGATGCTACTTTCCCTATAGAAGTTATTATGTCGCTATACGGACCGTTAAATCTTTAAATATAAAAAATCTTGTCGATGCCTCTTAATATTTGCATTTTTAAGATTTTTCTTGTTATTCGTATTACTGGTTCACCGGTTTCACTGATCATTATAAACTAATCGATTTGAGCTAAAAATAACATATTTTAACAATGTTGCTCTTAAAAATAGTGATATCAAGAAAATGTCTTGCTATTTTTTTAAAATTTCATATGCTAATTATCTAATTTATCCTTGTTAAAGCAAAGGAAAAAAAATAATAGTTGAGCAACTAGAGTTGATGATGACATGATGTGATTGTGGGTAAGTGTAGCGGAAATTTGTGCCTTGAAGAAAATAGTAGTAATTAGAAAGTTACTTGAAAAAATATTTAATTGAAAAATTGAAAGTCTAATGGCCCATAAACAAGGAGTAGGTGATGGCGTGTCCCAAAATGGATAAATATGAACTGCCGTATCAGGGCATTGGAAGTGCGGTTAGGTAACGTTGGAATCCACGTGTCCCCCAGGCACCATCCTCCACATTCCTCGCTGTTCTCCTTCCGGGGATTGTTTTGTTTTTTTCCCCTGAAAAAACTTTTTAAAAATATTTTTTATTTAAAAAATATTAAATTAATTATTTTTTAAAAGTTTTTTTTAATGATTTTAATGTTAGGACATAAAAAATATAAAACATATACATAAAATTTAATATATTTTCAACTAAAAAATATTTTTTTAAAATAGGTTGCATCATGTTACCATAAGTAATTGATAACAAGTGGAAACTGTATTGAAATGAGAGTATATATATTTTACTAAGTAATAAATAAAGTGTTTGTCTAGTGGTTAAAAGATCGTTATATCTTTGTAATGTTGAAAATATAAGTTTGATTTTCAAACAGTATATTTATTAGAAAGAGCAGTTATAAATCCCGAATAAAACTAATCTCACTTTTTAAAAAGAATGTAAGAATAACCGGGTAAGTACAATTTTTTTTACTAAGTGATGTTTAATTTTTATATTAAGATTATTTTACTGAATGATTTGCTTGTATTTAGACATTCAAATATGTAATATGATAAAGACAAGTCTCCTGGAATATGACCAAGAAAAATGAAAAAATTAATGAAAAAAAAAAATTATTCTATCGAGGAAAATTAATGAATACATGATTATTAAACAGAGGTTTTTGTTATAAAATTTATATCAATTTTTTGAAATGGGTCAATTTTTTGAATGGGGCGGTATTAAAATCGATTAGGAAGAGATTTAATCATCGGATACTAAACTTGGCATCTTATCCACCATATACAAATTCATGGACTTATTTCATCCACGAGTTATGGACATCCTAATATCAAATCAATTGTTCCTTGTCCTTTTTTTTAACAATTTTTTTTGTTTTTTTGTGTGTTTGATCCTATACGCTACTTACTTTTTAAAACTGTTTTTTATTTAAAATTATATTAAAATTATTTTTTTAGATTTATTTTTATTTTTAATACTAATATCAAGATATAAAAATACATAAATTTAATATTTTTTTAAACAAAATATATTTTTAGAACGCTTCAAAAAACATAAGCTACCATGACCGGAACATGTTAATTTTTTTTTTAGTATAATTCCATCAATATATACTAATAAACAATTTATATTGATTAACATCAAATGATATGATAAATTATTTTGTCAATAAGCTTCACTGTAATTTACTAATAAAATTTATTTTATCAATATTTTATTTATATTTACTAATTTTCTAGTATTTCATTCTATTTGAGAATTTGAATTCCCTTGACATGACGTTTGGATACATTTCTCGGTGAATCATGTGCTTTCTTCCGCATAATCAAAGAAATTTCATGGCACGTCAATTAAAGACTTGTTTGGGTGCTCGAGACTGCAATGAAACCGGACCAATTTAATAGACTGTGTGGATTAGTCCACGTGGGCAAAGTTCAACTAATCAAAGAACAGCCGTGGAGGGTTCGTCCATTCTCTCCATTTATCTACAGATTTGACCTTTATCAGATCATCTCGATGCTCCGCACAATCAATTGAATTCGAAGCTCCATGCATCGAGTGAATTTACCCACACAAGTTCCTTGGATCTTTATCAAATGGCAAAAATAGATCCAGCTCGATATTTTTTTTTATCTGGAGATAATAACTAAATATTATTATAAAATAATGACAAATAATAGATATAATGATAATAAATAGTAGATTTAACCGCACCCTCTTTCACTGAATATCAAGAGCTTGTTCGAGATGTGAAAATCATATACATATTTGAGTTTTGATTTTCATAACCATTAGATAAAAGTAATTCCATAATCGATAATCTATGCTTCTTTTACGGGTAGACAATTATACCAAGAAAATTATCACACAATGGACTGGAACCTTCTTTTTTAAATTAAAAATTTGAAAAGAAAAGAAAAACATCTTCTTTTCTACGGAGACAGCATATTCATAGATTATACCATTAGCAAAAGCTAGCTAAAGGTGTTAATAGCCTATTTATAAGTTTGATTTTTTGTTGTTTTTTAAAATATTTTTTGTATTAAAATAATATATTTTTTATTTTTTTAAAATTATTTTTTTAAAATCAACATATTAAAAATATTTCAAATATATTAAAAAAGTTTAAACTTTTAAAAATATAAATACAAATCCATTTCCACACGCTATCTAAATCTCATGGAGAACACGAACAAGTTTTTTTCTAGGATATGCATGAGGGATGTCCGAATTTACTTAAATTTCCAATTTAAAAAAGAAAGAGAGAGAATGCGTTTGTGTTAATCGATAAAGATCAAATCAATCATGGTGTTTCTTGATCAATGGCCCACAATGACCCCTAGGTGGTATATGGACGAGGAAGAAGACAAAGGTGGAGACTTTCTAGACTGATAGAAATCAAAATTTAAAAGTAAATTTCAAACAAAAAGGGCATAAATGGCGCGAGCGGTGATGTAACACATTGGCGTGGCATGACGAAATGGGTGACGTGTACATTTTTAAATAATATTATTTTAAAAAATTAAAAAGAAAGAAAGAAAGATAAATTTAAAGTAGAAGGTCTGATTTGATATTTTTTGTCGAAACAAATCTGACTGGTTGTTTATTCGAGAAATTTACCATTTAAATTCCATGTTAAATTAAAATAATATATCAATTTACTAAAATTTATTTAACCAGATCGGATTAACACTTGATCTAGTTAAATTCAGTTTAGATCTTGTGGGGTTAATAATAAGAATTATCTTTAAAAAAATAATAAAAATATAAACTTGGAGCAACTCAACTATTCACATATTAACTTATTAACCCAACAATTCATTTCTTTTGCAATTATGCGATTTGTCGTTTTCATATTTTAAATAATATTTTTCCCTGGTTTTCTTGTTGCAGATGACGAAAGCTTTTGGATTTTTCTTGGTTAAAAGCTTGATTTTTTTTTTGGATTTTTTTGATATATTAATGTTAAAAATATATTTTTTATAATAAAAAATATTATTTTAATATATTTTTAAAAAATTAAAATACTTTTTTAAAATAACAGTAGCTCACAGGAGAAACCTATCACGGTATTACCTGTGCTCCCGTACTCTCTAGCTTCTCCTGTCAACTTCAGCATGGCTTGGCTTTATTCGGCTTGGGATTCTTAGAGATTCTGTTATAACGGCGTTACAGGAGTTTTTAGCAAGGAAACAAAAAAGATATATTATAATTATTTCTTTCTTTTAAGGGTTTCCAGGAGCTTTTTTCTGTAAAAAAGGTGAATTTATAAAAAAAGTCTTCTTCATTTTCATTTAAATTTAAAACAATAGCATAATTTATTAAAAATATTATGAGACAGATTTTCTTCATTTTAAGACTAAATTTGGTTGCCCGCAAGTAAACGGATGGATTGATGAGAAAATTCTTTCCTTTATATTTAAAATGAAATGTGAAATACATAAATTAGCAAATAAAATATTTTCCATTCCTTTTTCTTGGGGAAAATTTCAACTTTATGACGCTCACTTTTGTTACTAATAAATTTCACTAATTAATATGTGAGTGCGGTTATAATTATTTTTTAAAATAATTTTTATTTAAAAATATATTAAAATATTATTTTTTTATTTTTAAAATTAACGTATCAAAATAATCTAAAAACTTTAAAAAATATTAATTAAAGTAAAAAAAATTAAATATTTTAAAAATATTTTTAAAATAAAAAACAAATACAAACAATGATTTAATATAAAAAAACAAGTTTCCAAGTAATTAGTGTTGATATGAAAACTTTCCACAAATCACTATAATTAGCGTTTGAATGTTGTGGATATGAGTAGCAGATGAAGAATCGAGCGCATGAAATCATCTAACCGTAATGATTTAGTTTTTGATATATAGGTCATGCCGTGTTTTTTTTTAAAAAAATATTAAATTAATTTTTTAAATTGTTTTAATATATTAAAATAAAAAATATATTAAAAAAAACATAACTTAATTCCATAACATGCCATACGTAGACAAGAAAAGAATAGTCAAGGGTAGAGAGACCGTGGAGTCTCAGATGCAATGGTGTTCTTGGACTTAATTCTGCTTGTTTTCTAATACGTGGAATTTCCCCATTAGCTATCACAGAAATAAATTAGGTAGAAGGGAAGAAGCGAGGATCTAGCTAGTGGGGTACTTGGGAACTTGTTTCACTAAATTTAGCTCAAAATAACCTCTTAAAAAGTGGCAAGCAAATGACATTCTAGCTAGGTCCATGCCTTTCGCCTCTCAAATCATGCTGCATATATAATTTACCTTTCATGTCTTGCTAGCCTAATTTAGGAAAAAATATTGTTCATGTTTCATGAAAGTATAGCATCATTAAATACTTGTTTGGAGTTTATGATCATGTTTGTATCATAGTTTAGGTTTAATAAGTTAATTTAAAAAATTTTAAATTGAATAAAAAAAATATTAAACTAGTAAAACTTGTTAACATTACATAGCACAATTCAAATACACTTAAGTTTAACATGAAAAAGTAAAATAATAGTATTTTACTAGAAAAGATTGAATAACCTGAATTGACCAGATTAATCCAACAACCTAATCATTTATATCATTTTCTAAATCAATTCCATATCTTACAGCTACTATTTATATAATCATCAAAACAATATAATAAGTTGAAATTCTATTGTTTATTCCAATGGCTTGAACGAATGAAACACGGGATGGAGTTTGAAAAAATCAAGCATCATTATTAAATCATTTGAGGAACAATTCAACAACCAATAAACTAGCCAGCCAGCCAGCAAGCAAGCAAGCAAATGGGCGATCAACAAAACATGATCCTACTAATCTTATGCAAGCAAAATCTCTGTGGGTCATGCTTTGACTTCAACAATACAAAAACAACACAAACAATGAAAAAGATGGAGGGTAAAACATGGCCACCATGACATTAACAATGTTTGCATGGAGACTTTAGCGAGGGCAACCTTGCTCGGTGAGGCTTCCCCTACCGAGACACAAACAACAATCGAGCCACGTATAAAATTGCTGCACTTGTTCTTGTTTTGATCTGCGGTACCATGTCAATCTTGACGTGGATTGCTCTCTCGTCGCTTATCAATGGTGGTGGATGTGTTTTAATTTGGGATGGCAAGCTTTCACCAAACTTTTTTTGGCTTGATCTGAAGGCACACATCAATCACTGTAAGATGGTGTTTGGTCGTGAGATAGGTGACGACCAAGGAAGGGTAAGCATGTGTTATTAATTGCTAACGTGGCATGGAAGCAAAGGAATTAACTCCCCTTCGTTTGATTAGATTTTACATGAAGAAGTATAAAAAATAGTAGTTTCAAGGTGTCGAGAGATTATCTAGGACTCACTTTAAAAAAAACAAAAAAAAAACACAACGTGAAGATATTTTTATTGATTTTTGTGGATCGTAGATTTTATATTTTTTATCCTCTTTGTATTTATTTTTTAATTTATTTAAAATGAACTTTAAAGAATAACTAATAAAATATAATTAATTATTTTCTGATTACTATAAAATTTCTCATTCAATCTAACAAGAAAAGGTTTTGTTTAGTTTCTAATTTTCTCATTCATCTAAAATTTCTCTCAAATCCCATATCCATATATATATATCTGATAATCCCTCACCATAATTGATCAATGAATTAATTAACTGATAAAAAGAAAATTTCTCACTATTTACTTAAATACGTAAGAAAAAAGAGTTTCAAAAGTGGGTTAGCGGTAAGATCCCATTAGCCAATCAATTGTTAGGGGTAAGTTGAAATATATTGTAACTTCAAGGATAGTATTGGAAAGATCAGCAATGCCAGAGTGAAGATGAAACATTTTGAAATTGCAGGGGCAAGAATGAAGTTTAGCCTTAAGGAAGATCTCAACGAATCGAGACCTTTTCTTATCGATAACCAAGTTGAAACGGTGAAGATGAACTCCTGGGCTTGGAGATCAGGAACACCTGCAAAAAAATAAAATAAAAATAAAATTCGAGTACAGATGCAAGGATCCTTCAATGCTTAGACAATGGATGGAGGAGTAAAACGGAGAAAAGGCCGTGTCACGCAAGCAGACAACTATCATATGGGTATACAGTACCGAACTCGAGATCTCATGGGCAAAGAAAAAGACCCTCGGTCTCTGCCTTCGAGACTGTCCCGAACCCAGAGATATGCTCCTTTCTGAGTATTAGGATGCGTGACCTACCGAGTCTTAGCCTGAACCTTGCCTCGCGCCTCTCGTCGAGCGCTCGGTTGAGGCCTCACAGTCGAGGGTGTTAAGTCTGGACACCTTTCGGTTTTCTCCTCGAATATTTGGTCCTTTTTATCTCTGCTTTTCTTTATTTTTTTTAATTTAGGAAAAAAATACAAAGTGAAATCTACATAGTGGTCCCCTGCCTGTATCTAGAGCTAGAGTTATTGATGAAATGATGGGTGTCAATCACCGGTGCCATCATCAATCCATTCACCAACCATCAATTCTACAATATCACATCCGAACTTAAAACGGTTCTTTATGATTGTTTTGCGGATTATCTTTTTATTTTTTTTTTATTTTTACACTAATACATTAAAATTATTTAAAAAATATTTTTTAAAAACTAGAATTACTTTTAAAAACCACCTAACAATACAAACAAAAGCTATGTCATGGGTACTTAGAGTGTGTTTGGTATTACAGTAGCTTTTATAGTTGTAGTTTGAAAAAAGTTATTTTATAAAAAATACTTTTAATTGAGGTTGGTTTGAAAAAATAGATGTTTTGTTAAAACCGTGGTTGAAATTAAGGTTGAAGAAAAAATAGTTTAATGTGTTTGGTTAAAAAAATACTTTTCAAATTGAGGTTATAAAATAATTAATATATATATATATATATACACACACACTAATGATTTTTAATTTAAATATTGTAAATTTAATTACTGTTATTACATCATAAAATAAAAAATATTGATATCAATTTTTTTTATTATTCCATTAAACTATGTGCAATGTCATCACATACGAAATCTATCCAATAAGGACTATATTTTTCATGGTTTCTTAAGCGCGCAACAACAAAAACTGAATCTTTTATTACGTCATCAAGCGATCTCCTTCTAATTTTTTGAATAGAACACAATTAAAATAAAAATAAAAACTGAATTTTTTTTTACTGGGACAGACCCGGCAATAACATAATTGGAATTGCGATCAAATTTCACAAATGCTACATCATTATGCGATATCCTTCTAATTTATGTAGTGTTATTAAATAATATTAAGTACTAGTTTTTTGAGTAAAACACAATTTTTTTAAAAAAAAATCAACAATTTTATTATGTACAAAATTCAATCGACAATAACTACAGTTATCATGATTTATCCTGCGTGCAATAAAATTAAGTAAAATATTATCAGAAATAAAATTAAGATTACAGTACGAATAAATTTAATTTACCTTAAACTAATTATATATATATATATATATATATATATTTCACGTGAATAATACAAGTGCAATTAATTAATTGTACTAGTTTTTCAGGAAAAAAAACTTTGTGCACTAGTTTTTTTTTTTAAATAACTGTTCACGTGAACAGTGCGCAATGGAGTATGGCTCCACTGTTCAATGAACGGTGTAGCCATGCTCCACTGCTAAGGTTGGGTCAGCAGCATGAGAAGCAACATTTTGCTGCTTCTCAAAACCTGCAGTGCAGCCTCAAATATCAGTGAGCCCTACCAGCAAAACACCCTGCTTTTTCTTTAACCAAACACTAGGTAGTGTGGCTGCGGGTGAACCTCACCCGCAACCACACTACCAAACAGCCATTTAAGACAATGATAAAAGTTGGTTTTTTTTATTTGTTAATATATTAAAATATATATTTTTTTATTTTTTAAAATTTATTTTTAATATTAACATTTTAAAACATTATAAAACCATTATATATATATATATATATATATATATATTTTAAAAAAATCCCGAACCGCAGCACAAAACCATCCCCAAATCACTGGTGACAAGGATGATATATATATTTAGTAAAAACTAAAAGCCTCGTCGTTTCATGAACTTTTTGCAGCCACATCTTCCTGTAAAAAAGAAAACCTCTCGTAATGTTGAATATCTTTGTGGAGGCAAGGTAACATTGCATGATGGCTACTCGACAGAAACCTTCCCTTAATGCTTAATTTACATAGTCAATAAACAATTAAAATATGCATTCCTTTAACATTATAAATATAATAATTATTGTTATATGTTATAACTCTTATTTTTTAAAGTCTTTTTAAAATTATTTGTTTACCTGAAAAAACATCATATTAATTTATTTTTAAGTGTTTTTTTTTATAGTTTTGATGTATTGATATTGAAAATAAAAAAATCTAAAAATATTATTTTTATATATTTTAAATTAAAAAATATATTGCATCACATTTTCAAACACACTAAATCACACCTCACACTCAAAACATTTTTTCTAGCAAATTCAAATAAAATTAATTGATTTAGAGCATAAAAAAAGGCTGGAGAACTGTTCATTAGAATCATATGGTGTTCTTTTTAAAAAAAATCTGGCTAGTCCATTTACTCTAACTCGTGCCATAATTGTGAACGCACCATATCAATCTTATAAAAATTGAGTCATAGCACTATTGAATCTCACAAATTATATTTTAGTACAAGATACAGCATTATTATTTTCGTTCTTAATTAATTATGTAATATTTTAGAATCAAAATCCGTTACCTATATATTACTTGCCACCTATTTTACGAAATCTTGATATGATCTATTTCCATGCACAATATCTTTCTATAAATCCACACATGACAATTAATAATAATAATAATAATAATAATAATAATAATAATTTGAAGTTTAATGAGATAGTGAGATATCATCATAGTTAATGCGCTTGGCATGGCTAGAAACCTGCGATGCACCTGGTCATGGTTGGAACTTGGAACCCAGATGGCTCGCCAACAAAGCCTGTTGAGGCACAGGAAAACGAGAGGGAGACCCACAAACGTCCCTGTACAAGGATGGATGAGGTCTCAGAGCTCCTGTCCCGGAGCCATCGAAAGGCCCTCCAGGGACGGTACCTGTTCTGCATGTGACCATCACACTCATAATATTATTGCTTTCATGGAAATTTACATGAATGTTAATTGTTGGTTTCATTTTCTTGTTGATCTATCGCTTTTAATGGCTGTTTCACATTTAACTTGAATTAATGGACTGCTGCTGCATGCTGAAATTTCAAGGAAATGATAGGCTCGTACCTTTGTTAGTTGATCCGAGTTTAACTTAATTAAAGTTTTTATTTAAAACAAATAAGATATTAATTTAGTAAAACTCGATTGATTTAGTTAATTTTTTTATTAGCTTAAACAGATATAATCAGATCAAAATCAAGGTTTTTTTCTTAATAAAAATTATTGTGGCATCATTTTAATTGAAATAACTGACTTGATGACGTAAACTCTTTTTTAAATAAATTTTTGGATTGAGTTTAATAACTATAAAAATAATAATGAGAATTTCAGGAACTTTAAGGACTGAATTTTTCTCCTAGATCAGTGAATTTTTTGGATCGAGCAAAGCACTTGCTCGTTCTATTCAAGTAAGCTATCAACCTCATGAGCATCATATAAAATGTTGCCGATGATTCAAAAACCAGGCACGACCAAATTGCTTTCCTTTGATGAAATTATATATATATAAAAAAAAGGAAAGGAAAAGGAAAAGGGAAAGGAAAACCATATTGCTTTGACTAAAATATGATCCATCTCAGATTAGTTAACTACTAAACATATCTTTTAACTTTAACAAATCCCAAAAAAAATCTCTAATTTTTGGGATAAAAAGGCAGCAAGTAAGGGCAAAAGGGATGATGAAAATTATGGCAAACTTTGTTTTTTTGCCTGGAGGACATGGATGAACCAATGGATACCTTAAGCGTTTAGCTCAAGAAAAGGATAAAGGCAGAGAGAAGCACAAGTCTCTTTGAATGGCTCTCGTTCTTTCCTTTTTAATTTCTTGTAAAAATTAAATGGAATCTTCTTGTCTTCTCTTTAGGGCACAGAAGCTCAAGATTTATTATGAACTCGCACCTTGAAAGTTATGTGCACAAGTAACTTCCAAGATATTCACAGATAAACATGAATCATATCTTCTTATCTAGAATCAAGAAGGGAAAAATATAATTGCGTGTATGGTATTAAAGTGTATAATGTGCTTTTTTAAAAAAAAAAATTTATTTAAAAATATATTAAAATATATATTTTTTAAAAAATTATTTTTAATGTTAATATATTAAAATTATCTAAAAACATTAAAAATATATTAATATGATGTTTTATCAAGATAAACATATTTTTAAAATGCATCTAAAATTCAAAGTTATCCATTCCCAACCAAAGGTTTTAAACATACAGTATTTACGGGTTATTTTTATGTAGTCTTCTCTTTAATTATTTTAATGATGAGTGGGCGAGAATACACAAGAATTGTAGAATAGTCTCATTTATACATCAAAAATTACATTTGTGGTAAAGTTAGAATCTTTGACCAGATTCACCAGGAAAAAGGAAGAAGAAGAAGACACAAGTGCGCTTGATCTTAATGTCATTCATTAACAATGCATTCTCATTTTAGTTTTGGCGATGATGTTATCTGTGGATTAGTTTAAATATTCACGTTTAGAGCCTATTCTGTGCTAATTTTTAATCGGATTTTTAGATAAAAATAAATTGAAAAAAATAAAACATATTGAAAAACAATATTAAATATAATTTATATGTTTGAGAGTATGGTTGCGGTTGTTTTTTAAAGTATTTTTTTACTTGAAAATATATCAAAATGATATTTTTTTATTTTTTTATATTATTTTTAATATAAATACATCAAAATGATTTGGAAAACTAAAAAAATATTAATTTCAAATAAAAAAATAATTTTTTTTAATTTTTTTTAGAACACAAAAACAAACAATAAATAATGAATTAAAAGTTAAGCTGTGAAAATTATAAAGATTATGCGGAAAAAAAACAAAAATGTTTTATACGTTAACGTTCGAAAAAATCAATGTAATTTAATCAAAATTAAGTTATATTCAAATGATTTTAAAAGTACATTTCATATACTGGCATAAATTCATCAAATTCTTTTAGATAATAAATCTTGGGATTTGAAATTAAAATAAAAAACAACGAAGAAAGTATACTGTATCCTTCTTTAACATCAAACCAACCAGTATTTAATACATTCAACTATATATATATATATATATATATATATATATTTAAAAGCAAAAACTCAAACCAAAAAACCTCCTCGAAGGTAGAAAAAAATAGTTGTCGGTTGAGCTACAACTCATTAAATCAAAATATAAATTAAAATAGCAGTGTTCTTGAAGAGGGCCTCCTATGCTCTTAACATACATGGGCTAAATGCTAGTTAGCATCCTTTTATCCATCTATATTTTTAATGGGTCATGGGTCATCAAGGTTGGTATAGATTTTAAATGGGTTATTAAAGGATTGACCCAAAACCATCTTAAATTATATGGGTATGGGCTACCCATTTAACCCTTTTGAAACAATTGCTCTTATCTATCATTTCTCCTCTTTAAAACACTTATCTCTACTTCAAATAGGTAAGCTTTTATCAAGTTTAGAGATATTTTAATTATGAGAATACAAGTTTAATTTTTAGAAAGTATATTTATTAAAAATAATAGCCATAAACCTCGAATGAAGCTAATCTTATTTTTTAAAAAGATGTAAAAATACATAGATAAAAACAAAAAAAAAATAAATAAATTTTTTATAAATTTAAAAATACGGATGGTTTTTGTTTTTAGATGTGTTTTAAAAGTTTATTTCACTTAAAAAATATCAAGTTAACTATGCTTGGTCATTATCAAGAGATATTAACAGAAAAAACCTGAACATGTCTTGTTAGTGAGATACATAAATATTACATAAATATATTTTTGTAATAATTTTAAAATTAAATTTTACTATTTTAAAACAGAAAGTATAAAAAATATATTTCAATTGTTTCCGTTTTCTATGTCTTTACTTAACAACCAACATTACTTAATATTCTAAATAATAACACTAAAGTCATAATAAATCTCCCAAAACTCTAAAAAAATTCCCTTAAAAGGCTTGAGTTATAAACTACACAAGGAGGAAGTTGCTAGGATAAATGAAACCAGCTATCAAGTTTATCCTAAAATTTATTTAGGGATATTTTTCATGAAAAAAAAGTTATAGACGATGTTCCAATCCTAGAAAAGATAAAGAAAGAAAGAAAGAAAAAAAGAAATAATTTGGATACTTAATTATAAAACAATAAGACTCTAGGCCCAAACCAAGACTGTGTATGGGCTTTCTAAATCCTTGGGTTCCTATTTCTAATTCTATCCTTGTGGATTGTGGTTCAATTTTTTTTCTTATTGTATAAATAACAATCCAATAAAAAAAAACAAAAAATTACTTCAACCAAAAACAATAGATTGGTAAAAGGATTCTCAATTTCATAGGAGGAGGAAAAAAGAAGCAAGGATGGGAGAAAATACAGTGCCTCAAGCTTCTTACCATTCATCATCAAGTCTATATAGCAATTCAACTGACATTGATACTGCAGCTCAAGATGTACTCTTGCGTGAACAAGTAAGGGTTTTTCTGCTTTCTTTCATCCTCTCCTTTGTTTCCCATCTTTTTTGTTTTTGAAAATTTCATCTGGGTTTGCTTTATTTTCTCTGTTTTTGATAGGAAATTGAGACACAAAGAGTCATTCAAGGCCAAAGGTTGGTGCTTTATTGGCTCAGTGGTAGTTTAAAGCAAAATAGAATGGCAATGAATTGTGAATTATGTGTGTTTTTGTGAGTGTTTTAGAGATGCAGAAAGTGAAGGTGGAGCACCTTCTAAGGATAATACTGATGTTTTCGGTGAAAGGAGAGACCCTAATGCCTTAAAGGTCTGAAGTTTGAATGTTTTGTGATTCAATGATTGTTTGAGGGTTTATTTTGAGGGATTGTTAATGGGCTGTGCATTTTGTTTTACTGTTATGGATGTTATTGCAGGAACATTTACTGAAGATGGCTACTGAACATCGCTCGGAAATGGCTTTGAAGCGTGGGAAGCCTGCTGGTGCTGACGAAGGTTGATAATGTATTACAATCTTTCTTTTTTCATAGTACATGGTTGCGTCTTTATTTTGATTTTGTCCGTCCTGTTTCTGAATATAGAGAGCTTGTTAGTGTGTGTAACCGTAGAGGATTTACTCCTGGAATATTGTGAGACTAAATTTTCTTTCTGAAAGGAAGATGAAGACTGTTGATGAAGTGGAAGGTGGTCGTGTCATTAGTGAGAGTGCTGGACGACAATGGAAACTAAAATGATTGCAGATCTATTAAGGAAGGTATCAGATGATGAGGAAAAACTGGGAATACTTGTACAGACATGTGCATGCAAAGAGGTTGATAAAAATCTCGAAGTTTTTGATGGCCACTGAATAAGCTCTTGCTGGTTCGAGGAAATATTTTGACTTGAAAATAAACCATTTACCAATGCTCTAACTAATGGAAGTCAACGTGATTTTTGTTTGAGACAACCATTCAATTTTAAGTTGCTTATGCTTCTTTTTATAGCACATCACTATGACAACAAAGTGAATAACTCTGGATATTTTGTGGGCAGATGGTCTAATCTGTTTCTTTTCTGGCAGATCATGTAGAAATTGGGAATGGATACGGTGTACCAGGTGGAGGTGCATACCATGCTTCTTCAAGGCCTAGCCTTGATAGCGAGTCAGAACAGAAGTCGGCTACAAAGGAACTCCCAGAGTTCCTGAAGCAGAAATTAAAAGCAAGGGGTCTCCTGAAGGATGATACAGTAAAAAGCCATCCATTGAGAACTGATAATGCAAGTTTTTCTTGGTCTTTGAGCCTCCTGTTTCTTTCCTTTTTGCTTCTTCCCATGGCTTTTTTCCCCTACTTGTTTTTTTACTTGGCTATTTTTAACATTTTGGAAATTCTGAAATTTCTCTTCATTTAAACCTATCTTGTGCATCCCAACTATGATTTATTTTTTTCCCTGATGTCTTCCTTTCAATCTATTATTTTAGTCCTTTTACTCATTGCCTCATAATTTTGTTTTGCAGAAGTCGGGGACTGGTTCAACTCAAGCTGTTGAAATCCGGAAGTTGCCTCCTGGATGGGTGTGTCTTGATTGCTGTATTATGTTTTTGTGCTTTATTTATCTGTCTAAGGATAAACTGCTTTGCCAATCTTTGTGCTTGAGAACTGTGGCATTGGAAATTTTTGGAACCTGCCAAATGCCTACCTTTCCATATCTGGTTTGCTTGTATTAGGGGAATTCAGATTTAGTTTTTGTAGTACTTAATGTTCAGAGTAGAATCCTAGAGAGAGAATTTCAATTAATATGCCTCAAGCACTTCTTAATGCATAAGATATAATGGCAGTGTCTTGACCTTGAACTTCATAAAGGGTTAACAAATTTCAACTTTCTATGAGTATCCAAGTTTTGATGCCCTATGCCGCCTTATGCATTCTTTCCAGCACTTCTTTTATGCTGCTGTGGAATTCTATCTATGATTAGGTGGAAGCAAAGGATCCTGCTAGTGGTGCTTCATATTATTACCATGGAAGCACCGGAAAGACCCAGTGGGAAAGGCCAACTGATATGCCTTCAACCACATGGACTCCATCACCTTTACCTCATTTAGAAGATTGGGTGGAGACATTGGACGAAACTACAGGTATGCCACAAGCATCCAGCTGTATATAAATGAAATTTGAGGCAAAAGAGTAAAGCGGGGCTGGGAGAGGGGAAATATATATAGTCACAGTTTGTAGTTTCCTGAATACCATGAATATAACTAGAGTCCTGCAAGCAGCTTTTTTGGGGGCATTAATGGATTAAATCATGTATTTTCTAGTTTTTCTAAGTTCTAATGTTTAAGTTAAGGATGGTGTTAAGAGACTGCTCGGTTATCAAGCAAAATAACTTCTCCTTTAGGTTTGCATTGACATCTTGCTCTCACCCCTAGATTGTTCCTTGTTTTAATATTATACAATTTGAGCTATATCACTTTGAGGTAGATTTTGCTGTGCTTTATCATTTGTTTAATATTCTGTGTGTGGTTAACCTTTGTAAAGTCTGGAACTGCAATAAATTTCCTATAAACATGTAGGACTTCACTGAAGAGTAATGGAGATCAGAAAAAGAAATGAGCATTGAACTTATTTGCAGATTTTTTCCCCTTTCCCTCTGTGCTTAAAGCCTTTTGTTTTCCATGTGCAGGTCATAAATATTACTACAATACAAAGACCCATGTATCACAATGGCAGCATCCAAAATCATCACAGCTAGCCTCACAACACTCTCACATCTCATATTCCGGAAATGCTTCTAGTGGGAATCAGGACAATAGATCATCCGAGCCAAAGAAATGCATTGAATGTGGTGGGTGGGGACTCGGCGTTGTGCAGACTTGGGGTTACTGCAATCATTGCACACGGTAAATCAGCAGCAATTTATAAACTGGGTTCTCTTCCTTTTCCCTTCATATTACTAGTATGCCAAAAAAGAACTGCATAAGCATGTGTGGTGGTTGAAACTCAATTTCATTAAGCCACGTATTCTGTGTTTGATTTTCATGTCTTTTTCCCATAAATTCACATTTGAACGTTTTATGGTTCAATCTTCTTATGACACACCTGCTGAAGTTGCAGTTGGTATTGGGAGATTTTTTAAAGTGCATTTCTTAAGACCAAAAAAAGAAAATTGTCTTAGGCAAAGCACGTTGAGATGATTCATTATTTATTTACATATTTTTGAAATGCTATTGGATTGCAGAGTTCTGAATCTACCACAATGCCAGTACATGATGTCCAATTTGAATAACCAGCAGCAGAATCTTGCAAATTCGAAGGGTGATCTTGAAAAAAATGCTCCAAAACAGAGGTACTTGATCTTACTTAAATTACTTGGAGATCACATCTCGCTTCAATGACTTTGGTTTTGTTGTTGAGTTAACTTTTTGAATGACCATGGCCCTAAATACAATTTAAATTCAAACTCTCATGCAATCAACCAATAATTCTCTAAAAAGATTCAGTCATGGTATAGCTATAAAGAAGAGGTCTTTTTGTTTGAGGAATTAGATTGGGGGTATGTGACCTACAAAGGGGACCGTCAAACCAGGGGCTGTAGACTATGGGTCATTGCTTGGTGCTATAGGAAAGTCTTGGACTTGCAATCACAAGAATGCAGTTTCTAGTCTTGAGAGCAGGCACTCAATGGAAAACTGTTAATGAGTTGGACTATCTCCTAATCTGAGCCAATGAAACCATTCCTGTTCTGACATGACCGAGTAATTTTCTTCAGAGCGAGTGGAAGTTACCTGAGCTGCAGACTCCAAGGCCATCTGAGCACATGGATACTATATTACTACTTACTGATCTATCCCACTTTTGTTGGTTTTATTAGGGTTAGCATTCTAAGCCACAACTCATGCAATGGGAGTTCACTTGTGGGCGGGGGGAGGATTAATTCATGCTTGACGCGTTAGTGTCTTGGTGTCTAGGTGATGAAGTCCTGCATTCAGGAAAATTAACCAAAGGAAACTATTTTATACATCTTTGTCTCCCAATCCATTAGTTTGACACTTTCAGTTTAACATCTAACCTGTTTGAGGAAATATAAACCTGTTGGAAGAATATTCATGTCACCTAATTTAATTGAGATTAAGAATAAAATCAGCTCTTCTGCTTGATGAATTCCTGTACTTCAAACACAGCCTCATTGACAACAAAAGAGAGAAGATAAAGAAAGAGAATCAATAAAATTAAATGCACACAAGTTTATTTGCTTGCATGTGTAATTGATTTTGAATTGTCAGGCCCAATTGGAAACCTCCTGTGGGAAAAGGAAATAGAAGAGAGAGCAAAAAGCGGGCCTACAATGATGATGATGAGTTGGACCCCATGGATCCAAGCTCTTATTCAGATGCTCCCCGTGGCGGCTGGTATGTGATGAATAGTTTATTTTATGCCCATCACTGATCTCCTCTTTGGACATTTTTTTCTAGATAAGTAAACAAGGAGAAGTACTAGAATAGTCTATTAATCTCATCTCCCTGTTCAATCTGCAGGGTTGTGGGCCTCAAAGGAGTTCAGCCTCGTGCAGCTGATACTACTGCTACGGTATGCGAACTTTATTTTTCTTGATGAACTTTTAGTTTCCTTTTTCTGAGAGAATTATTATGCTGCTACATATAAAGGTGATGGAGGCTATGCTGGTTCTGTTCAATGCATGTCATAATGTGGCAATCGAGTGATTATGCCTTCCCCTTCACCTGACCTCCAATGTCTTTTTCAACATTGAGATTGTATATTGCAAAATTTTTCTGCTAAATATCATATCACCAAGCATTTTGGTCAGCAATTACATGCTGGAATTTTTTCCAAGAACATTAAAATTGACACTATGCATGTACTGCTATCCCTTTCTCTTCAAATTCGCACATGTTTGTGCACAGAGATGAAAATATTCATGCTGTATCTGCTTTATAGGATGTATGTATTGTACTCACTTTTTGGTGGTTTTATGCCTCTGATTGTCAGGGTCCGCTATTTCAACAGCGACCATACCCATCACCAGGAGCTGTCTTGCGAAAGAATGCCGAGGTCGCTACACAAACCAAGAAATCCAGCTCTCCTTACATGCCTATATCCAAGAGAGGAGATGGTAGCGATGGTCTTGGAGATGCCGACTGAGGCTCCTATGTAAACGGAGTTGAATTTTTTCCTTCTGGTGCATTCATCCTTAATTTTATATGTGGTGCAGCAGCACTGCATGTTCCCTCTGCATGGAAGAGTTCTCTTCTGCAACATTACTGGAACCACAACAAATAGATGATTGTTCTAGTTCTATAAGTAACTGGGACTTTCTGCAAGGCAGCTTGTTGTATTTGTGACCGGCTGATTGATAGTTTGATACCTCCTGGTCATTTGACTTTTCTTCGACAAATATATCATTTGTTATGGTTAATTAAGCTTGTCTCCAACACAAGCATCTCGAACTGGAAGTTTATACGGGGTGCAAAGGACTTGTGCACAGTTGAAACAAAACGTAGAAAAAAGAGAAGGAACGTCTTCAGTTTCACACATGCCTGAATTTTACACAAGATTTGCTGGACTAGAACTAGCTCGAGCATCAACATCACATAGATTTTGCAGCTTAATTGTGGTTTAGAAAACGTTGCTAGTATTGTAGTGCTAGTCTTGTAAGTCTCTTGCCTTGTATTTGTCTTATTAAATTCTCACATGTATGAGTTTCTTAGTGGACAAAAACAGTAATGTTAATAAGATAATGTTATCTTCGACAGCATCTTTTCCCCTGCAATTATTATGGCAAAAGCATAACCAAGATGAGGAGCAAAAAACAATAAGCCCATGTCCCGTGCTAGGAAAGTAGAATTACCTTTTCCTTTGTCTCTTACCACACTTCTGTCCATATTCCAGAAGTTGTTCATCATGGTGGACCCCAAATTACTAGCTTTCCAAGAACCTATGATCATGCGATGCTCTTGACAGTGGGAAGGAAGGTTCAGTGATAATTTCCATTAGCTGGCCACCAAAACGAAGATTAGACGACAAACAAAGGAATTAATGCAATTCACAAATCTCATTTTTGTCCTAGTAATCAACACTCACCGAGATAAAATAGTTGCTCTATGCTTGGTAAAAAAGCAATCAAATAAATAAATAACTCAATTATTAGCTATCCAATTCTCAACTAATATTATGTTAATATCTCGAGACATAAAAAAATAAAAATAAACATAAAAGATAGAGATAATAAAAGCAGAAAAAATATATTCTTTCGTATTTATTTTAAAATGACATAAATTAATTTTAAGATGATTTTGGAGATAAATTTGTTTTGTATTTCTATCTTGGTCCCCAACCAAAGATATTTTTACAATCTTTTGTATCTTTTTACAAAACATTAACAAGATACAATTTAATAATAAAATTCTAAATACAAAACATTGATTTAGAAAGAAAGACGGGCCATTTAGTTTCTTACAAGACAATGGTGGATGATGTAGAACTCAAACAACGCAATTAGCTTATACTAATAATAAAATTGAACATCTACAATCATCATTTACTAAAGAAACAAAATCTAACCAATAGATCTTGTAAGAAATTAACTGTGATAGTTATGAAATATAAATCAATTATTTAAAATATTGTTTTAAAACTTTTTTAATAATTTTAAAAAAATATTTAAAAAAGTATTCAAAACCTGTTTCACTTAAATTTTAACATAATCAACAGGTCGCAAATCAATCAACTCTCGATGGACTCAAAATAACATCTAGATTGACTCAAATTCCAAAAATAAATGACTGAATTAACTCACCAAAAACTACTATCAATAAGAAAAACAAATTTGGAAAATGTAGCATTAAATATTCTTATTATATACATAAATCAACAAAAAGAAAGAGAAGAAATGGTGATGTTAAGTTCACTAAAACAGCAGTAAGCTACAAATTCCAAAGGTGAAAACATCAAGAAAGAGATGATAGAAGTGACACTTTTGAACAACAAAAATAAATACAGATGGTGTATCACGCACCACGTGTATTTTAGGATAAACAACCCCCACTTCCCTACCAATTTTCACTCTTTTGCACACTCCACTCTAGACTCTTCCAAGTCTCTTCTCTCCCACTACTGTGTCTGTTAGATCCATAACTCCTGTTCAGGTAACTTAAAGTTTTCATCTTTGACTAATTCCTGCTTTATTTTTATGGAAATCTGTCAGTTCTTGATGTTACTTGATTGTGATCTTGAAATATATGTTTCCTTTTCTGGGTTTGGTCTGTTCTTTTTTTTGTAATGTTTTTGTGGGTTTATGGAATTGGTTGTTATTGATGATTGAGTTTAGGAAATGAAGTAAAGATGGAATCTTTTTAATCTCCTGTTTGATTAAGGGATTGAGACTTATTCAAGTGGAAAGAAAAATTATGCAAGACCCTTTTTTCTGCCAATTCTGCTATGGTGGATAGTTTATTATATATCTGGATCTGGGTTCTTTTTTTTTTTTTTTTTTCAGGGGATTGTATTGTAATAATGAATTCACTTAATAATTAGCATTCATTTTATTTATTTTTTGTGTGTGTGTGTGTGGACAAATATGTAATTCATTGGCTTCTGATAGAGATTGACTTTCTCTGATAGTTGATTTTAGCTTCATAATTGTATGCTCGGATAGGCTTGAGAAATTGCTTCATTGCTTATTGTTCGATGAGGTGGCTTTCATTTTCCTTGAAGGCATTATTTACTGTGATGTGTTTTTGTTACTAATCATGTGTATCTATTCGTTCAACGTTAAAATCTGAGTGAATTGTAATTAATAAATGCATGCTTCCTAACCTTTTGATTGTGTTGCATGGCATGGTGAGGAGCTATTTAGAAAGTTGGATAGATTTTTTAGTAAACAATCACCATGAGCAAATGATTAAATAGGGGGCTGTGTCCATAGACGTAGGGATTCTTACTGTTTTTTGGGTGAGAGGACTTTCATATAGTGGTTGAATACTTTATCAGATTGCTTAATAGTAAAAGGTTTATATTTGTTGTGGTGGTTTTGTCATTGTCAGGCAGTATGCTGTAGGGTAATAGTTATAGCTTGAGGCTTGTTGAGGACGAGAGGTGGGTTTTGTGTTGTGAGCCTTTGCAGAGTGAGGAGAGTAGAGAAGTGGAAAGGATGTCAAGCAGCAGAAATACTCACTGGTGTTACAGCTGCAGGCGGCCAGTTCGACTGCGAGGGAGAGATGCAGCTTGCCCCTACTGCAGTGGAGGATTTGTCCAAGAGCTTGATGATATGCATCGCATCAACCCATTGGATTTTTTTGGAATGGATGGTGATGATGATCATGACAATATGTTTGGGCTCATGGAAGCTTTCTCAGCCTTTATGAGGCAACGAATGGCTGATAGAAGCCATAATCATGATGTTAGATCTAGATCAGATTCAATTCCTGAACATAATCCAGGTTTTGGCCCTCTGTTGATCTTTGGTGGCCAAATTCCTTTTAGGTTGTCTGGAAATGGTGGGTTTGAAGCTCTCTTTTCTGGGTCTCCTGGTGTTGCCTTTGCAAGAGGTAATGCCGGTGATTATTTTGTAGGCCCTGGACTTGAAGAATTGTTTGAACAGCTTTCTGCTAATGATCGGCGAGGCCCTGCCCCAGCAACCAGGTCATCAATTGATGCGATGCCCACTGTTAAGATCACACAAAGGCATCTTCGCACTGATTCACACTGTCCAGTTTGCAAAGATAAATTTGAGCTGGGGTCTGAAGCAAGGCAGATGCCATGTAATCATTTATACCACTCAGATTGCATAGTTCCATGGCTAGTCCAGCACAACTCATGCCCTGTTTGTCGGCAGGAGCTACCACCGCAAGGATCAAGCAGTGGACACAGTTATCAAAGCTCAGGCTCTCGAAGCAGAAACAGCAATTATAGTGGAAGGGAGAATAGTAGGGAAGGAAGACGCAATCCATTTTCTTATCTGTGGCCCTTCCGCTCATCCAATTCGAGTTCTAACCATGATGAGACTCCTGGAAGCAGCTCACCAACCATGCATGAAAACAACCACCAGATGGGGTATTCAGGATGGCCTTTTAACTAGGGATGTTAGTATGTTATAAACACGGTATGTTTCCATTTTCTTTATGATCATGGTACCTCCATTTATAGTTGACTTAATATCTTGGAGTGAGTGGTTTGAGACCTTGAAGTTACAAGGTGGAGTCTGTTTGAAAGGTAATTCAGGACCTTTCCGTGTTGTCGTTGCAACTTTTACTGTAAATGACTTATCTTCGCATAATCACTTGTGCTTATAATACTATCTGCTTATAATTTTGGTTGTGCCTTATGGTGGTATTGAATCTTCTTGGGTGTTTGCACAGATGAACTTGTTCATTGTCATTTTTTTGGTTGCCCGCCTCCCTTGTTTCATTAAAGTTGGCAATGGGAATGGAAGATTTTTTTCTTCTTCTAAATCTAATTCCACCCAAAATAAAAGATGTTATCCATGAAAAATCTGGGTTGTACTGATTCTTGTTCTTTGAAGGGGTAGAGAAAACTTGGAAATTTCAAGGGTTTTATAATGATGGACAAGCGTAAATTTCATGGTGGTGGTTTTTCAAGTTTCACAACTTTTAAACATCTATAGAGACCCATCAATGGCAGATATTATTGTTGGAAATTAATTCGAATCAAAGGGCAATATAAAGATGTAGTCAGGATTTGGTTTATACACTCATCGTGCTTCCTGTCCGCTGAATCTGCTGCTTGAAAGGCTATATAGCCCTGTGGTTGTCTTTAATCCTCCCCGTTCTACTCTACTTTCTCAGATTCCACCATTCCTTCTGCTGATCATCCCACTCCAGTTTTAACAATTTTACACTGACAGGCAATCTATTTCAATTTAACAGCAACAGTATATCCCAATAATTACGCTTTATATTCTGTTAACTTCTGGTAGCTTTCAAGAATTCTGCTTCTTTATGGTAGCCAATTGTAACCGGGTTTTACTTTTTATCTTCCCAGGAATCAAGTTTCAATTTTAAGGGGCTTGTCATGGGAAAACGAGGTCCTTGGATCCTTTTTTTCTTAAATATTCAATAATAATAAAATCACAAAAAATAGAAAATAATTTGAAATGATCATTAGCATTTATGAAAAATTCAGTTGAGAAATACCAAAATATTAATTATTTTAACGGGTTTTTGATTAATGAAGGATACGGGAAGAAAAATTTTGTTAAAAACAGAATAGTTTAAGGATAAAATTGACTAAATCAATGGTGCATGTCTCAATGTATCACAACTCCAATAGTTCAAGAAAAAAAAATGCCATTAAACCTGAACCTCTAGGGAGGATAACGGACAGCGGGAGGCCCTTTTCCAGCCCTAAAGGAGAAAAGAGATTTGTTACTGGAAATGACTTTCTGCATTTCCCGTTAATAGATGCCTAGCTGCTGGGAGCGAAAGTAACTGGAGACCATGAAGTCACCTTACGGAGCCTGTTTTCTAAAACTAATCGAGTAAATTTATTTTTTTTGTTGGTCTATGGCCAAACTTTTACTATTAATGACTATCCTTTTCCAAAACAATTGGATAGTTTTGATAGGTTAATATCAAAAATAATTTTATATGTACAAAAAAATTAATATAAGTAGAAAACACTTAAAAAATAATTCTAACTTCCAAACAGGCCTTTGATTACTTGTGATTAATGAATTGTTCTAGGTTACAAAGTCGCATGATGGTGCATCAGCATAGGTTACTTTCGCCAAAAGAAAATTTTCCTGGCCTGCAAGATTGTCCAGTGGCATTTGGTTGGCTACACCAGCAGCAATTCCTGCACTTGATGCATCGTTACCAAACTATGGAACGCTTTCACAAGCAAACCACGCACCATAGATACATTAGTCTTTTTCTCACACAGAATTAAAAATGCAGAGAACATGAGACACATATTCAAATCTATAAGCTCAGTTCACCAAATGTCAAGGGAAGTTTGAGCAGCAGAATTAAACACTGTATGGCCAGAACAACTCAGTTTGTTAATTCCATGATGGCAGTAACGATATCACCATCTGCAGCCTTGAGAGCTTTCACAGCCTTTGATCTGGAAACCCCGGCTTGTGTCATCACCAACTCAATATCCTTGGGCTCCACGCCAGTCTCGTCTACATCTTCATCGTCTTGAGCCGTGGACGATGGCTCAGGCTGTGATGCGGACGTACTTGGATTGGGTGCCTTGAACTGCTCAGCAGCCTGGGTCTGTAGTTGGGAGCTCAAGTCCTCAATCTTTGCTTCCCCAAAGACAATGTATGTGTCTGAATTGGGGCTCTTGAAAACATCAGGTTTTGAGATAACAAACATGATCTGATAAGCAACACCATAGTACACAATAATGCATTTCAAAGATTTATCAGAACCTAAGGTAGAAGAGGGGATTAATCAATAATGACAATATGATGAGAAGTTAAACGCTTACATTCTTGCTCTTTTTTACTGTAACTCGGCTGACACCTGGGAGTGGCTTCATTCCAAGTTTCAGCATTGCCTTACGACTCTTCTTTTCACTTCTGCTCTGCTTACCCCGGCCGCTCACATCTCCTTTCCCTGCCAAAATCAATAACCCTGAGTCAGTAAACAAATCATACCCAACATCCAATATTAAAGTGTCATAAAGCATGGATTGCAGATCCTCTGTTCTTGTTTTTCTCTGGCCACCATAATATATATCCAGCAACTTCGTATAGTTCAAAATGTTCAAAAACTTTGACAAGTGCAAATTTGCTTATAGTTCCAGAAGATGCATGGTCCACTTTATTAGATGGCTAGTTCAATAACGGTAGGCTCTTTAGAATTTCATAACACACTGCCATTACTACTAAAACTTGTTTCTAAGAATACTCCAATAAATCCAAGATGATGCTGTTCTTTATATATGAGCTAACATATAACCCTCCGGTAAAAATCATTAAAATATATGCTGTGTCTGCAATACTTCCCAATAAAATCATGTGATAATGCCTCAACCATGGATGCTTAATGCAATTTATTTCACACCTAAGCCATGAATCTAAAGTTATCACAGAGGAAAAAATGCCAGCCTCTGAATCAGACTAGCTCTAAGCTCTATATATTGCAGTAACTTTGATTCATTGCACAAGAAGTGAACATCCAGATTCATAATTTAACACTTCTCACCTTCATCATCCTTGTCATCATAATCTTCGTCATCCTCATCAGATTCATCCTCATCATCTTCGTCCTCAACTGTAGGCTCACCATGCTGCAAAAACACAATTCCTGAAGTTCAAACACAGTGCAAGAAAAAAAGTGCATCTGTATGAATCAGGTTCTTGTAAATTCCAAGTATCATCATCCACTTGAAAATCAAAATGCACTTCACTTATTGATGCACGAAACAACCAAAAAGTAAAGGTATGAACAAGAGATACAAAAGAAACTCTTAAACATTAAAAAACCTTTTCATGCATCCACAAAATTCCCAAACTACTTTCAAAGGATTCACTAAATCAAGCTATCTAACGATACTTTCGAAAACTCATACTAGGTCATGCATGCTGATTTTAAAAGTTCAAATTCCAATCTTAAACAGCAGCAAACATAACAAAACCTCAGTTTCTCAAATCACATCAAAAAATTTAGCAACTGGTCATTTCCCTTCCGTTTATTCTCACAAAAATAACTCCCAATCTTTTACTTTCAAAGTAAGAATTAACACAACTCAGTTCATTTCAAGAAACACAAAACACTAAACAGAGCAAAAGAAAATAAAACAGTAGCGAGAGATAGATGGAGAGAAATGGGAAGCGATGAGATTACTTTGAGTTCTTGTTGTTCAAGATGAGCAGCAAGGAGTTCTTCTTGAGACTGACCAGTCGTCATCTTTTCTTTCTTCCTTTTTTTTCCCCCTTCTACTATTGTTCGGACAAGAAATGGTTCTGTTCTTACAAACCCTAAACTAAACTAACCCAAACACCGACAACGACTGTTGAAACTTGAAACCCGTTTATATAATAGTACCGAACTCTTCGGGTCATCGGATTAGGTTCTGTTTTTTTTTTTAAAAAAGCTTTTTAGTCTTTCTTCTTTTTAGTGTTTTTTATATTTTTATATTTTTCAGGAGGGAAATTCCAATGGGAAGTTAATGACTTGTTTATTTAGTGTTCTGGTTTTTTTATTAAAAAAAATTCTGTTTGATATTGTATTATTTTTTATAGTTATGATTTAAAAAAATAGGTCAATTTTTTTTTTCACAAATCATTGTTTTTTTTAGTAAGATTATTTTAAAAAAAATTCAATAAAACTCATATAAAAGTTAAAATAAAATATAATTTCAACCACCACAGTCCAACAAACTTACTTACAATTAAAATAAATATTGTTTTTCTCTAAATTACAGTTAAAATAAATATTATTTTTTAAGATTAAAATTGAATTTAAATAGTTCAATATGGGCTATTAATATCAAGTTAAAAACATTGATTTCTAACAATCAAGTAGCAGGTTTACTAATGTAAGGGGGTGTTTTTTTTAATTGAATTTTTTTTTTCTTTTTAATGTTTTTTTATTTCATGATCCCCAATTATATGTTTAGTATTAAAGTCTAGGGTATTTTTGTTTTAAAATATATTAAAATATTTTTAAAAATTTTAGCAACAATATATTAAAATCATTAAAAAAAATACACTAAAAAAAATATTAAATTAATAATTTTTTTTTAAATAAAACATACTTTTAAAAAACAATCGAAAACAAAAATTACCGCAAATCACTCAAGCACGCATGCTTCCTTTCATCAAGAATTTAATGCGAGAACATCTAACTAGAACACAAGGAGGTAAATAGGGCATAGATCAGAGGATCACTAGAGATTAATTAAAAAAAAAAAAACAAGAACCTAGCTGAGGTAATTTTGGCTGCAGGGAGTCATTCCCATAACAAAATAATATAAAAAAACAGTAAATACAGGTTTACAATTCTTAAAATAAATTAAAAACTAACATGTATAAATTAGAAAACCTGAAAATAAAAATTAAAAAAACAATAAAAGTCCCAAACAAAAGAGAGAAGATAAATTTATTAAACATAATATTTAATTTCTTAAATTAAATTGAAAAAACTAAAAAATAACTAAAAAAACAAATAATTTTTTCTACATGATAAGAGATATGTTGTGCAATATATATATATATATATTCAAGGGTCCTTCCACCTGCCAGAAAATGCTGTTGGAAGAACCTTGTCAGGTTCTACAGCTTTCACCAGATCCCTACAGCTACGCCGTTACCTCGGAAACTTGGAATGGACTAGTGTTTGACTGCTTCACCAACCACCACCACCTCCTGACCATCCATTGTCGGCTTGTGACTATTAAGAACCTCTCTTGGGAGCAGTACCGGGAATTCAGAACTCCTGTTGTCAGTGGCCCCACTACCATTTTCTTGACCCCAGTCACCGCCATTGCCACCAGTAACCCCAGCTACTTTGTGCTGCACCTTTTTAAGAGTTATTGCCCCCACCCAGAATTCTCATCGTTAGTGCTTCCACCACGACTTCCATGACCAGAGTCACTACCATTGCCATTTCCACCTCCAGCAGCACCCCACCCCCTTTGTGCTGAATCTCTCTTCAAGCTAGTAGTACCCCGCCCAGAATTCCCACTATCGGTCCCACCACCAGTTCCATGGCCCCAACCACTATTATCACCACCACTAGCTCCACCACCCCAACCATTTCCACCACTGCTTGCACCAGTTCCCCAGCCACCAGGAAAAGCTTCCCTGCCAGGTGAGTTTTGGACTTTGGCTCCTGGGAAACTGCCCCAGCCTTCATCACCATCCTTGGTTCCTGAATCCCATCTGGGCTTATCATAACCAGAATCCCGCCTTTCATTGCCACTATTACTTCCTCCGCCATTGCTATATGAGCCACGACCACGTCCTCGTCCACTGTATGGTCTTGGTGCCCCACTCTGGTGACCATCTCGACTACCACCACTTCTATAATCATTTCGACCTGTAAAAATGAAACATGGAAGAGCATTTAAGATTTTTACATTAACAGAAATTAGAAAGAAGACCAAAATCTTGTAGTAAGCTTGTCGAGAAGACAAAAGCAAAATATGGATGACAGCCTAAAACGATCATTAGATCTGAAATGGATCGGGCACCTCTAAAATCTGCCAAAACAGCTTGGAGACCTGTTGTACACCCAGAAATCTTTAACCATCAAACAAACTAGTGTGTTTATCAACTTAAATGGTTTAGTCTGTGATATGGACCCCTATTTTCATCAAGATCTGGATAACTCCACATGAAGGGGTAATCCCGGAGAATTCAAGTTCCACCAGGAGTGAAATTTAATGGACACAGAAATGCAAGGTTGGAAAGTGCACAAAGAATTTCATTAGATTTTCATACTAGAATTTAGTGTATCTAACTCTAAGTCTGGTGTGCAGAGGTCATATAAGAATGAAAGAAAAACCCATGCAAGCACTGTTCAACCAAAGCCTTCAGCAAACTGAACATGCTACAAAGTGATATCTTAGATGGTTTGCTTCAACATATCGTACGTCCACCCTGTTTTTAAATGCTTTACCTGTCCTGGAACCTGGACCAGAAGAACGTTCTCTGTCAAAAGACTGCCCTCTCCGACCACCTTCATAGGTTGAACCACCCCAGGAAGAGCCCCCGGTTGCAGGGCTTCGCATTGGGACCATAGCAGCAACTGACCTAATTGATGGTGCTGATTCATGCAAAGAATCATCTATATGCTTTTGAAAATATGCCACCAGCCGATCAATGTCCTCAAACATACGCTTTCGGAACTTGAATCCCTTGGGATATAGACCAACATACTCGTGATGGGGATTTGTACTCCTTATATAAGTGAGAATGAATGTGCCTGGGTGTTCATGACAAATGCCAAATGCATAAACTATCCTAGTAGGCTGTTGTGATTTCTCAATCCTAAGGAGCTCATCAACTTCTGCTTTGGTGCCACTTCTGAACTTGCGATAACTTAGCATTGCCTTTAGGTAGCTCACCAAGGGATCAACATAGCGGTCCATTACCTACATCCAAAAGAAAGTCAACACCTATCTAGCAATTTCACTTAGTAAAGAACAAGAGAGCACATGCCTATTCCCTCGCCAAAAATTATACAACGAGCAACCACAAAACATCATGTTCTCTTTTTTTTTCAATTGAGGCAATAATTACATGAGCAACTAGAAGCGAAACCTTTGGTTCAAGAAGCTGAAATAAAAGAACCAACCTCATCCAAATCCTCAAATGTGTCCTCCCCAATTTTCAATGTCTTCCCAATACGAAGTACACTCGTGATATCTTTGTGTTCCTTCCCACCTTCAACTATGTCTTTGTGAGCATAAACTCCGTTGTAAACTTTAAGAGTTAGAGTTAAATACGATGGCCCACGAGAACTAGGACGAATAATACTTTCTCCAGGATCCTTGTCAGCTAAGAACTGCAAGACAAATTATTTAAAGAAAAAAAAATACTTAGATCGAACACAATTATTTGTAGAAAACAGAAACGACCCAATTTTAACGAAGAAAATAATTATCAAAAAACATAAAATCAAAACCCAAACTGCATTTTCAGAGGACAAAGTAAATCCAAAGTAAAATCCAAGCCTTGGCCCACCAATGAAGAGGATTCACACAGCATGGTAGAGAAGAAATATAATGGAAATCGTCTTTTGGAATTCTAATTAAACCATATGAGAAAAGATAATCTTCACAATCCAATCGATCTACCAAACATTTGACTAACAGTATACAAGTATAAGGCATCAAGAAGATACCTCCATTGCTTCATCAGCCGTTATATTCTGGAAGCGTGGATGAACAATCATCCTAGGCTTAAAATGTTTCTTTGCAAGCTCCCTCTCTTTGCGAACCTTCTCCTGCTCACTCCTCAGATTGCTCTGGTCTTCATGATAATAGTGATCAAGGTTTCGGGCCAGCTGATATCGGTTATTTCTCATCTCACTGTCTTTGCAAACAAGGAACACTTGATATCTATTCTTTTGAATTGATTTTATCTTGCAAGTCAGTATATCATCTTCACGCAGCTTGTCGGACAACTCAGGTATATCCCTCCAATCATCAGTGTAGTCCTCCTTCGTAAGAATCCCAGTCAGACCAGATTCCAATGCACATATTGCCTTTCCACCTTGCACCCTGCGAACTGTGGCTTGTACAATTATCCCTTCAGCAAGGGTATCCTCGGTTTCACCTGAAATCATATAAAATTCCTCATCCTGGGTTGGTTCTTTATACTGTTTACGCCAATCTTGGAAACCTTGTATTAATTCCCTTCTTATATCCATGAAAGTCTCCTTCTTGTTTTCCCGCTTCTTGTCTTCGAGATACTTATCGAAAACAAATGTTTTCAATAAATTAGGCCGCTCTTTAACATGCTCTATTGCCATCTCTAGTGCATCATCATCATCATTTACATCACCACTGTCCTTTTCATAAATGACTTTTGCCAACTCCTGTGCGAGACCATAGGACTCTGGATGTATCCTTGTATCATCCAACACGTCAATGAACTGGCTGCTGCTAGCAGCAAGGCCACTCCTCCGGACACGCAAAAATCCAACAGCATTGACAAACACCTTTTTACCAAGACCATGAGCTGTCACAAAATCCTTGCGAGTGAAAATCGCTCCAGTTCTTACCAGAGACCTCTGCAAAGATGCTGCCTTTCTGGGTCCAAGCCCAGAGATGAATTGTAAAGGAGCAAATAACCATTCATGGCTTGTGGCCAAATTAATGTCTAAGCCCACCTGGTTTGTGGCATCTACCATGACTTGTTCAATCACCATGTATTTATCATCAGGAGTGAGAAAGTTCTCCAAAGGATTTAGTTTCCAAGATAGAATCTCCCTAGCTGGTCCACATAGCGTTGCAACCATAGCCAAGGGATTTTGTAGATAACGGCCAAGAGCAACGGCACGTTTAACAATGCCTAACCACATAAGAGAAGACAGGGTTAACTGCATGCGTAATGGACTTGAAAGATCAAAAGCAGCAGCAAGACAATATATAATACCTGACTGCCCAGGTAGTTGATCAGAAGAAATCCGAGAATTTTCATAAAGACGAGGGAGAGACTCATCCCCATACACAATGCTCAGTTCATCCATCTCATGTCCAACATCTCTAGGATTTTCCTCCACCATTTTAAAAATAATCTGATAGTGGCAGGATGAAATAAAATAAGCACTAGTAGAGCAAACTAATGAGTAACGTGAATTACTATAAATGACAACTGCATATGCTCAAGCACAAAAAAACTCCTCGCAAAATCAAGTAAAGGTCAGAGCATAGCAGAACCAGTGATGAGCTACAATTAAGCTTTGAAAATGTCAACAATGGAAACAGTGATGAGAGAAGGATGGATAATGAATGAAAAGATCCTTCTTCAGGAACAAAAGAAACTAAGCAAAAATGGTACAGCAGTTTTCTAAAGAAACATCTCTAAAGGAATCTGTAGCATGACCCTAGAAGGACCTAGAATTCCACTCTCGTCAAACTCAAAAAACAGGACAAGAATGACAAATGGAAAAAAATAGGCCAGCAACAATAGAGCTTCGCCAATAAAACAAGTACAGAAAATACCCACAGCCTTGATAGCAGGAACTTCCTGCTGCCAAAAACATCGCAGGCCTGAATATTAGCGCATGCAAGGAGAGCTAATGTTAAGAAAAATAATAGATTAAGCATTTTTCTACCACCTTTAACAATATGTAGTAAGCTTGTTATCTTTTCTGCTAAGCTTATTTTCAAACAGGTTGCAGGCACTCCTCAAAAATGAGTTGCACTGTGTTTATTTTTTCAAACAGAATAAGGCCTTGTTATGGTTCAAGACTTCATATCTTTTGCTTTTTACAACATAGTTGTGCAGATCTTAGCTCCAACTCAAAGGCTTAGAAAAGAGAGCATCCTTAGTGGTTATCCCATCTCAAGATCTATCAAGAAAACCCATCAATTAAATAGCGAATAGAAATATCCAAAAAGGTCTGTCTCAATCAAGAAGATGTGAACTTGTGATAAAACTTCTGTGTGGTTTTCATAGAAGGCCCAGCTGATCACATGAATGGATATATGCCTCATTCATGGCAGCACACTTCGAAATAAATCACTGTGCTTGAATGAGTAGATACTGTGGAGAGATTTCTCAAGTGTAACAGCCGAATAAAATCTAGCAGTGTCGAATAAAAAACAACTGTGTTTTTTAAGCAATTAATGCTGCCTAACACCAGGTAGCATCTAACTCCGCTATGTTAAAGGCAGCAGAAGCCAGGAATTTTTGTTCATGTGTAAAAGACAGCACCTCAATTACTCTATACAGTAATATAAAAATATAATGAATATGTTCAGTGCACCCACAAGTCACAGCATCTGACTCCAGATTTATTTGCAAAAAACACCAAGACTCAAGAATAAGTTGGTAATTATTTACCTCGTAAATGTCATCCTTCAGTTTAGTACAAGACAAGTGCACAGCTCCAAGAACAACCACGTGTGGCTGGTGGTCTGTCATAAATTTCAGAACACGATGCTGATCATTTTTCTTGCGTTGCTGATCATTGGCATGCTGAGATCGTAAGGTAAGGGACCCAGCATAAAGTACATCTAAAACTTCCCCAGATGAATCTAGCATCACAAAAGTAGTTGCTGGCTTTCCAGGACCCCAACAGCAAGCCATAACCCTAGGTGCAGCTTCATCATCCATGGAAATATCACTTTCTTTCCGTTGATATGGGCCCACAGAGACTTTATTCCAAAAACCCTTCCCATATTCCCAAAGCAACCGGTTTTTAGCTCTACTTGTCAACAATGACCTAGCCTCTTTCTCCATTGAAGGCAACAAAAAAGCAAAGAGTGCATCCTTCAGTATCAAACTCCTTTGCTCATTCCACAGTTGAGCATATTTACTAACACCAATACTCAGGTAGCGACCGTTACAGTCATCAATCAATTGATCCATAACTTTTTGTGGAAGCTTAATAGTGACTTGAAGAAGTTTCTCCTCTTCAGCTTTCTGGATAAGGAGCCACTGTGCATCATCAAACTTCTTGACAGGCTTTTCACGCAACCACTTGATACCAGCAAACTGATGGAAAGAATCTATAGCAGCTTTCCCATCTGATGTTGGACTTGTAGACACTACAGCCTTGTCCATAAAAATTAAACGGACATATCTCCTGACACAGGGCTCACAACTTATCTCAACTGCAGCCTGAAAGAATCCACACAAAAAAATGGTTTGGAACTTGACCTCATGAACAAGCATATCATCCAGCAGAACTTTTCGTAGTTGCAAGTGTAGAAAATAAGAACATCAATCCATACCATGTGCCTAGCCCCTTTAAGAACTGTTTGGGGACTTTCAAACATTGCACATGTAAAATTTGAAGCCATCTCCTCTGGTGTTTCCTTGGCATCCTGCAACTCGTCCTCCTAGAATCAAATGAAACGATAAAGTTATGCATCCATAAAAAACATCAATGATCGCTAGCCTAGGCAAACTCACCATCTTTAATAAAGATAACTGCATTCCCAGTTGCTCGGCACTGTACCCAAATTTGCTTGCAACTTCCCATAGGCCAGCTTTACTACAGACACTGTATTGTGATCTCCGCATGGGCCTTTTGTATTGTCCTTCATCCACGACAACCTCACCAGGAGGAAAATGCAGGTTAAATTTTGCATCAACATCATCAACCTCTCTTTCCGATTCTGCAGTCTTGAGTGATTTAAGAATTGACTCAAACAGCTGCTGGTTTAAATTGAGTCTCGTTTCATCATATATCCGTCGAGATTCTTCTTCAAAGCGCTTATTGTAGTAAGCATTGAGGGCACTCTTTCGTTTCTGAAGAAGTAACCACTTCCTGTCCAAGTCCTGGATGGCCCAAAGCACCTAAAGGAACCATGTGCATGTTTAAAACATATATTTCTACCATAGCTCTTGATGTATGAGCTTCACTCTGAGACAAATAAAGGTGACAATCTCATGATAAATTATTACCTTGTGCCACTTGAATGTGGGAATTCTACCAGTGTCATAAGGATTTTCATTATCTTCATGTTGCTCGGGATCTTTCAACAGGCTTAAACACTCTTCCTTCCGATACATAGCAATGAAGGGAATCTAAAATCCAGAATGGAACACCAAAAGAATAAGGTGAAAATTGGAACAGAACACCAAAGTTCACTTACAAAAATAAAATATACTAACATCTAACTTCTGAATGTGATGTAATTCCAAAAATCGGGTGACATCATCCTTGTTTATAAGCAGTCCACTCTCCGCAAACAAAGGTAATGTTCCACTCGCAATCTGACTATAAATCCAGTTGCTCTCCTCCATTATGCTGAAATCATCCAATGGAGGAGGACCAGTGCTTCGCTCAGATACCTATAAGAAATGAATAGATAAAAAAAGCAAAGAACAGATGCCAAGATGAAGACAACTGAGAGGGGAAAAAAAACAGTAGTATATTCTCAAAAGTAGACAAGTCACAAAACCTGCATTCTTTCTGGAATATCAGTCATCCGGATCTGATCATCCTTCTCAGTCATATATTTTTCAGAAAGGACAGTTGGCTCAAATTCATCTTCCAGTCTCCTTTCTCTCCACTCACTAGATTCTAACCCTTGCCTGCGTATCTGTATGAGTTCATCAACATCACCAAATATTTCTTGAGCTTCTTGCAAGGCAGAAGATGAAACTCCAGATGCCTGCTGAGATTTCTTTTTCTTTAGTTTCTTGCGTCTACAAAATGAGCAAAATAATTAAGAGACACTTATAAGATAACATAAACCACACACACCGCATGGGTAATGGAAACCATACCTCACTAGAGTTCCATCATCATCATCTTCATCCACAATAAAATCAGCCATCTCATCCTCGTCACCAATGTCCGCATCCTCTTCCACTTCTTCTTGCTCCTCCTCTTCAGGCATATCCTCAAGTGGAACCCCTGTGGTAGAGCATGATTACAATGACAAGCATTCAACATACAAAATACCAATAATTGGAAAAAACAAGTGCAAGATGTGCATGCCTTCATCATCGCCAAATAAGCTGCGCTTCAGTTTCTCCTCAGCAGTTCGACCACCTTTACCACTTCCATCAAATTCGTCATCGGAAAGCCCATATCGGTCCTCATCTGAATCCCTCTGAGCTTTCTTCAAACGCTTAAATTTTTTGCTATCCTAACAAAAATTTTAAGCAAAGCCCACATAATTATAAGCCAAACTATTCACCCATACAAGCAGTGCAAGAATTAAGCTGCAGTGTCATTGGTGCCAAACATGACAAAGCTCACAACCTTTGGCCGATGGTGGTACACATTGTTGTCTCGCAGGAGCTCGTAGTCATCTTCATCGAGTACATCCTCAGCTTCTCTAAGGACATTGAAACAGCATCATGGACACCAATAACCCCATTTTTTTAAAATCACAATTTACAATAAAACAACCCATGACTCTTTTCTCCATCACTCACAGTCACAAATATTCCTATTCCATATATCAAAAGAAATAAAAGATTATAATACCAAAAAACTAGAAAAACACAACAAAAGTAAAGAAAACCCCACCTTTTCTTCTTTTTCTTCTTCTTCTTGTGCCTCTCTTCGTCGCTATCTGCCCTATCCTCTTCTTCTCCCACCTCTTCTTCCTCCTCGACATCATCCACTATAAAATCATCCTTCTCGTATTCATCCTGCCCTTCTTCTGCACAAAAACCACAAAACTAAATCACACACCCTTTACCGCAACTCATCACTTACATTCCAATGAAAACACAAACCCAAACCCACTATTTTTTCCTTTATTCTTGCCACAATTCATCACTTCCATTCCAAAAAAACACAAACCCACTTTTTTTTAATAAAACCAATTACCCCAAAATTTAACTAAAACCAACTCGAATTAAACCATAAAAACTCTAAAAAACAAAAAACAAAACTTTAAGCTAATGCAAACCATCCTCCTCCTCGTCGTCGTCTCGTCCAATTCTATCTCCATCAACTGGCTCTCTCTCATCTTCGTCTTCTAACTCCACCTCATCTACAAAAACCACAAACCAAACCACGAACAGCAAACGCGTTAGTGAGTAACAAAATTGCAGCAGTTTTCAGGGTGAAAATAGCGATTTTCATCACCTTCTTCGTCAGAAACCACGTTTTTTCCCATGCCGATTGATCTGATTGAAGAAAAATCGAAAATTATGGCAAACAGAGAGCCAAAGGAAGAGAAAATTGAGAGATTTGGCAGTGATAGCGAGGATTGAAGAGTGAAATCAGAAACGAAATAGAAAAAAAAACGCGAAAAAAAAATAAAGATTTTCGTTGCTTGGGTTTTATGTAGTGAACTTGTTGGGCTCTTTGTGGGCTAACCTTTTTTTTCAACTTTTGAGGTCTTTCCATTATTAAACATGATCCGGGGTTGACACAACATACGGTCCGGGTAAGGATTAAGCAAATTATTCCAAGTTAACTTAAGTCTTATATATATATATATATATATATATATATTAAAAAAAAAAATTGGTTAATTTACCAGATAAATCGGCTAAACTCCGTATTGATTTTTTTTTTTCAGGTCACAGGTTTATTTGGTAGGGCGGGTTTAATAGCAGTGGCTTGGGCTTAGATCTTTCTTTTTAGATAATGGGCTTAGGCTTCGCTATAAGAAACCAGAGAGGCCCACGGACTAGCCCGATACTGATTATGCTTATCATTCGAGGCAAGATAACACCAGATACGAAGATGTCGCAAGACAGGGCACGGCTGTTGCTACGGAGAAGGGAAAATGATTATGTTTTAAAATGTTTTTTATTTAAAAATATATTAAAATAATATTATTTATTTTTAAAAAATTATTTTTAATTTAGCATAAAAAATATAAAAAAATCATCACAATTTTAATGTGTGGCGTAAAAAAAATTTAAAAATATTATTTTAATATATTTATAATTAAAAAAAACCGAACATTAAAATCTAACCGAGATCACGTTGAGAAGTTGATATGGGATGTGTACTTTTTATAAATTCATGAATCATAGAGAAAGACATGAAACTAATAAGACAAATTGAAGAGATAAATGCGAACTAATCCTTTAGATGATTTTGATTTTCTATTTGGATATTCTATTGATAAGCTATATCAACTTAAAAAAGCTAATTAGGATACTCATTGTAAAATTTTCATGTTCAAAATTCATCTTAAATGTCTGATTTTTAGTTATTTTTATGATTTAAAATATATGTAAGATTACAGTTATTGTTATTTTTTAAAGTACTTTTCATATTAAAATGTATTTTATTTTTTAAAAATTATTTTTAAAATTAATACATTAAAACAATTCAAAATATATATAAAAAATAATTTTTAATAAAAAATAGAATTTTTTGGGAAATACCGTCTTTTCAAATGGTATCTTAAACATGCAAAATCGACTCGGATTGCTCCAATTCAGGAATTAAGATATTTTTATTTTGTTTCCTTTTTTATTTTAGTTTTTCTGGATTTCTAGTTTATTTTATTTTATGGTTTATTCCCTGATCATTTAGGACAACCTAGTTACGTTGCTTGTAAGTATCGTATTATTCATGAATAATTAAATCTAAGAGTTTTTCAAAGTTTTTTATATCTTCTCTTTGAAGATCTTTGAAAAATAAATAAGTCGTATCAATACACTATACATCATGTGAAAAACCTATCCAGATATCATGGGTCTTACTGTTATAGTCTGCAGAAAATGAGATTTTAATATTTTATGATAAAAATATGTTTGATAAAATAAATAAATAAAAATTATTTTTATTATAATTTTATATGGATAATTTTTGTTATTTAAAAACAAGAGGTCCTTGTGTTTTATTATATATTTTTTCTATCTTCAATTAGAAATAAAATATTTTTTCCATCTTTAATTAGAAATAAAATATTAAAGGTGCTACATGATACTCTCGTATCGTCTCGTGAGATCACAGTTTAAAAAACATATAATTTTAAGAGGTATAATTTAATTAGTTAGGTCTAAAATTTACTCTATAGAGTTTATCAATTCAATCTTTATAAATTTTAGGATTATTAAAAATTTACATGATTGTTAATTTTAGATCCATAGAATTAATCAAAGTGTATATAAATTAATCTGAATATCTATATTAATTAAAAAAAAAAAAAAAAAAGTTCCCACTGCCATGCAACAATGGAACCTCATCCTTATAAAAGTTAAGCCACTCATCTTCTCTCGGAACATGTCCTCCGTGTGATGGAATCGTGAAAGCTCTAAAAAACATCAACACCTAAAAGGAGCTAAAGGTCGAATCAAACTTCAATTATTTTAAAACGGAATCACTCAAATCTCAACACTGAAGTTACAGGGTATTAAAAGAAACCTTGATGAAATCTTCACCAATCAAACCCCGAGTAATTTGTGGAATCTGATTGGGTCAAGATAATATATAATTTTTTTATATTAAAAAAATAATATTTTTAAAAAATTAAAATAATATTATTTTAATTGGGTCAATTTAATTCAATCAGCTCACGGAATTCGGTAGCTAGTGTACTTAGCTTGTGAAGTATAATTGTGTGCGTCTGGAAATTGAAGGACATGATTGCACGATGGAATGAAAATGCTGCTGGGAAATTGGATCTGGCACTTCACTTTATTATTGACCCATGATATCATAGGATAAGAAAGGAATATGATTAAAGGAAGGATTAATAAATCAAAGCATCACTTTATGCTTCTGCTATGAACACTCTCATGAGAAATGACAATCGGGGGGGGGGGGGGATTTGGCACTTCACTTTACTACCTTCAATGTATATTTTATCAATTTACCTTTCTATTTTTACAGTTTTTTTTTTAAAAAAAGTTATTCACCCCACCCCCCTAATTGCTTCATTTTCTTTATTCTATTTAATTAATTTTTACTCTCAAATCTACATAAATGTGATAATTTATCGTAAATACATGTAAAACCAAGAATGAATGAAAAAAACTCACTAACACACTCCATGTACGAACAAAAATTTATTTGATTTTTTATTTGAAAAATCTAAACTACCAGTAGAGAAATGTCAATAAATTTATAAGAGCTAGATTAAAGTTCGCCGTGAATTACTTTTTCACGGCTGAGATTAGTTCACGTGTCAGATCCAGTGGTCAAGACACCGCTGGCTAAAATGAAAGTCAATGTGTTGGCGCTGCATTATCCTCTGGCAAAAAACTAGAAAGTATAAAACACAAGTGAAGTCAGAGCAAAACGACGATCCACGCAAAATGCACATGCATCACGGGCGTGCGTGTGGGGGCGGTGAGACCCACCTATCTCCCGTGACTGCCGCGTGTGGTTCATTAGTCGTTACGGTATTGGAGGCACTGTACCCAGCCACCAGCCGTAATTTCGCTTTCTAATTAGTTGACGCTTCCCCGTCACGCACGTAAACGAAGCACCGTTTGAAAACCCTGCCTGGTCATGGGTTAGTTAAATGATTTCTAGGTTAATTCGAGTAAATGATTTTTTTTTAATTTTTATTAAAAATAGTGTTATTTTATAAAACTATTGACCATGTTACATAGATTATAGGTTTAATCATGAGACTACCCAGGTTTTCTGAGTCAAATACAAGGCTAGTGCAATTTTTTTAAAAAAAAAAAACAGCTTAGCCAGGGCTACAGTGAACCTATTGATTAGAATGTTTAAAATTATGAGTAATGATAACCATTCAAAGTATTTTTTATTTATAAATATATTAAAATAATTTTTAAAAAAATTTTAAAAATTTATTTTTAAAATAAAAAAATCTGAAAATATAAAAAAATTATTTTAAATAAAAAAATTAATTTTTTAAAAATATAATTTACAAGCATGTTTCAAACCAGGTTTCTTAATTATACTACTTACATAATAATAAGTTTAAAGCAAATGACAATTAAAATATTATTTTAATTAAAAAATAAACTTCGCTACAATAAGAAACACACACTAGGCAATCAAGGGCGCATGAATATTGTTAAGCTTTTATTTATCGTGAACAAATGTTAGCTTGTGTTTTTTAAAGCTTTTATGAAAATTTAATTAATGAATAGCTCCAAGCTATAAATTTAAGAAATAAAAAAAAAATCACTACAAATCTAGGCAGTCTGTTGTCTATTGTTGATATTAATACAGCTAGCTGTGTTTGTCTTTGCCCTCTTCTTGGTTTGAATTTAGGACATCTTCATTTTGGACACTACTACATTTCCAAAAATTCTTCTTTGAATTTTCCTGTCTATTTACCTTCTTTTTATTTCTTTTTTTTTTAATCCTTGTTGTCGATCTCATAGAGTTTGAAATTGATTTGATTTGGCTAGTCAAATTATTTAGAATAATTGAGTTTTATCAAGGTGATATCTTTAAAAATTTAACTTAAAATCTAACTTAAATCATATTCAAATTACATGTATTTTTTTTATCAATATGATATAGTGAATATTACAATTATGTTTATTTCAATCTTTTTGGACCATGCTCAAGCATTTCTTGTGCTATGAAAGGGCTATTTGGAATTACATTCCATGTAATTTTTTAAAAAAAAATTTAGAATTAATTTTTTTAAAATTTTTTATGTGTTGATATAAAAAATAATTTAAAAAAATAAAAAAAATATTATTTTAATATATTTTTAAGTAAATAATTATTTTTAAGTAAATAATTATTTTTAAAAATAACTATTATTGTATCACTAAATATCCCAAAGCTTTTAGAAGGACTAAAGCATCTTTAATAATTTTAAAATTCAAATATTTAAAATGGTTATGGCACGAATTAGGATCTATTGCGGCAATCACTAATCAGTATCATCTATCATCATTAGTCTTTATCATAGCTGAACATTCAATAGTAAATAATATAATAGAGTCGAACACACCCTAAAAATTTTTTTTTTTCTAATAAAATCTAAAATATTTTTATATCACATTATAAAAATAAAATAAAAAGTTTTACATGGAGCCTCTATTTTGTACAGTAGTGTTTTTTTAAATATTTTTCAATTAATTTTTAATATCAACACATCATAACTATAAAAAAAATATTTTAAAAAATTAATTTGATTTTTTTTAGATGAATAATAATTTAAAAAGAAAATTGTAACACAAAAACTATTACAAAATTTCATATTTAAATTCAAATTTTTTAAATGGTTCAAATAAAAGGGCAAGGACTGGGATCCACTGCCGACAACCACTAATCAACATCGTCCATCGTCGTTAGTCTTTATCGTAATTAAACATTTAAGAATAAATAATATAACAGAGTTGAACACAATCTAAAAATTGATTTTTTTTCCTAATGGGATCTAAAAAGATTTTATATCACACTCTAAAAAAATAAAAATAAAAAAGGTTTTATATTAAATGTACATGAGATTGTGGCGGGATATGTTTTTCAAAAACAATTTTTAATTAAAAATATTTTTTTTATTTTTTTTATGTTTAAACACTTGCAAAGCATTAATTTTATGTTTTTTTCTTCGTTTAAACAACATCTATTTATTTTTATGTTTTAAAAGTGTTTTTAAAAAAATATTAAATATTTTTATTTTTTTATTTATTTTAAATTGATATATTTTTTATGCTTTTAAATTATTTTGATGCATTGATGTTAAAAATTATTTTTAAAAAATAAAAAAATATTATTTTAATATATTTTCATATAAAAAATACTTTAAAAAATAATTATAGTTATCTTTAAAAATAGATAATAAAAGCATATAAAAAGTAGGCTGTAACGTAAAAATACGAAATACCAATTAATACTAGATCATTGACTGAAAGCATGCTTTACCCAATCAATAAGAGGATAGAATTCACATGTCCATGGCTTGAGATTGACTCCTCGTCGTATACGGCAAGCATTTAGCAACATGTGACTCTCAAGTGAACACCATACGAGCCAATAAAACTTCATAAAACATCTGCTTATTAATTATTTGTAAAAATAAAACCCTGGTGAAAGTGCGTACTCTTTTTTTTTTTTTTAACAATTAGTGCATTCATAAATTTAATTATTCTTTACAGATAAAATGATTTATTTACATAACTAGCAATGTTAAATTGCGAGGATTTTATTTAATTATGTAGATAAATTAATTGATCACGTAATTGAAGTATTCCAGTAATGTTTTTAAAATACACCAATATTAGAAATATACTTGAAAATATTATTTGAGGTAATTTCTGGTAAAAAAAAAGACGCCAAAACAATACTTTTTGATTTTTTTCAAATGTATCTTTTTTCGATTTTCAAACAAACCAATCATGTCCTAATTTGTGTGTTAGTGATAATCTACTATTTCTCACCATGTTTTTTTAATATCTAAACCCGTTGGCAAGGGATTCGATGGACGAGGATGATTTTTCTTTCTTTTCATGCTAGGTTTGTGTTTTAAAACACTAAAAATATATAAATATTTATGGTTTAAATAAACAAAAATAAATACAATTATTAATTTTTAAATATTAATTAGACGAAATGAATAGAAACCGACTGAACAACTATATTAATAACAATAATAAAAATAAAAATAAAAAGAATGATTTGGAGCATTAATGCAGGGTCTTTTCTCATAAGTCACCACAGCCTCTATGAAGCCACACATCTAGTTCTAGCCCAGTGGTTAGTGCCTAGGTGGTGCCCCATTTCCATCAAAACTCACTGGTCACTGCCCAATGGTCCCAACGCATTTTTTTTTTAAATCCAGTACGATAATAATTATAACTAGTTACATGCCCCGCGCGATGCCGCGAGTCAATTATTTTTTGCATTTTAAAAATAGCCAAGATTTAAAAGTATTAGATTTTTTTATAAAGTTATACCCAAAAGTCTCAGTTTTGGTTGCATCGCCTGATCCAAGAGTAATGTTTATAATATTAATAATAAAATTAAACTTGGGTTAACCCTTAGCATAAAAGTGTCTGGACTACAATATCAGATCCAATAGCATTGGACGTGGGTTTGGCTGCAAGGTCGTGTCATAAAAGTGTGATAATTAAATAGATTAGTTAAAAAAAAACCAACATGAAGAAAAAAACTAATGAAAAAAAAGAAAAAAAAATATGAATTAATTGGGTTAACCCTTCAAACCAGGTTAACCCGTCATACCTTGAATTCGCATCATGAAAGTTTGATAATTAAAAAAAAAAACAAATTAATGGGTTAACCCAGAATTAACTGGGCTAACTCGTCAAACCAGGTTAACCTGTCAAACCCGGAATCCGTGTAATGAAAGTTTAATAACTAAATAGAAAAAAATTTAACATTAACAATTTAAATTAAATGAAAAAACTTAATTAAAAAAAAAGCATCAGCCTTTTCACTGTGGACTGCACTGTGCAGTCCATAGTCAAAAGCATAAAAAAAAACTAAAGGCATCAGCCAAAAACTACTTAGAAAAAAATTTAATATTAATAAACTAAATTAATTAAATAAAATTAATTAAAAATAAAAAATAAAAGAAAAAAAACCTCTAAGAAGAAAAAAATACTAAATAGAAAGAAATTTAACATTAACAAACTAAACGAAACGAAAATAATAATAATAAAAAAAAATTCAGGTTAACTCGTCAAACCAAGTTAACCTGTTAAACCCGGAATCCGTGTCATGAATGTCTGGTAACTAAATAAAAAAAAAGTGAACATTAACAAACTAAACTAAATAAAAAAAAAATTAATTAAAAAGAATAAAAAATCTAGGTTAACTCGTCAAACCATGCTAACCCGTTAAACCCAGGATCTGTGTCATGAAAATTTGATAACTAAATAAAAAAATTAACATTAACAAACTAAATTAAACAAAAACATTTATGAAAATAATAATAAAACAAATTGACGGGTCAACCTGGAATTAACTGGGTTCACCCGTGAAACCAGGTTAACCCGTGAAACTCGGGATATGTGTCATGAAAGTCTAATAACTAAATAGAAAGAAATTTAACATTAACAAACTAAACTAAACGAAAAAAATTAATTAAAAAGAATAAAAAGCAAAAAAATAATTCTATTTTAACTTGTCAAACCAAGTTAACCCGTTAAATCCGGTAAACGTGTCATGAAAGTCTGACAACTAAATAAAAAAATTAAACATTAATAAACTAAATTAAACAAAAAAATTTTGTTAAAAAAAAAAACAAAGGAAGAAGCAAAAAAAAAATCCCAAAAAACATAAAAAAAAAACAGCTAAAAAAACTAAGACAACTTAAAAAAAAAGGCATAAGGAATCGGTGTTTTACTGTAGAAATGACAAAATTAATTAAAAAGAAAAACCAAGAAAAAAAATCCTAGTTAACCCATTAAACCTGAAATGCGTGTTATAAAAGTTTGAGATAGAAAAAAAATTTAACATTAATAAAAAATTTTATTTTTAAAATATCCATTAAAAAAACAAAGAAAAAATGAAGAAAAAAAAAGCAAAAAGTAAAAAAGAAAAATCTGAATTAATTGGGTTAACCCTCAAACCAAGTTAACCCATCAAATCAGGGATTCACGTCATGAAAGTTTGATAACTGCATAGAAAAAAAAAATTGACGGGTTAACCCATAATTAATTTGGTTAACCTATGAAACCAGAAAAAAAAAAAATTTGGGTTAACCCGTTAAACCCGGAATGCGTGTTATAAAAATTTGAGATACAAAAAAATTTAACATTAACAATTTTTTTTTTTAAATATCCATTAAACAAAAACAAAGAAAAAAAACAAAAAGTAAAAAACAAAAAGGAAAAAAAAAGACAGCTCAATTAAAAAAGAAAAGAAAAAAAAGACTTAAAAAAAAAAAGGAGCAAAAAGCAAAAAGTTATAAAAGAAAAAAGAAAAAACCGTAAAACAGTACTGAACAGTGTTTTACTATGAACTGCACAGTACAATCCACAGTAAAACACTGATTCGTTTTAGTATATTTTACAATTATAATAATTCTTGCTAGCAATTTTGTAATCACAATTAAAAATGCCAGCAATTCTACAGCCTCGTGAACGGAAAACCAAGACTTCATTGTGTCACGAAAATATAATATCTCTGCACCGAAAATAAATAGTAACATAGTAAATTTATTTGGAGATTGACTCGGCGTAACTTTAAGGTCATGCATTCGCTAGTTTTTTTTTTTTATTTTAAAAAAAATAAATTAAAATAATATCTGCGATTTTTTTTAAATCAACTTATTCTAACATAATCAATCCTATGTCAATCTCAAGATCCAAATTAAGAAATATGTCTTTTCAATTCATTTAAAAATAGTTATTTTAAATTTATTATATATTTGATAATGTAGAAATGATTGTTTTTTAATTTATTTTTTACTATAAATGCTTTAAAATATATTTTTTAATTTTTTTACAACAGTATATTAAAATAATTTAAAATTATAAAAATTATTTTTTTACAAAAATAAATACTTTTCAACTACAAAAATAAATGAAATTGGGTTCAAGAACAAGAAAGGTGACATTCATGCACCTAGACAAAAGCAATTCTCACAATTGGATTGAGATAAACTATTTTTGAAATAAAGGTGGACTATTAATGAAGCTAACTTTTCTAATTGTGATCTTAGAATTGCTATGTACACACGCACAATCAATTTAAATCTCAACCATCAAGATCAATCAAATACAAACCTATAGTTCATAATAATTAAAAGATCCCCAATCTCCACAATGACTTGGATTTGAATTATAATATTGAAAAAAAAAAACTCTCCTAATCTAAAACAACAACTATATTAAAATCATACTAAAATCTAGAAATTCATGAAATACATGATGAACATAACACCCGATATAAATTTTTTTAGACTACTCATTCACATACTTTAATATTATAGTAATTTATATTTTTAAAATAATTTATATTTAAAAAAATATTAAATTGTTATTTTTTATATGTTTTTTGAAAATTTTAATATACTAATAAAAAATAACTATTTTAATGTAATTTTGTCCTTTTAACATTGTAGCAGTTTATACTTTTTAAAATGTTTTTTGTCTAACAAATATTAAATTATTATTTTTTAGATTGTTTTTAAAATATTGATATGTTGGTGTAAAAAATAAAAATATTATTTTAATATATTTTTAATTAAGATTACTTTTGAAATATACTGTGAAACTTTAAATTTAAAACTGTATTAAAAATTAAAAATTAAAAGTTAAAAATTTAAACTAACAAGTGAATATAAATTACCATAAAAAAGGAAAGAAAAGACATCACACAAAAAAAAAAAAAAAAACAGATAAACCACCACCACCTCTCGTTAATCCAAAAACAGGCCATGCTTCCTACAGATAGTTACTCCACTCTCTCTCCCTCTCTCTCCCACTTCAAACCCTAACTATCACTCCATATAAACAAATTCAAACTATAAAATATAATATTAAAGATTTACTAGGACGGCAAGCAAAAGGGTCCTTCTCTTTTCTCCCTTCTTCTCTAGAATTCCCTTCTTCCAGCACTCTCTATTTCCCTTCTTCTACTTGTTGCTCTTTCATTTTCTTACTCTAAAACAAAAAATGGGCTCAACAAATAAAGACCCAATTCACCACCAAACAACCCAAGTCCATTCTCACCACGAAGAAGAATCAAGAAGGCCATAGTTTAGAGGGGGGGGGTTGTTTCGTGCAGTAATATCGGCTACATTATGGGAAAAGTGGGAAATGGTGTTAATGGTAGTGAAGAGGAGCAAGGGATAGGTACAAGTGATGAGAATGGAGAGCAAAATGTAGAGAGGAGATTTTGTTGTTTTGGATGTAAAGACAATTTTATTGTTACTAGGTTTATTGGATTTAGATGTGTTTTTGTACTTTTATTATCTGTTGCTGTTTTTCTGTCGGCTCTTTTTTGGTTGCCTCCTTTTATAAAATTTGCAGATCAGGGGGGTCTGGATCTGGATTACAGGTTTAAAGGTAGGGATCGATTTTCATTTTTTAAATTTTTTTCTGGGTTTTTGGATCTGTGGGTGTTGGCATTTTGAACCAGGGATGGATCTGGATTATTTATTATTTATTTTTTTAGTGGATATTTTTTTGTTATGTTTAATTCGTGGGTATTTGTTTTTTGTTCGGTGCGGTTGTTAAGAAGTGTTTGGTTGATAGGAAAATGTGAGAACAGAGAGGAATGCGGAATTTATCAATTTGGCTTTTTTGTGTGTGGTTGCTTGAATTTGGGGTTTTGAAAGTGGTTATAATCAGTTGGTGGGGTATTGGGTTGGTGAGAAAATGTAGGGAAAGTAAATGATTTTTCTCTTCTAAACTGAGGAAACAAGGTAAACTACGCAGCATTTAGTAATTTAAAACTGGAGTCTGAAAATCTATTGTAGTTTGGCAATTTTGGTTTCTTTAGATTTGGTCAAGCTAGAAATACAAGTGAAGGAAGAATTTTGCTATCAGAGTATCTATATCAAGGTGGTGGTCTTTTGCGTTTCTAAATCGAGTAAAGGTCTGGATTTTTGAGATATAGACCTACGTTTTGGGACATGGATTTCTTAATCATGGATTGTTTAAGACTGAAATTTAGATGGATGGGATATGTTGTACGGTTTCATGCTAGCTTTAGTAAATACAATCTATGATGCATGCAAAACAAGAAATTTGAATTGCACAAAATAATTGCTCAATCATGGTATTTCCGGAAGCTAAATAGGTATCTGATTATAGTACTATAACTGGACTTCGTGTACTGTATGCCTTTTCTGTAATGATAGTGGCAATGTTCTTGCTAAAGTTTTTTCTTTGTTTAAAATATTTTGTCATTGCAATATGTTGCTACTGAGTAGTATACTGTGCAGTATGCTGTTCCATATTGATTATGCATTAAGCATGAACTTACACCCTTCAAATTTATTAGCCTATCCACTTAATAGTGCTGATAATTGGATGGAAGCTTGAACAAGGTGTGGGAGTCTGACGATGTGTTATGTTCCATAGATGATAGGTCTTCGTACCATAGTCATGCATGGCTGGTTTTGTTAGGTGCTGCAAGCGAGGTTTTGCTGAGTTCTGTAATGACCGATGAATTTGGTTTGGCTTTCAGTCCCAATGAATTGGTGACAAAGGTGTTATTAAGCTTAGTCAGCTGCATATCTAGTATCTTGTGGATAATTTGAACTTAATCGGTTCTTTAATTAAGTTATCGCTGGTGTTTTTCATGATGCTGATAAAGCATTCATGTAGTGTCCATGCCTTTTGGGTCTCAATCATGTAGCACCTTGTATGGGATTCATTTTCATTTTGGAATAGGAATCACCTTCAGTCACATTGTGCTGTTGATATGTGCAAAAGTGTAAAATGGTTCAGTGGAGAGTATCATTGGTCATTACAGGTGTTGAGGTTTGTTTCATTGATGCGACATGTGTTATTGGATGCCTCTGTGTGATAAACATCAATGGATTTGTAGACATCCCTTGATGCTTTTAGAATGATGTCAGTGTCTTAACAGTGAGTGAATCGTTTCTGCAAAAGAAAGAAAAGGACATTAAAGAAAATATAAGAGAAAGGTGTTGGTTTTGAAGCTGTAGAAGAAAAGGGCAAATGAAAATGTGCCTTTCATGCTATATGTTATGTGGGTGCATGCAATGAATGATTCTGTTTATTTGATGTGCATTTTATCTTCACAAGTCCTTTTTTCAAATTATTTCATGGGTTCAAACCATGAAATTCACTCTTTCAATTATTGTTATTAACATGTTCAATTTTTATGTATTCAGATCATGATATAGTAGCAAGTTTCCTAGTCAATAAGTCGGCTTCCTTGCTGGAGGACAATATATTGAAGCTTCAAGATGATATTTTTGATGAGATGACTGTTCCTAATACCAAGGTATTCACTTGATTGATCACTCTTATATTATTCAATCCATACTTTCTCAATTTTGATTCAAATTCATTTGTTGAATCAGGTTGTTATCCTGTCTCTAGAGCCTTTCACTGGATCAAACACTACAAAGGTCGTGTTTGGGGTTGATCCTCTTGAAAATGATTCAAAAATAACATCAACCGATCAAAGTCTAATCAGGAGCCTGTTCGAATATTTGGTTGTAAACGACTCATCTCTCAGACTGACTGAGTCCTTGTTCGGAGATGCCTTCTCTTTTGAGGTGCTAAAATTTCCCGGAGGAATTACCATTATTCCACCACAGAGTGCTTTTCTTTTGCAGAATGTGCGAATACCATTCAACTTCACTTTGAATTTCTCTATTTTTCAAATAAGGGAAAATTTTGCAGATCTGAAGAGTCAACTGATGACAGGACTTCATCTAACAACCCGTGAGGTTTGCTGATAATTTGCCTCCTTTCTTTTAAATTATGTCTATTTTGCACTTTATGTAACAACCATTTGTATACATACATGTGTGTGAGGTATCTCTTCACAGCAGCGTTTCAGTATTCCAACTTTTGAATGTGTATTTGAGAATGTAGCATGGGGTGTTTGTGTATTGGTAGTGAGGGATCATGACTTAGGATTGGGTCCTTTGAAGTTGTGTAAAAAGCGAGTTGGTAGGAATATGTGAAGGAAGGGTTTCTTTTCTGCATTTACAATCCTTTTTTTCTGAAATGGAGAGAGAAACTCATGTGATGTAACTTTTTATCCATCAAAGATTCTATTCCATGGTCGCTCAAATAGAGATATGTCTGTCAGTTTCTCTAAAGAATTGATTCATTGACCACTCTAGCGTTTGCCGTGCAGAATCTGATGGTTTTCTTTTTGAATGCAGAACTTGTATATAAACTTATGGAATTCACAAGGTTCAACAGTGGCTCCCCCTACTACTGTTTTGTCATCAGTTATACTGGTTATCGGGAATACCCCCAGGTTAAAGCAACTGGCTCAAACCATCAGAGGTCATTCCAAGAATCTTGGCCTGAATAACACTGTTTTTGGTAAAGTGAAGCAGGTTCGTCTATCGTCCATCTTGCAACATTCTCTCCATGGTGGTGAAGGCAGCGCCCCTTCACCTTCTCCTACACCTCTTCCTAACCCCCCTCACCACCACCACCGCCACCACCAACACCACCACCACCACCGACACCACCACCACCACCACCACCACCACCACTCCCACCCCCACCATGCCCATGCTCCTGCAATTTCACCTGTACCTCCAACTAAGAGAAGTGCACCTGCACCTGTAGATGGTTCACCTGCCCCATTGAAAAGTTCACCTGCACCTCATAACAGCAACGGAGCAAAGCCTCCTGGTTGTCAATTTGGGTGTAAAAGAAGGTTTACAGGGAATGGCAGAAAGGGGTCTCATTTAGCCCCTTCAAATGCACCTAGTAGTTCTCCTCACTTTTCTGCCACCTCGCCTCAACCTGACAATGGCCCACCATCAGTGTCGCCAATGCTTTCACCAATTTCCCAAACAATTCCTGCATCTAGTCCTTTGCCAAATGTAGTCTTTGCCCATGCTCAGCCACCATCAGGGGGTAAACCTGAGGAGCATCATGACACAATGCTGTCAGTTTCACCATCACCGGCACCATCTTCATGTGAGTACATTAAATAAACTAAGTGCTTCTTATCAGAGATAAAAGCATAGATTTAATATTTTCTATTCTTTGTAAATGGATGAAATTTTTTTCTCTGCATGGACATTCGTCCCCTTATTTTTCATTCTGGCTCTCTTACTGCATATTTGTTTATGAAACATCACATGGGTTGATTTGTTTGGTATATGGATTCCTTTAGTCTCTTGTTTTTTCCCCTCGTACTCCTTTTTTTTTCACAAGCTTGAGTTTTCTTTGCATTTATTCTAAAACAATCTCTTTTCTTAGATGGGCAATGAAAATCTTTCACGCATGAACCATGCACCAATGATCTGAAACTGCCGGACCATTATTCAAATGGTTATATTCACATGAATGCCATGTACTAAACATCTACTTATGCAGCTTCTTCAGGTCTTCTCACTGTTCAATGGTCAATTGTGCTATCCCTGGCTGCTTTTGTATTACAATTATAACAAAGCAAAAGAGAAACGGTCTATTTTCTAGTTAAAATCACTTCTCTGGGAGTCGAAGGACTCAACTGCATCTTGCAATTCAGACAGACAGAACAAACTGGAGGAGTTCAAGTGGGAGCAACGCAAAGGGCGTGCCTCACATCCAAGTGGATACATGTTTTTGTGCGTGTAAATATTTGATTAAAAAGTTCAGCATGCCGATGCATTTTCAGGTCAAAGTCACAGAGGTGGCAGGTCTTTGATTGCATTGCTGCTGTTGTGTATTCTCTTCTGCAGAAATGTAAGAAGGAAAAAAAAAGCCAAAAAAAACACGAAAACAAAACAAAACAAAACAAATGTATCAAATTACCATTTTGTTTCTCATCCCTGCCAAGTCAATCAGGTATGATTTTTTATCCTGAGGCCTTCCTGCTTATTCTCTTTCAGTTTCGCCTTTAAACTTTTAGCCTTCAAAATCACAATGGCTGGATCTTGTGCATGGTGTATTGGTGTTTTGCCTAATCCTGCTCCCCTAATTTCTTTCGAGAGAGAGAGAAGGAAAAAGGAACAGAACATGCAGCACTTCAATAATTCTTCTGTGTTATCTTTGTCCCATTTGTTGTGTTGGAGCATGGCACGAGGTATATGGTGGTTGAGTGTTGGGTGGATAGGGTTCATCTGGTATCAATGTCTCTGTTCAGATGCGTTTTTTTTTTTTGATATTAGGATATTAAAAATATATAAAAATAATAATTTGAAGAAAAAGAATAAAGGATTTTGAATTTTTTTAAAAGTGATTTTGAAACTTCAAAACAAACTGGTTCTTACTTGGTAAAGATGGCATTAATAACATTGTTATTTGGAAGGTGTTGGGAGCAGTCACAAATTCAAACCTATAGTGCTTTAAGCCACAAAGCAAATGCTTGTTCATGTTATAGGTTGGCCTGAGAGAGCCATCTCGCTCGGCAAAAACCTTTTTACTCGCGTGGTTGTCCTGGCCATTTTATACCCTGTTTCCAAGCAAAAAAAACACTTCGAGAATAATAATTTAAAGTTAAAAAAATTTATTTAATTTAAAGTTAAAAAATTATTTTTTATTTTGATATATTGATTTATATTTATGTTTTAAAAGTGTTTTTAAAAAATTTAAATTTTATTTTATTTTATTTATTAATTTCAAATTAATATGTTTTTAGTAGTTTTAAATCATTTTGATGTGCTGATGTTAAAAATAATTTTTTAAAAATAAAAAAAATATTATTAGTATACAATTTAACATGAAAAATTATTTAAAAATCAATCGTAATCATACTGACAAATAAATTTACATAATTACTTGTTTTTGTTAAATATAAAATAAATGTTCAGCTGTTACTTGTTTTTGTTGAACATAAAATAAATGTTCAGCTGTTATTAACATGTTTATTAGCTGAAAAAAATCAAACCATGCCATTCTAGCTGAATAAATAAATAAATTATGTGGCATGGTTGATAAATAAAAATGTAGTTTTATTAAAAAAAATTCAAGATTAGATATAGACAATTGGGTTGACATGTGATTTAGATAATGGGATTGTGATAATTTTATATAAAAAAATAAAAAAATATATGAAGCATAATTATTAATTAATTTAATGATAAATGATTAAAATAAAAAAGAAATCAATAAAAAATATAAAAAAATATCTCGAGTTATTTTAGATTAATTTGTCAAATCTAAATCACGAGACCTGAATAATTACATATAAAATAAAATAAAATTATAAAATAAAATTTTTCAATCAATTCAATATTAAATAATGAATTTAAAAAATAAATATTTAATTAAAAATAAAAAACTTGAGTTAACCTGATTAACTCGTAAAACTTATGATCTGGCTTCATTTATCAAACTTGTTTTATAAAATTAAAAAAACACAGAAAATCAAAACAAATTATTATAAAACTTAATATTTATTAAAACAAAAATAAAAAATTAAGTATCAAATTGTAAATGGTAAAAGGCCAAAACATTATACAGTTCAACGCTACAGTAAAACACCAGGCCTTCTAGTACATATCAATAACAATAATTAATAACAGACAAGTGTTGGGTAAGAATCTCTCCAAACAGACCTTAATAGCTGCCACCCACAATGATCAATCAATGAGTAGGTTTATCTGCAGCAGTATAATATCCATGCTCTAATATAGTGTTTGAGTGTGCGTTTTAACCTGTATTTTACTAAATTTTAAATTGTTTTTTGTTAAAATTGAATGCGGTTTATACCTTTTGGATCGTTTTGATGTGCTGATGTTAAAAATAATTTTTAAAAAATAAAAAAAATATCATTGACATGTATTTCAATACGAAAAATTATTTGAAAAATAACCATTACCACACTATCAAACGAGCTTTGTCGGGAGGTTGGGATCGTGATTCAAGCTGCATATCTCATAACGTGCTCAAAGAACTTCAGTATCTTTCTTTGTTCTTGTTGCTGGACCTTCTGATTTGATAAAAAATGCTTGGATTATTGAGCGGAAGTTCATCGAGTGATTCTAGATTAATTATTAATTAATTTTTTTAGATTAACTTATAAATTCATATCAAGTTTAATAACTATGCTTATAACTACTTGTTTAGTTTATCCAAGCTTGTCATTCACCTGAACAAGGTTTATGGCGTAAAATGTAAGCTTGAATTCTTCATCATGAAAACAAACAAATAAAAATAGTTGCTCTCACTACCTGAACAAGGTCCGTCCCCTCCTCCATCGCCCCCCTCTGTGACGCCTCTGCTGTGGTTTTTTCATATTTTTTCCCCTTACTATACTCGCTGTTATAGCATTATATATATATATATAAAAGACCACAAAAAAACACACCCGTTATACTTGATAATATTTTTTATACCTTTGAGAATCGACTATCTCATAAAATTCCTGTGAATTGCACGGATTCCTTGCTAATTTCTTTATGTGGAGGCAAATTTTCTATCCACTTCCCTTATCATCATGAGCGATTGAGCTTCGTCTAAGTGAATAAAATATATACTTTATGCCTTGAAATAATATTAAAACATGGACTAAAAAATGGAACTGTGAAAATGAAAGGTTTTGTTTTCTTTCTTCTAAAGAAAAATCTTGGAGATTGAGACAAGAAAAACACTTTGCATTTCTATATATATTTTTTAAAAAATACTTTAAAATATATATTTTTTATTTTTAATATTAGTATATCAAAATCATATAAAATCATTAAAAAAACACATATTTAATATTTTTTTAAATTAAATATATTTTTAAAACACATCTATACATAGTTTCAAACATTAAAAAAATAAATGCTATTGGAACATAAATTTTCTTATCCATAGGGTGTAAGAAGTTGAAAGTCAGTGGGATTTTTTTTTGTGTTTTTAAAATTAAGATCAACCTAAGAGAAATCGGATCATTGAATTCATTGTTTTTATTAAAATGTTATTATTTTATTCATTATTTTTTTAAAGATTTTCTCTTGATATTGACACTTCCCATTTAGATTGCTTTTTTCTAAATTATTTAGGTTACTAAAAATCTAATTAGCTGAATTAAATTTTATATGGTCAATATCCTTTTCTATTCAACTAGAATCATCATGAATCAGGTCGTCAGTTCTCGGATTTAATAATATATTCAACATTTATAATTTTTTTTTGAAAATCTAATAAAAAGGGTTTAACACACTCCACTTGGCAGAGAAATATGATTATTCAAATAATTCTCTTATAATCATTGGACATATCAAGACAATTGACCAAACTAAAATCATCAAAATCTTTTGAATGAAATATATAAAAATATGAAGGGGCCAATTTTTTAATTGTCATCAAAGAGGAATTTATAATTTTTTTTGGAACCATATAGCTCACGATTCATGCATCTATTCACAAATTGTTTTTCTTAAAAAAATGTGTAATTAATAATATATATTAGGACTGAATTTTGGATTTATTTATAAATGCAGACAGTTTGTTAGGAAGTGGAGGTGTATCCACCGATCCAGCAACAAGTGACACACAAACTTGGAGAGTTCTGTCTCTCTGTGCCATCACTCGCGAGTTTTAAGTGTGTGAGATTCTCCCTTGTAGAGAGCTTTGGATTTGATTTTCATTTCTAACCAGCTAAGAGACACACCCACACAGGTTGTTGTCTACTTTTCGATTCACAAAAGAAAAATATCAAAGCTCAACAATTTGCATATTCTCTTTCCAATAAAGAATCAATAGAAATATCTTTGTATTGAGGAATTGATGATCATTTCATTATCTTCAAAGTAACCTCTCCTCTCGCTGCATTGGAACCAAACGAACCCCACTCTTAGATTCCCTTGTTTCTATAAGAGGCACCGCTCTTTGTTGGTTTTTTTAAAAAAACGTGGAAACTAGCTCTTTTGATTGAAGTAAAGGTGATTACTGCTCATATTTCGATTAAAGATTCAATCTTTATCCCCTTTTCAAGTTAATCACTTGGAATTTTGATCCGGGCACTTGTTGATTTTTGGTCAAAATATAAAATTTTGCATCGCTTCTTTAAGTTCATGATTTTTACCTTTCGGGTCATTTTAGTTCTGCTATGTTTATCAATTAGTTTTGCGAAGTTTTTATTTTATTTTATTTTAAAAAGTAGTTACTAACAGAATGCGTTTTGGGTTACGGTAGAAATCAAGAAATATCACCAGGGTCTGATTTGTTTCTCAAAGAAATGGCAAATTTGGGATTGTTTACTGGGACCAAGGTTGTGAAGTCAGTGAATGTGAGTTTTAGATTACCATATTATACTCACTGGGGTCAGAGACTGCTTGTGTGTGGATCTGAACCTGTCCTGGGTTCATGGGATGTGAAGAAAGGCTTGTTATTGAGCCCTGCGCATCAAGGTGAGGAGCTCATATGGTGTGGAAGTGTTGCAGTACCGAGTGAATTTAGTTGCGAGTACGGTTATTATGTGGTTGATGATGAAAAGAGTGTGTTGAGGCGGGAGATGGGAAAGAAGCGTAAATTGGTATTGCCCGAGGGGATAAATGGCGGAGAGAATGTGGAGCTTCATGATCTTTGGCAGGTGATGCTTTGTGCTCTTTTCTTTCACCCCTTTTCATGCTTTCCGTATTGGTGTTTTCCATTTTCGTTTTGTAGAAATGTTCTTTAAAGGATTCTTTCTGTGCCCATTATTCTGGAAATGTATGTAACGGCACTGTACTGACGTGTCACCAACAGATTTTTCTTGTAAATAGAAGTAATCTCACAATAACAATTGCTCTTCATGGTTAGAATTATGTTGGCTTCATAATGATTCATTGATTGAAGGGGCGTAGAGTTTACCAATAAAACAATGTTGGTTTCTTCACATGTAACTTTGCTGATGTATAAGTTCATTTTCATGGAATTCAGACTGGTGGTGATGCCATCCCTTTCAGAAGTGCCTTCAAAGATGTCATCTTTCGCCAAAGTTGGGGTTTGAACATAGAGAGACCCCTTGGAATTCAGAATAAGTTGGACATGGAAGGTAATTGTACAGACTTATTAATGTTCAATCGTTGTTGCTTTTGCTGTTGCTGTTGCTATTGTTGTGTTAATGTTTGTGCCTGATTTCTGTTTGCTAACCTTTTTTCCTTTGTGATTTCTTAACTATAATAGATGCAGTCCTTGTCCATTTCAAAATTTGCTGCCCAAATGTAGAAGAAGAGACATCAGTAAATTCTCTCTCCCTGCTGATTTGCCCACATTTGTCTGCAAGCAAATCTATGCATGCTCTTTTCAGCATTTAACCTACTTATGAAGTTTGATATGTCCAGGTATATGTAATTGGCAGCACCGCAAAGTTAGGGCAGTGGAAAGTTCACGATGGACTTAAACTTAACTATGCTGGTGACTCAGTTTGGCAAGCAGATGCTGTGATGCAAAAGGGTGATTTTCCATTAAAATATCCTTTCAAAGCATTTCCCCCCAAACAGTTGGATGTTTTCTAAATCATTTGGTTATCGTTACACTGTTCTCTCCCTCCCTGTGTGTGTCTCTGTTTGTCTTCCTTAATGGTTGTTTACGTATAAGTACTGTAAATACGGAAAGGCAGGAAACTTTTCTTTGGAAACTGGTGCACATCGCGACCTTTCTATTGACTCTTCCAAAGTTCAGCCAAGATATATTTTCCTTTCAGATGGCATGATGCGAGTAAGCTATAAAGATTAACTCAAATGTCAGCATATGTTGTTGTCAACATATGTTGTGGTGCTGGGGACTTTTCAATCGTGATTATAATTCACATATATATTTTTTTAAATAGGAAATGCCTTGGAGGGGTGCTGGTGTTGCAATACCAATGTTTTCTGTTAGATCAGAAGCTGATCTTGGGGTTGGTGAGTTTCTTGACTTGAAGCTTCTTGTTGATTGGGCCGTTGAGTCAGGGTTCCATTTAGTCCAGCTTCTACCGATCAATGACACATCTGTGCATGGCATGTGGTGGGATTCATATCCATACAGGTATGCAACAGAACTACCATTTATAGAACACAGAATTTAGTATTACAGGGGGACTCTATATAGATTGTATTAAGGCATGGCTAAGTCGATTTTTCAAAGGCAGAAATTACAGGGGGACTCTATATAGATTGTATTAAGGCATAGTTAAGTCGATTTTTCAAAGACAGAAATTGTCTTCAATTAAATCACCTGGTTAAGAAAAATAAGCTCTGACATCATCAATTTAATTGTTTGTTTTCTCTAAAATTTCATGATGTCACAGTAAAATTTCCATTTCAAATTTTTTTTCTTAAATTCTTGCAGCAAACAAGGATTTGATTGATGAGCTCATTTAAAGTTTTCTCCTGCCTTGGTTTTTTGTTCTTGCAGCTCACTATCTGTGTTTGCATTGCATCCACTATACCTGAGAGTAGAGGCACTTTCGGAAAATCTACCGGAGAATATCAAGGTGGTTTAATAGGCTGTTCATTTATCCTTATTTAACAGGATACAAGAGTAGATTTTCTTTATTATATGCTGGCAATTACAGTGAACTATATTCTTACCTATTAAACTTGCTTTTTACCCATTACTTTTTGTTGTAAACACCCTTCCTTTCCTTTTCCTTTTCTTGCAGAAAGAAATACAGGAAGCTAGAGAGCAGTTGGATGGAAAGGTTTTTTTTTTTTGCGATTCTTCAACTTCATGAAGGAACACATTTCTGATGTTCATCTCTGTTGTTTTTAATGACTTGTTGTGACCCAATTAAGAAAATGACAAGAAATTAGAAAAGGAGTGAACCATGATGTTGCATGCTTTCCCTACAGGACTGGCCTGCGGGATCGGTTCTTCAGTGCTTTAGCTCGTTACAAAGGCATGAAAGCAGCAAGCCATCACTTGTTATTCAATTACCTAGCTCCATCTTATATCCCTTAGTAGAATCTTGTACCTAGATGCAGTTCTTGGACGGGAGGGGACAAGCACTCATGTTAGGCAGTCTCAAACATCATTTTAACAAGATTTGTGTTTATGAAAAACAAAGAAAATAAAAGTCCAGAACTTGTTGTGATTAGAATTATGATAATATGGCTTAACCAGTCCTTGTATTAACATATCTGAGCTTGGATCTGTGCAGGATGTTGATTATGAGGCTACGCTGGCTACTAAACTTTCAATTGCCAAGAAAGTGTTCGAACAAGAGAAAGATTTGATACTCAACTCTCGTTCCTTTCATAAATATTTCTCTGAGAATGAGGTCTTACAGACTTAAATTTTCTTCTTCCTATGATCATGACCATTACTCCTAAAGTACTTTGATGTGCAATTTGAACTTTGATCATTTTTCTCCTTGATTATACTCTCTTTAGAGCCAATTGGTTATCTAATGTATGTTTTACTTGATTGCAGGAATGGTTAAAGCCCTATGCAGCCTTCTGTTTTTTGCGGGACTTTTTCGAAACATCATATCACAGCCAATGGGGTCGTTTTTCCTGTTTTACAGAAAAAAAGGTTGTCATCTCTTTGGCTTTTCGTTCATCCAAGTTGAGATTAAATATCATTTGTTTAAATTTTATTGGATCCTTTCACACATGATAACTAGGTAATATAGATCTTCGATTCAATTTCGTAAACAAAGTTATGTTATTTAAAATCTCTGACAAAATTGCACTATTTTCACACAGCTTGAGAAACTTGTCTCAAAAGACAGCTTGCACTATGACATAATTCGCTTCCATTATTATATCCAATTCCATTTGCATTTGCAGGTAAGTTAATTGGTCTGATGATATTTGTCTATCATTTGCAATTTCTCTTAAGCCAGCAGTCGGTCTTATCTTATTTGTATCATAATTTACTGGCAGTTGTCAGAAGCTGCTGAATATGCAAGAAATAAAGGGGTAATATTGAAAGGAGATCTACCTATTGGTGTAGACAGAAACAGTGTGGATACCTGGGTCTATCCAAACTTGTTTCGCATGAACACCTCCACTGGAGCACCTCCAGATTACTTTGATAAAAATGGGCAGAATTGGGGCTTTCCAACTTATAATTGGGAGGAAATGTCAAAAGACAACTATGCTTGGTGGCGTGCACGTCTAACACAGGTTTTGCACTCTACATATGATGATCATGTCTTACTTTTCCTTCGTTTCTTTCTGAAGAATAACTTCTTTGTTTCAATTACAGATGGCAAAATACTTTACAGCATACAGAATTGATCATATTCTAGGTTTCTTTAGGATCTGGGAGCTTCCAGAGCATGCCATGACAGGTCTGATTGGGAAATTCCGGCCGTCTATCCCTCTAAGTAAGGTATAGCAGCACCCTCCTAGCTTTCCCGCATGAAAAGTAAGTTTAGAGGATGCAAGAGCAATTTAGGCTTTGCTATAGGGTACTGGAGTTCTTATAAAGCTCAAGTACCCTTGCAGCACTAGTCCTGAAAGCACCTGTGAGAGCAATTTCCTTTCATGTTCTATTAAATATGTTCAAATAATGTTCTGCTGCAGGAAGAACTTGAAAGAGAAGGAATTTGGGACTTTGATAGGTTGAGCCTCCCATATATCCGGCAAGAATTTGTACAGGTTACTGAGTTTTCTTTGTTGGCTGTAATATGGTCTATACTTCTGATGATTATCAACGTATTGCATTTGACTTATGACCTTAAACTAAATTGGACGTAATGAGCACGTTGATTTACCCTTTCCTTTTTTTTTTTTCAGGAAAAATTTGGAGCTTCTTGGACCTTTATTGTGTCAAATTTTCTGAACGATTATCAGAAGGGCTGCTATGAGGTAAAGTTATGCTTTTAGTAGATAATCTTTGAGGTCTGCCTCTGAGCATTTTGACTGAACCAAAATTGGTCTAGTGAAGAATTTGTGACTCCCAATGAGCCTCTAATGGTCTTTTGAATTCTTGTCATAAAGGAACCTTTTCATAAGAATGGACTGAACTGTCTTGCAATTTCTGATATTAAATTTCTTATCTGGTTCTTTCAAGTAGTTTTATAGTCTCCATTCTGTTATAGCTCCAACATACGTGCTTCTTCTTCTAGCCATTTGATTTATTATATCCCCATGTATAATGCATTCTTCTAGTAATCCATTTCTGAAATTCTGTTGACTTGATATAGACAATCTATGAGCTTGTATTTAGGGACTCAAGTTTGGTGGTGTTTTTGAAGCATCATTTTTTAGTCTTACTGTCAGGAAAGCGATTCTGAATTCTTATTGCTTCTCATGTCTATTTATATCTGCTTCAATCTTATTGTATCATATTTGGTGTTTTTGTTTTGGTCTGAAAAATTGGTTGACTCACTTTTCTTCAAATTACTCTAGTTCAAGGAGGATTCTAACACGGAGAAAAAGATTGCTTCCAAGTTGAAGATGCTTGCAGAAAAGTCCATGTTATTGGAGAGTGAGGACAAGATATGCCGTGACCTGTTTGATCTTTTGAAGGTAGCATATAGTGAAAAATATTTATATTCCCATAATTTTGGTAATATGGGATTTATGCCAGACCTGTCTTTTGATTGCTTTAGAGTGACTGTTGAATATGATCCTATTACTAGTCTCAGTCCTTGGTTTTGATCTGTTAAGTATGTTTGTAGAATATAGTTCTTATTAGAGATCCTGAGGATGCAAGTAAATTCTATCCTCGTTTCAATCTCGAGGACACTTCAAGTTTTCAGGATTTGGATGACCACAGGTACTCTAATCATATGTATTATGGGAAATTCCTAGTGCATTTATTTTGAAAGACCTATAGAAGAATAAAGTAAACTAAAAGTTATGCATCCCCCTTTTGCTTATTAATATTTCCGGTGTTCAGTAACCGAGTACTAGTTTTTTTCCTTGTTTTCAACAACCTCCTCGATTCCTGCTGATATAGCTTCTCTTACCGGTTGTCATGCAATACAGCAAAAATGTTCTTAGAAGATTGTATTATGATTACTATTTTCATCGGCAAGAAAATCTATGGAGGCAAAATGCTTTGAAGACTTTGCCTGCTCTCCTGAACTCGTCAGATATGCTAGCCTGTGGGGAAGATCTGGGTCTCATTCCTGCTTGTGTTCACCCTGTATGTTTGTTCAATCCTTCCCAACTTCAACTCTAACTTCCCACATTTCCACTCCTTTTTAGTTATTTTATTATTTCAAATCTGCATTCTGTAAAAATCAAGCATGATTGGATGATGTTATGCAGGTCATGCAAGAACTAGGATTGATAGGTTTACGCATTCAACGTATGCCCAGTGAATCTGACCTGGAGTTTGGTATTCCCTCTCAGTACAGCTATATGACAGTGAGTTATAGACTTCTTATGCTATATTTCCATGCCCATTTGTTCCCTACAGTTCCATTAGAGTGGTATTAATTGGGCTGGCAATCATGTGCTTCAGGTGTGTGCTCCATCATGTCATGACTGCTCGACCTTTCGTGCTTGGTGGGAAGAAGATGAAGAAAGAAGATGCCGATATTTCAAGAACTTGGTGGGGCCTGATGCAATTCCTTCTAGTCAATGTGTTCCAGATATAGCACATTTCGTCATAAGGCAACATGTTGAAGCTCCATCAATGTGGGCAATCTTCCCTCTTCAGGTACTGTGACGTGGCTCGATTATCAAACACCAAATCTGAGGCTGCTATAGGGAAATCTGTATCATAACCAGTGAATATTTCATTTCATGTATTAGATCGATGTTGATCAGTGTAAATTCGAACTAAACCATTGGTTTTTTTAATGATCAGGATTTGTTAGCACTAAAAGAAGAGTACACGACACGCCCAGCAACAGAGGAGACGATCAATGACCCAACAAATCCAAAGCATTACTGGAGATACCGTATGTGTTCAAATCCATTTCTATAGATAGATTTAGTTAGATACTAGATTTTCTAGCTCTTTTCTTGTTTCCAGCTAATAAACAAAGCCGATTATTCCTCTGTCATGTTCTCAGGTGTACATGTAACATTAGAGTCTCTGCTGAAGGATAAGGAACTCATAGCAACCATCAAAGGTCTTGTTCGAGGGAGCGGACGCTCACATCCTTCTGTTCAAGAAACCGATGAGCTAGGGAATCAAGAAACGATAGTATTGATTCCAGGCAAACATCAAGTTACCACTGGTCAGGAAAAGATTTCCGTCGGAAAGCAACTAAATGGGGTTCCGAGAGAAGAGACTTGCGTTCCACAAGTCTCGTGATATCTTCCACGACTCTCGCACATCTTGCAGCCATTAGGGCTGAAGCCATGCATAAGCTTGTACAATAAGAGCAAACTATGGGATGTCCTTGTTCACATGAACAGCGTGAGAGTCAACATCCTTCGTATAAATGGCTTGCCAATTTATAATTTGAAGTCCTTCCTTTTAATAAATGCGTGCTAATTATCAATGTTATTATACCCAAGTAGATATGGTAAGTTAACTTGATTACCTGTCAATCTAACTTTTCTATTTCAAAATAAATTAAACTAAAATTGACTTTAACTTAGTTAACTGGACATGTTAATTGCAACATACTTAAAATTTAGTTTGATTTTTTTAAGATCATAATTTAATTTGGATATATGAAAATCAATTTGAAAATATAAATGAGATTGTTTACTCTCATAATTGCCCGCTTGATCCGAAAAATAGTCATGATTCATTGAATTATTGAGTTAATTTGTAAATTAGCCGCTGAATTTAGGTTAAATTATATTTATTAAAATAAAATGATTTTTTTTATATAAGTACTGACCTGACTAAATTAGAACTTATTTGTTCTTAAAATGGAATCAAGCTTTGATTTTCAAGTTTTTAAAATCAATTTACTATAATTGAACAGCTATGCATATAGGTGTTTTTCTCTCTTGAACAAAAAGAAAGATAAAAAAGACATCAGGAAAATTAAGTTATGTTTTTTTAATAAATAAAAAAGTAGAAATATTCTGCCGAAAAGAGTGGATCTCAACCGGTTTCACAGGATGCCCCAGTTGCAAGGTGACGAGCGGTTACAGAAAACGAGAGAGTATAACCGGAAGCCAGCCTGTATGACACTATAAGAATCTGCCGCGTCTTAACATCGCTCTTCTTACGTGGCCTTTTCTGACTGGCCACTGACAATAATAGCCACAACGGTTGGCTAAAATTGGAAAGACCAAATTTAGGCAGAAACTAACTTTTAAAAAAGGGGGAGGGAAGGAAAGGCAGTTAAAAAAAAGAAAAAAAAGAAATAAAAAGAGGGTGGTAGGAGTGGTGGAGAGAGGTTTTTTGGAAATTTTATTTTCCGGTGACCGGACTCGTTCGTCGCTCCTGTTGCTTTCCAGTCTTCCCTGAATGCCTTAATCAGCGTTCAGGGTATTTTTTTTTCTTATACTGTCATTGCTTTGTTCCTAAGAAACACAACATTAGGACATCAACAAATGATTATATGATTATATATTTTTTTTGTTAATGTCTGTTTGAAACAATTAGTTGTGAATTTTACTACACGATCCTTGACCGATGTTTGATTAATTTATTTGTTCTGTCCTTGATTTTTTTTTTTCAGAAAATTTTTGGAGATTTACCCGCGAGGAACGAGAGATTAATAGGTGATCAATGTTGTTGAATAGGGTCTTAATCCTCATTTTGTCACAGAATATGGGATGTGAAATTTTATCCATGTGGTTTAATAATCTCCAATGTTTTTAATCTGGTATTGTAGGTGATGAAGGATTCAAAAATTTGGTACATTGTGGGCTGTACTTGAGTGAAACAAAAGGAATCCTAGCACTTGGCTTTTCCCACCAATATCGTGTAAGCATACATTGTCTCTCTGTGTTTAATTCTGTGAATTCTTGTTGCTCAATTTTCTATCTTTTCCTGTTGTTCATGGAAGATTTGCCACAATTATACTGTGGTTATGTAAAAAACTTTTGAGGGCCATGGTATTCTTGATGTCCCACATCTTTAAACTTTTAAATTTCCTTGAAATCTGGTGAAATTTCCAAAAATCTCATGGATTGTTGGAGGAATTTGAATTGCTGTAATGGGATCAAAGCATTGTAGAATGCTGGTAAGAAAGCCATGTTATGAGGATTATAGAATCAACCTTGGTTTGAATCCTAGATCTGTGATGCTGTTGTTGAAATTTTCTAGATATGAGCCCTAGATGTTGTTGGTGACTGATTTTGATGTTGTGCCTGTTACGGATATGTAGAAATATGATGGCTAATCTCCCATGGAAGACTAAAACTCTGGGAATCCTCTGAGAAGAACTGCCCTTGGCTTGCACTACTGCCATTCTCACCTGCACGAGATTCAACAAAATGGCAGTAGCCATTGATCAACATCATGGATTCAAGCCATTTAAAAGATCTCAGAGATGTAGACTCCAATCTCTAACTAACTTTGACAAAAACATTCTTGAAATTGACCAAACCAATCTTTCCAGCTTAAAACAAGCATTCGAAGTAGTTAAATTTCACAGAAGCTTCTCCAGTCCGTGTTTTTCCTTGGCCACTAGAGTTGAAGAAGAGCTCGACACTACTCCAAGGATTGAGATTCTTGGTGGCCATGGAGCCCCGGGAGTCCGTGATCTTGTTGTTGAGGTTGCCATAGCTTTGGCCTCCGGTGTTGATCCCATACCAGTATCAAGTGGACTAGGTGGTGCTTATGTTTTGCGCAGCAGGAATGGAGATAATATTGCACTGGCAAAACCAATTGATGAAGAACCTTTAGCCTTCAATAACCCGAAAGGCTTTGGGGGCCTGGTGCTTGGCCAACCTGGTATGAAACGATCAATTCGAGTAGGTGAAACTGGACTTCGCGAATTGGCTGCTTATCTACTAGACCATGGTGAGTTTGCTGGTGTTCCTCCAACAGCATTAGTAAAGATTTCCAGTGTTGGGTTCCACGTCAACGGTGTTGAAAATATTTCAGCTCCGTCCTGCAAGATTGCCTCACTCCAACGTTTTGTAGAGCATGAATTTGATGCTGGGGAATTAGGCTGTTCTGGTTTCTCAGTTGCTTCTGTTCATCAGATTGCGATTTTTGATGTAAGAGTCCTAAATCTTGACAGGCATGCTGGAAATATACTTGTAAAAAAGAACGATCAGAAGGAAAAATATGCAGCCGGGGCAGCTGAGCTCGTGCCTATAGACCATGGACTTTGCCTACCTGAGTGGCTTGATGATCCTTATTTTGAATGGCTGCATTGGCCTCAAGCCTTAGTTCCCTTTTCAGAATCTGAACTTGTGTACATATCCAATCTTGATCCATTTAAAGATGCAGAGCTCTTGAGATCTGAGCTTAGTTCTTTAAGGGAATCTTCTATCCGAGTTCTTGTCCTCTGCAGTATTTTCTTGAAGCAAGCTGCTGCGGCTGGCCTCTGCCTTGCCGATATAGGCAAAATGATGACCAGGGAGTCTGGTAGCGGAGAGGAAAATATGAGTGTATTAGAAGATCTTTGCACAAAAGCAAAGGGAGCCGTTGTCAATGCATCAGATGATGAAGAGGATAATGTGGATAGCAGAGAAGAAAAGGACGAGTTTGAACTATTTCAATTCGATGACGAGACTGAGCACATTTCTGCTGAGGTAATGGATCTCCATCAGCTCTTACAGTCCCCTCCCGGGATTGCTAAGCCACCTAAAATTGCAAAATTCTCACCTGTAAGATCACTGCCTAGGTCGCAAGATGAAGAATTATCTCCGTTGTTTCAGGAAACTGACCATGAAGTCAAAAACTATAACGATGGTGATGATATCAACAGGACTGCCAAAGAAAATGGCGGAGACAACAACGGGGACGACAGCAAACTAGGGGGTCTAACGAGGAGCAAGAGTTACTCAGTCCGAAATAGGGCTTGCGAATCCGAGGGCATTTCTTTTGGAGACTTGAGTGAAGGTGAATGGAAATTGTTCTTGGAGTGTTTCGAGAAGCTTTTGCTGGAAGTTCTCGAGGGCACAAAACGTGGCAGCTTGAAGCAACGGTTGGGAACTTCTTGCCAGTTCTGAGGAAGTCGAGGGGTGCTTGTATCTAGTTGGAGAAGCATGTACATTGCCCCTGTAGATTGTAGATAAACATTTAGGATTAAAAAGTGATGGGCAGATAGCCATCCTTTCCCTTTATTTTTGTTTCTCTTTCATTTTTCTAATATCTTTGTATACAGAATTGTGAATATCGACAATTACATGATTGATTCTTCTTGCTAGAAGTTGCATCTGAAATTATTGCAGTAACTTGTTATTGCAAGTAAATGGCTCTGTCATGGTGGTATCAACAGCAGAAACCAAGAAATATTTGGTGCTAATCAAGAACATCATCTACTCTTGGATCTTTGATTTCTGAAATGATCAGGATCAGGCAGGTTTAACGCCTATGTTTACATGGCTCCAAGGAGACTGTGGCAAAATGCAGCAGATGCAGCCAACAATCAGGCTAGGTTAATTCTTTCAAATTAAAACTTAAAAGTAGAGTAGAATAGTTGATGCTTCCAAAATTCATGCGTCTTGTCGAGTGGAGCTAGCGTGAATTTCATTTCATTCAAGGATCCAATCACCAACTTTATTAGACAGGCTTTAGCCCTATGAAGATCAAGGCTTAAACCCATTTCAAACTATGCCTGTAGAAACAAGCTCATTAGAGATATTCTTCAAGGATCAGCACGTCAAAGTTAAACCCATCAGCGGTGGAGTGTGAGTTGCGGTTATTTTTCATATTATAATATATAAAAATGATATATTTTTTATTTTTTTAAAATTATTTTTAAGATTAATATATTAAAATGATAAAAAAAAAATTGACAATTTTTTTTTGAATTTTTATAGAATGCGGTTTGCATCGCGTTCCCGAACGTTTTTAAGTCATTCCACACCTGCTATTATAATTATTAAACTCGGTTTAATTTGATGTTTGATAATTTGATAAGTTAACTTGAAAATTTATAATTTAAAATTTTATCTATATTAAATTTTAAATTTAACCTTATTAATTTAATGAAATCTAGTTGGCATTATTAAAATTGGTTTAAATCCAACTTGATTAACTTTAAATAAGTTTTTTTTTTTAATTTTTTTAAAAATCAAAACAACACCATTTTATAACAATAATTAACCCATTAATCCATGTTTATTTTTAAGTTAATATTTAAATTGAATCTAATAATTATGATTACAATAATAATGATGTTTTTTTTTTATCTTGTTTTAATCCGCGGTTTCCAAGTACCAACTATCGAGTTGTGAAAAATAGACTAAATTCACTTTTGAAAAATTGAATTCACATGATTTATCATTAGAATTAAGTCTTCATTCATCATGGAAAATATATTCATTAGTCAATTATATCATAGGTGGTATACTAGAACTAATTAAACATGCAAAAAATAGATTGATTTCTTTATCCATGGGAAGTAAAAAACAAATCATCCGAAACAAAAGTAGAAAGACTCGTGAGAAACTGAATTCACATTATTCATAATTATAATTAACCCTTGATTCATAGGATCATATGTTCACTTACCATTCGAGGATTGAAAGTGTTTTTCCTCGACACAAATGTTTGGACGTGGATGGAAATCTCAAGAGCCAAACTCTTCTACATTTGTTCTTGATAATCAAAGATCAATTCTATATCCACTCACACACCATGAATTCTATAACTCATTTGTTTTCCTTATTTTCATGGTTACGATTTGAAAAAATAAATTAAATAAAAGTTATAGATTAATGTGTGTTGATAAACCAAATAATTTCAAGCCCAGAAACCATCACGCCGCACAAACATGGCCATAAAACCCTTCGTGCTTCAATTCTCGGATAACAGATCTTCCACATAACAGTGTGTGAAGGTAATAAAACGTCAGACCAACCCAGAAAGGAATAATAAATAAAAGCCAATAAGTGAAGGGCGCACGTGTAGGTGAGCTGAACCTGAAAAGTGAAGATGACCCACTTCAGAGAGAGAGAGAGAGAGAGAGAGAGAGAATGATGCTTTAATACTACTTGAGGATGAACAAAGACAAGAATTATTGCCCCTTTTGATTTGGGTTTTTGATTCCATTACGCCCTAATCTAATCTAATCATACATGAAATGAAAAAATATCTCAAATCCTACCATCTTACTTAATCTCTCTAATCCCATCAATGGACCTCCTCAACATCTTGCTAACATTGACCACTCCTTCTTCACTAACCCCACCCTGCTGCCTGTCTACTTCTTCTTCTTGATGGCCTCCCTCTTCGTCTTCTGAGCTCCGATGGAAACAATGACCGGTATCATCCACTCTTTCTAGGGTTGATGCGACCAAGTTGAAAGATCCAAATTTGGGCGTGGGTTCTTGAGAATTGCCACCACCGAATTGGGTGTCAAAAGTGAAGGAAAAGTTCGGATTTGACGGGGCGAGTTCTTCAATTTTGTCAAGTGCAGTAGGGCATTTTTTTCTTCTCTTGGATTCCCTGATTGTTTCCTGCTCTTCTTTCTTGGATTTCTGGCCTGAAGAAGTTGCTAGCAATGGTGGGTCTTGGCCGGAATCATGGCTTTTGGATGTTTTTTCAATGTTGTTTTTCTCTGCCATTACTTTGGGTCACGAGGAGAGAAGACATAACAAGAGAGAGAGACCTTTCTTTCGGACAGCTTTTTTAATATGGCATGTCATGAATTTACACAAGCTCTTTATTTGCTGGTGTAATTAAAAAAGATTCTGTCCTTTGCAAATCACAAAGTAACAACTAATATGATGATGATGATTTTAGAATATAGGCAAAGGCCCGTACATGCATGTCCCTATATCTTAATTATAGTTACAAAACTATACTCGGAGTGTCAATTTCAAAACCTTTTTTTTTAAAAAAAAAAAAATCAAAGCAGTTTTGATTTATTTATTTTATTTAAAAATCAACAAGTTCAAAACTAAAATTTAATTGTATCTAAATTAACCAAGTTAACAGGTTAATCTAGATTTTAACCAAATCAGCTAATTTTTTTCTTTTATATTTTTAATTTAGATTTGTTAGGTCAGTTTAAATTTTACTCAGTTTTAATTGTATCTGACCTGGATCAACCAAGCCAACATGTTAACTTAGATTTTTTATAACATTAATTAATTTTTTTAATTCAGATCTGTAAGGCAAGTTCAAGTTTTACGATATTTTCATGAACATAACTGATAATATTTAATTAAAAAACAATAAACTAAGATAACTTGTTAGTTATTGCTAATGTAATCTCTCATTTGTTAATATAAGAGATTTCCTTACTTTTTATATCTTTTAATTTGAATTTTGAATTAGTATTATGAGATTTTTTTATATCAAGATATCACTAGCAATTCCATAAGTACTATAAAATTTTTTGTTTTCATCTAAAATTTCTCTTTTATACTTGTAATTATTATTTTTAAAAATAAAAATAATTAATAACTAATAGAACGTAACTAGTTGCTTCTAAACATTATAAGATTTTATATATATTTTGAATGTCATTTAAATAAAAAAACTGAATTAACTCAAAAATCAATTAAGAAATCCATTATCTTTGATTTTTTTTATTATTGATGTTAAAAATAAAAAAAAAACAAGTTATTGTTAATAAGAAAATTAATACATCAATTCACCAGGGATATTAAAAAAATCAAACAACAGAGTAAACTGGAAAAAACAAAAAAAAACAAAAAAACTAAAATTAGAGAAAAAATAAAGAAATTGATTTAAAAACAAGAAAAAACGATTAAACTAAATTTGTTTCAGTGAAATTTGAACAGAAAAGGTATAAATAGCTTACTTCACCTAACTCTGGTCTATTCTTTCCCCCCTTTTTCCTTGAAAGCAGCCACCCCTCCTCCTATCATCTCTCTTGTTTTTCCATGTTCAACTTGAAAGTTAAAATAATCTATATCTTGTTCTTTTTAATTTTATGAAGACGCCATCCATCCCCACTTTTGTTCCTCCACTTTTTATCCCCCTTTTCCTATAACCTCACCTCAACTTGCTTTTTTTTTTTTTTTTTTAGTTTAGAATGTGTTTGATTTTTTGGGTAGTTTTCCATTTAGTGATGAATTGTATGGACTCACTAAAAAATTAAATTTAAAATATAATTCTCGTGTAATAATTTTTGTATGTTTTTTTAATTGAAATTCATAAATATTCATGATATATTTACTTGAAGTTATCAAAATATCCTTGTTGATCTCCTTCTTACGGTTTGTAAGAAAAGTGAAAAAATGAATTCCTTCTTCAAGCTCCAAACTTGGAGAGAAACCCGGGATGGGATTGCAGCAATGAGACAACAAAAAAAGTGTTTTAATTCGTGCAGTTGTTTGTAAAATTTTATATTAATAAAATGCAAATTAATGCAGTTGAAAATTAAAAAATAATTATATATTTTTTTGGTAATATTAATATCAATTCAAACAATAATTTTTTCCAAACATCTTACACATATTTTTTATTACACATAAACTTTAACCATAATTTTTACTAAACTTATATCTAAATCTAACTAATTATAATTAAACAATTATAAACAATCATACTATGAACACCTTGAAATTCACCTTTCAAATGATTCAATATAGTTTTCCCTTCAAAGTATTATAAAATTTAAATGTTATCTTTTCATTAAAATATCTCATAATTTAACTTAATGTTATCCGATTTTATATTTAATGTACTAATGACATACATGCCTTGTTTATTTGTTTATACTTTAGATAGGGTTTGGTATATTTAACTTATTTTTATTTAAATTCTTTATTAAGTGATGTCACATCATGTAATTGATATTTTTAGATCACTGAATTTTACAATTATAATCATCCCAATAAATATAATAAGATATATATATATATATATATGTATATATTTTATAATTTAATTTCTTAAATAAATATTACATCATTTAATAAGTAAATTTTTAACAAAAGCATCAACATATGCTGATGGAAGAAGCCCAATACACGGCCATCTCAGGATCCATTTCTTATTCTAAACGTAAAGCAATTGGGCTGGTTAAAAGAAAGCAAAGTATTTATTCTTTTCTTTATTCTCATAGATTCGTCAATGTCCACTTTTATCTTCATAGTTTAAAGTTTTGTATTCTTATCCCTATAACAATGTTATTTTAATAAAAATAATTGACCTCATTTGATTTGGTGACTCATGATCCAATAATCAAGATTTTTTCGGACCACTCCTTGAACCAAGTCTGACAATTATACATAATATTCAAAATCCTAAAAAAAATCGAAAATAATTTTAAAAGTAGGCTACTTAATGACAAGGATGATATTTGTGACTTTTATAAACTAGAAAGGCAGTATTGAAAAAAAATTAAATTATAAGGATAAAAGTGAGATATTGATGAATCTATAAGGTTTAAAATGAAGTTTATCCATAAAAAAGTTAAAAAATGCAATTGTGACTATGACCAATGTCCAATAGGCCAATAGGCTCCCGGACTTTAGGTTGTTGGACCGTTTAAAGTCTCCTCGTCAGCCATCCACAATCGTATCCTCGTCGGCCGATTCCACCCCCAGCAGCAGCAGCAGCACCACCACCATGGCAATCAGCATTGAAGATCACCAACTCCCATACAATACACACAACCTCTATGATGTCAACTTCTTCGATGACAAGATCCATACTTTAGTCACTCACACGCCTTCCTTTGTCAACACATGGATAGCCGAAACCCAACAAAAGCTCCACCAAAACAACAACCCTGCTGATCATCCCCTTCTAGTTGGCCTAGACATCGAGTGGAGGCCCAACAGGACGCGTCAAATGGAAAACCCAGTTGCCACACTCCAACTTTCCACTGGCAAAGACTGCTTGATCTTTCAACTCCTGCACTGTCCCACTGGTATCCCACAATCCCTTTATGATTTTTTGAGTAACAAGAATTATACTTTTGTTGGGGTTGGTATTGAGGGTGATGTGGAGAAGTTAGTGGAGGATTATGATGTGAGTATGGGGAATGCTGTGGATTTAAGGGTTTTGGCTGCTGAGAAATTGGGGGCTGTGCAGTGGAAGAATTCTGGGCTAAAATCGTTGGTGAAGGAGATTTTGGGGAAGCAGATTGAGAAGCCAAAAAGGGTTACTATGAGCAGGTGGGACAATGAGTGGCTTACTGGAGATCAAGTTCAATATGCTTGTCTTGATGCCTTTTTGTGTTACAAGATTGGGGAGAATTTGTATGCTGCTTGAGTTAGGTTTCATGATGGGATCTGAGGGTTTTTTCAGTTCTTTTTAAAGATTATGTACTTAACTTGGATGATTTTTAAATTTGAAGTATTTCAATGTGTGGTGAATGTTGTTTCAACTGGTTTATTTGATTTTCTGTGCCTTTTTCTATTTCATTTGATGTGTGATAGTGTTGTTGAACTGGATCTTTCAGGCTGTCTTCCAATATTTTGATAGATACTGAAAATAAAAGACAATGAAATCATCTCTAGATGCGAAACTGCTCTGCTCAATAATGGTGCTTTCTATTCTAGATGCCATCCATGGCCATACGTTCGAGTTGTTGAGTGTTAGATATTTTTAAATTAGGTCAAATCTAAATCTGGAACCGAGAACGACAACTATAGACAACATGAGCGATTATGAAGGAGATTGGGTAGACTCAACTGAGAATTTATGAAAGTTTGAGGATCCAACAAACTAATGGTATTTGTTTTAATTCATCTGTATTAACTTGAGTTTTACCGTGCCGAATCCATTACCCAAATCTTGGATCGGTCACGGAGTGGACTAAGCTACCAGATCGGGGCCACAGACTTGGGGTCTCTATGGACATGATTTGGGACAAATACTGCGATGATGGCGGACTCAAAACTCCTGCTACGCTTCAATTCTGTCACGAGAGCTGTTGCATCATCTATCATGTTTATCCTCCGGATAACTTTCCAACTTCTTCCCTGGAAAAAATTTCTTGAATCACAGTTGAGTAGATTTGTTTGTTTTGGATTGATTGAGTAAGTCAATTATCTTCGTAAGACACACAATCTTGAAGTGAAGATGGAACACTGGTATCATATCCCATCTATGGCCAATGTGTTGGATCCAAACAGGTTTGGTCTCAATTTCCATTCGCCTCTACAAGATATGGTATACATTGAGTTCTCGAAGTCGTATAAAAAGCCTGATTACCTTCTTAAAAGCAATCGGAGGCTGGACGTTCCACTTCCTCTTGATAAAACGTAATGTACGCAGCCCTAGATTGCTTTTTTGCCTACAAGTCGGCAGCTCGGCTCTCCATTCCTGTAACGATCCTAACACTGGTATTGATTCTTTACTTTGAAGAGGAAGTAAAGGGATCCTGTCTTGATTCTTTCATGTCTTTCCAAGTCATGATTGTTTTTGCATTTTAAAAATAATTTTTAAAAAAATTATTTTTTTTGCTTTAAATTATTTGATTTGATGTTTTCTGATCATTTTGATGTGCTGATGTAAAAAATATTTTTTAAAAAATTAAAAAATATTATTTTGATATATTTCCAGATAAAAAACACTTTGAAAAACAATTATCACCATACTTCCAAATACTCTTTTAATCTATAATATTACTTCTGATCTACACACCAACTTTCAAGAGTTGAATGAAATCAGAGAAGAGACTTGTATGTTGAAAAGCTAAATTGGGTCCCGAAGTGTTGAAAAATTAGTTCTCAATTAAGGTTCCATATAAATTCTTCAAAGCTGTTTTTAACAAAAAGAAACATTTTTTAAATGAAAAACCTAAATTTGAGTGGAATATATGAGCTTCGATAAAAGATTAACAGGTATCTAATTGAGATGAAAATAAAGCTTAGAGATTTGATCAGTTGTCGGAATCATCAAAATATAATTCTGACTTAACTATCACAAACAAAATAAATTTATCGTGTGATCGTTAAAACAAGGTCGAACCCAAAATTTTTTTCGTTTAATCTTCTCACGATATACTAAAATGAGAAAGAAGGGGGGTTTGAATGAAAAATTCAAGAAATAATAATTTTAAAAATAATAAATTAATATGTTGTTAAATTAGTTCAAGAATCCACACATCCATTCCTATAATTCAGTTGATCATCGAATTAAAATAAATATTCTTTCACGTCAAGTAAATTAATTTGATATCCCTTAAAGTTGAGGGAAATTGATAAGATTACAAGTATATTAATTAGAAAAAGTTCTCTACTTAGTTTCTTACCATCAAGTGAATGTAATATTGAAAGCAATTTTCATTCACGTGACAGTAGTCTAGGAATAAAATCTGTGTATTTATTCTAAACAAATGTTCAAAAACTTGACAATTTAACTTAGTTTATTCTTCCATAATAAATCAAGATGAGAGTTGCAGCAGTCAAATTAATTCTTTTGCTTTTTACTCTAGTCCCTAACAATAATTACGAATTGAAAGAAACTATAAAGCACACATGCCATCTCAAAACAATTCAAAAAGCTTGAATAACAATCAATATCATAATTTTGAACAAGAAAAAAATAAATACTTGAATTTGAAAGAATTACAATGACAACATTACTTCTCACAACTTGCTAATGGAGATGGTGTGTGTCCCTTTTGAACCAAATTTAGGAGTTTAGTTCATAGTTTCTTGAAAATTAACAAAAGCAGAGAATAAATGAATGTTTTTCGACCCTTGTTTCAGCTGTGTTCTACTCTATATATCCTCTCCCCTGGCTGTCGAATTTCATCAGGATTTTTAAGCTAATTAGGAGTCCTCATGGTGCTAAATTTGAGTCTTCTTTATCTGGTCTTTAAGGTTGGATAAATCTATCAGAATTTGTGTTGAAAATTGATTATGCTGCTGTCACAATTCTATTGTAATACTGACTCTGTTGCAATTTAGACTTGGATTCTGACTTGGTTTCTTGCTATATTCTTTCATTCATGACATGTTAAAGGCTTGATATGCACATTTCTTAGGTTCTAAGGCCCATCGCTTTTATGTCAGACTTTCAATTGTATTGGGATGCTCGACATTGTTAGTTTTTGAATTAGATAAGGGGACTCATTTCAATTAACTAGATTGTGTCTGGATTATTTCCTTCAAAATAATTTTATCTGACTTGGATGTGTAGATGAATTTTTGTTTTTGAATCGTTTTTGATATCAGAAGCTCAAGATATTCTCGTTTGAATATCTAGTGTGAAAGTAGAAAATCTTTGCTACAAGAAGGATTTTGGTTTAAGTTTGTAGGTCTGATTAGAGATCCAAATGAGATTGGATTTTTTCCCATAATACCTTCCTGGAAAGCTTGATATGTGTACTTCGACTTAAATTAACCCCATATTTGGGAATTCTAACTTGGAGAAAAACCTGTCACAAGAAGCTAGGTCCAAAACATAAAATGTAGAATTTCTTATCTTAGCAATTAATTTACAAAGTCTCTTGGGCATGCCAAATTCATAAAATAGCTTCCAATAAACTCAAAAACATTAAAAAACATAGGATAAAAGGAGTAAGAACATATCTATATTTTGCACTTACCATGATTCAATGAAGATTGCATGCATAGTTAGGGGACCTATTTATGATTTGCCATTATATTTTTCTACCTAAAAAGCACCCAAAGGCAAAGTTATATAACCTAATTGAGCCGTTTTAATGAGTAGTTATTAGTTCGAATCTCACTACTTCTACTATATCTTCTAATTAAAATTAATTAATAACATAATGTAGTTGGTTTCTTAAATGTTTCCTTCTTGAAAATTATGCTTTGGTATGCTATTCAGTTAATTGAGAAACCTTATTCTATTAAATTTTTCTTTAAGATATGAAGATTATCAAAGAACTATCTCAACTTAAAAGTTTAAGCTATTATGTTAAATTTTAAAATATAATTTATATTATTCTCTAACATCTCTTATCAAGTAAAAGTTAAAAAGCTTAAAACTTGAGAGGTACGTTAGAGAATAATTGATGTAGATGGAAGCTAAAGACAACAACAAACACAAAACACAAAACACAAAACACAAATATTTGATGAGCAAAAAGGGCTGCAGATGTGAACTTAAAATTCATAGGTTTATTATCTCTAAATGTAATACTGATAAAGTCTACATCCTTATGAGGTTTTAAAAAAAATCTTAAATAGGCTAGAAACCCTACATCAACTATGAAACAAAAATAAAAATACAAAGGAAACAAGGATAAAATCCAAAACAATGCATGAAATCCAGAAATAATAAGGAAAATAACAAAATAGACAAAATTAGGGGCTTGTGCAAGATTTTTAATATCTAAAGATCTGACAATACATATAGAAACATTGTGGTTACTAAAGGAAAATTGACCTACAGAATCTTTTGTAAAAATTTAAGCCCGATCCAACAATCAAATCAAAAGTTATGGTCGTTTTGAGCCATCATTTTGGTCAGGCGTGTGACTAGACCTCATTTTGGGCCTAGACTTGTTCAATTGGTTCATAAATGCATCTGCTAGGTCATCTACATAATCTGTCTATGGCAAATCATCATCTAGTTGTAGCAGATTTACCTTGACTGCTCAGAATCCCCCGTTATCTCAAGCATGACTAAATCAATAATATAAATCATATCAGGTTTCATCTATTAGCTTAGATTTTTGAATTGAAATAATTAGTTGACATAATATTAGAACCTTGAAGACCAAATGTTCATGAAATCAAAAATCTCATTACTCCATTCTAACTAATTATATTAATAAGCATAAGATAATAATGAGTATGTATCAGCTCAAATAACTTTCAAATGAGATACTATATTAAAGAATAATATAAATTATATCTTTAAGTTTCATCTAATAACCTAACCTAAGCTTCTAGGTTATGAAGTTTCTTTGACATTAAGCTTGACATGAACAGCAGTCATATTGGTACCCCATTCTGATCATCAATGTTTTGTCCCTTAAGTTTATTTCTTAAAAAAGGTTTTCCTTTAAACCCATCCTTAGACCTGAGCCTAATCTTCATGAATTAATGATGAAATCCATCTCTTGGTTGAGCTCAAAGGTGGAACCAAAGTCATTGGCTTAATGCTACAACAAGCTCCTTGGGAAGGCTAGCCCGGTGTAAGATACCACTAAGTAACAATAATTGAATAGCTACTTCGAGGGAGCTAAATCCTCCTGATACTATGTTTTTGCTGAAATTATGCTTGCATTCTTATTAATTCTCATAACTTAAATAGTAAAACAATTACTGAAATTAAACGACGATTAACAACCCATAATTAATACTATTCTATAACGGAAGTAACTCCCAATTAATTACTTCATAACAGTTCTTTTTCCCCAAGACCCACGATCAGGTCATCCTCCTTTATCAAAGTTAAATAATGACTATGTAACCGAAGGCCACGTCCTAACAGTCCCATGACAATCCCTCCTCCATCAGAAGACCTTGCCCTCAAGGTCAGGGAAGTCTCTTTGCAGCTTATGAAATTCAACCCAGGAGGCATCATTGACTTCCAGCCCTTTCCATTTAACCAACAGCTCGCTGACAGCCCGCCCATTCTTCTTTTTGAGGCGTCGCTGCAAAATTTCTTCAGGCTCGGCTTGTGGACCACCTCCAGCAGTTAATGAAGGAATGGTAGTCGCCAGCATATTTCGAGCACCAAGCTTTTTCTTCAAAACTGAAACATGAAACACGGGGTGAAGGAGGGAGGTGGAGGGAAGGTTCAAACGATAAGCAACACCACCAATCCGTTCTATTATCTGATAAGGTCCATAAAATCTAGGAGAAAGCTTGAGATTTTTGCGCTGCACAACTGAATGCTGTTTATATGGTTGTAGACGAAGGAAGACCCAGTCTCCTACTTCAAAATGTCATTCAGTACGTTTTAAATCTGCAAAATGCTTCATCCTCTCTTGAGCCACCTGTAGGTTCCCACGTAATAGGTGCAAGATCTGATCACGGCTCTTCAGAGTGTCTTCCACAGACTGAACTGCAGCTGTCCCTGGCGAATGAGCCAACAAAGGTGGGGGTGGGTATCCGTAAACTACCTCAAATGGTGAGAGTTTAGTAGAAGCATGAATGTTGGTATTATACCACCATTCTGCAAGAGGCAACCAGCGTGACCACTCCTTAGGCTTATCCCCAGAAAAACACCGTAAATACTGCTCCACACATTTATTCACAATCTCTGTTTGACCATCCGTTTGGGGATGATAAGCCGATGAAAATTTGAGCTCAGTCCCATACAATTTGAACAGCTCCTTCCAAAATAGGCTAGTGAACACAGGGTCTCTATCACTGACAATAGATGTAGGCATTCCATGTAGTTTAAAAATATTGGCAATAAAAATCTGTGCAATTTTAGTAGCTGTATAAGGGTGCGCAACTGAGATAAAATGCGCATACTTACTCAATCTATCAACCACAACCAAAATCACACTGAACCCATTAGAAGGAGGCAACCCCTCAATAAAGTCTAAGGAGATATCTGCCCAAACCTTTGTAGGAATAGGCAAAGGTTGGAGAAGACCTGCGGGGTGGCTGGTCTCATTTTTGTTGCGTTGGCAAATATCACACTCTTTAATGAACTTTTTAATGTCAGCTTTCATGCCCATCCAATAAAAATTAGCTCTAGCCCGAGATAGAGTTTTATGGAATCCTGAGTGGCCTGCCTGAGGGCTTCCGTGAGATAAGTGGAGCAACTGATTCTTGAGAACACTAGAATCACTAATATACAGCCTGCCCTTGTAAAATAACAACCCATCCTTCATGTCATATTTGGTCTCATCCAAATTGTGCCCTGCAAAATCAGAAATCAGTTTTTGTAATATGGGATCCTCTGAATAGGAGTCCCGTAATGTTGAAATCCAGTTATCAGCAGGGAATGACAAGGCAGTCAGCATTGCTGGAGCATTGTCAAATTTCCTGGACAAGGCATCAACGACCAGATTTTCTTTGTCTTTCTTGTATTCCACCAAAAAATCAAAGCCTAACAATTTAGTTAGCCATTTTTGCTGCATGGGTGTCCCTATTTTCTGCTCAAGTAGGTACTTAAGACTTTGATGGTTCGTCTGCACTCGAAAAGTTTGCCCCAAAACATAAGAACGCCACTTCTTGACTGCCAAAACCAAGGCCATGAGCTCCTTTTCATATGTAGATAGATGCAAGGCCTTCCCATGAATAACCTGACTCATAAAAGCAATGGGTCTTTCTTGTTGCATCAAAACAGCACTACACCACAACCAGAAGCATCACATTGAATAATAAAGGGTTTAGTAAAGTCAGGAAGAATTAAGACAGGGGGGTTGGTTACAGCATTCTTAAGGGCAGTGAAAGCTTCTTTGGCTGTAGGGGTCCACTCAAAGGAATTTTTTCGGAGTAAAGAAGTTAAAGGAGCAGCAATAGAACCATAACCTTTAATGAATTTGCGATAATACCCCGTTAGACCAAGAAATCCCCTTAAAGATTTAAGGGTGGAAGGAAAAGGCCAATTTAACATAGATTCAATTTTTTTAGGATCAGCCCGAACTCCATTTTTAGAGATTAAATGACCAAGATATTCAATCTCCTGACACCCAAAGGAACACTTAGATTTTTTTGCAAAAAGCTGATGATTTTTTAAAATATTCAATACCACTGTTAAATGGTGTTGATGCTCTTCCAAAGTTGTGCTATAAATAAGAATGTCATCAAAGAAAACTAACACGAATTTTCACAAGAAGGGCTTAAAAATATGATTCATGAGAGATTGAAAAGTGGCTGGAGCATTTGTAAGGCCGAAGGGCATTACGAGAAATTCGTAATGGCCTTCATGAGTGCGAAAAGCAGTTTTTGGGATATCCTTAGGGTTAACTCGAATTTGATGATACCCGGAACGTAAGTCTAATTTACTGAAGATAGTTGCCCCATGCAACTCATCTAGAAGTTCATCCACAATAGGAATAGGAAATTTGGCCTTAATGGTGTCTTTGTTCAAAGCTCTATAATCAACACAAAGACGCCAACTACTATCCTGTTTACGAACTAAAAGAACTGGAGAAGAAAAGGGACTATGACTAGGACGAATGATACCCGAACTAAGCATGTCATTAACAATCTTTTCAATTTCAGTTTTTTGAAAATAAGGGTAGCGATATGGTCCAACACATACTGGTTTAGCCCCTGGTTGAAGAACAATATTGTGGTTATGGTCACGATTTGGTGGCAGACCAGCGGGTTCACAAAAAACTTCCTGAAATTGGTCAAGTAATTCAACAAAGAAGGGTTCAGTTTCAAGAGTAGAAATGCAAAGTGCATCAGGTGAAAGTAGTTGTAATACCAAACCCCGTTTGTCTTGATTCATAGCCTTTCCAAACTGCTCCCCATTCATCAAGGAAACTTCTGTGGGTGTAATGCCCTGTAAAACATGCCTAGAATCCAAGAGATTAAATTCCATGCGTAATTTAACAAAATCCCATAAAATAGGCCCTAAGATACTGAGCCATTGAACTCCTAACACAATATCACAACCACCCAAAGTCAAAACATAAAAATCTGTGTGATAAGTGTTACCCTGCATGTGGAACGGAATATCCACACATTTCCCTGTACTGTACAAGCTGTCCCCATTGGCTACTTTCACCAAGAGTCCTGTTGTTGCTTGTAAGTGAAGATGCGCTCGTTGTTGAATTGAGGGGTCCATGAAATTATAGGTGCTCCCGGTATCGATGAGGATCACCACAGCACAACCATTAACATATCCCAGAATGCGCATGGTTTTGGGGCTCGGAGAACCTGCCAACGCATGAATGGAAATCTCAGGTGCTGATTCTGAATTTCCCTCACTTCCTCCTGAAAGACTATCAGTTTCTTCTAAAAGTCGAGGCTGCTGAATGAGTTGCAGCTCTTCCCCTTCTGAATCCTCACATTCCATTATAAATAAACGAGCTGATTTGCATTTGTGGCCCGGACCCCATTTTTCATCACAGTTGTAACATAATCCCCTTGCTCTCCTCTCTTTCATTTGTACTGGGGACAAACGTTGGATTGGAACAAGTGCCTTCATATCTGATGTTGATGAGTTAGGAAGTGGACGTGGGGACGTAGATCCCAACCGTGAACTCCGCCTGAGAGCAGCCACATTTTCCTCCTGTATTTTTGCCATACCAAAAGCCATTGTGAGGCTAGAGGGATTTAACATACGAACCATGAAACGAATATCCTCTCGTAAGCCACTTAAAAAACAACTGAGCTTGTATGGTTCTGCCAACCCTTTAAGTTGATTAGATAAGATCTCAAATTGGGACTTGTAAGCCTCCACAGTTGTAGTTTGCCGTAGCCTTGTAAGAGTCTCCATTGGATCATCCAAAATGGAAGGGCCAAACCTGGTAAGTAAAGATTGTGTGAAGCCATCCCAACTAGTGATGCTACCCAAGGACTCTAAGTCCTGAAACCAAGTGAGAGCTTTACCCTCCATGTGAAAAGAAGCCAAGAGGACTCGATGATGAGGGTTGGTTTGATGATACGTAAAAAATTGATTAGCACGATAAATCCAACCATTGGGTTCTTCACCATTAAACTTAGGAAAGTCAAGACGAATAGCCCGTGTTTGAATGCCACCCTGTTCTTCAAACAAAGGATTTCGCATGTGGGACCTTGCCCCAGGTGAAGTATCCTCTGTCTGCTTCCCGTGGGATCTTGACCCAGATGGAGTATCCTCTATCTGCTTCCTGTGGGTATGGACCAAAGTGTCCACATTAGCAACCACCAATTGTAATTGGTTCGTCAAGCCTTCAATTGCCTGTTGCAAGGCTTCTTGATTTTGGTGCTGAATTTCTTGAGTTTGCCTAACTGAAGCCAAGGATTCCACAAGTTGTGAATAACGTGTATTATGCCCATCAGCCATGGATTGAACAGCTCTGATACCACTTGTAAGATACCACTAAGTAACAATAATTGAATAGCTACTTCGAGGGAGCTAAATCCTCCTGATACTATGTTTTTGCTGAAATTATGCTTGCATTCTTATTAATTCTCATAACTTAAATAGTACGACGATTAACAACCCATAATTAATACTATTCTATAACGGAAGTAACTCCCAATTAATTACTTCATAACAGTTCTTTTTCCCCAAGACCCACGATCAGGTCATCCTCCTTTATCAAAGTTAAATAATGACTGTGTAACCGAAGGCCACGTCCTAACAGTCCCATGACACCCGGTAGCATTCTTTTCTTGCAACGAATAAGAAAATGAAAGAAACAAAAAATCAAGAACAAAAATTCTGATTGGCTCACCTTCATTTCCACAAGTATTAAAAAACCTGTCAAATTATTAGTATGTGTTAAAAAATCAAACCCAATCCGACATAAAAGTGAAGATAACAGAAACAAGTTAATCCTAAATAGTTACTTGTCCGCAAATCCGGAACGGTACAATCCATAAGAATTGGTAACTTATATAGTTAAGAAATCCTCCCATTTGCCATATCTGGAACTGAAACATCCTCCTCCAAATGGCTTAACAAACTCTAAGAGCACAGCTCGACAACAAGCATCCCAAGTCTTTGCTATCTCCAGAAGAGACATGGATTCAGAAAGGTTCCTAAGAACTGTGCTGAATCTCAACTTTGTCTTCTCTGACAAATCTTCTGGCTCTTCACTGTGTCATGAAATTGTCCAAGATGAATAAACATGAGACATTTTGAAACAGATTCGATACAGCTTGTGAAAATGGAACCAAGTGTCGGAAGTGAAAAGCAGTAAATCAAACACATTGAGTTTTCCAGTTTCTCACCAAACAACAGGTAACTTATCAAAGATTACCGAAGAAGTATTTGGATAATCGGCTGGAACAAGAAAGCGCAAGATAAGTACAGGGAACTGTAAGAAGTGATGAAAGGGATAATATATTAGTGAATAATCAACAAATAGTAATTGCTATTAATTCAGTTGGTTTAAGAATCTGACCGTCGGAGATGAAGACAGAGATTTTAAATCTCCACTAAGAGACACAGCAGTATAGGAACACTTGATGGTTGTTCCTTTACTAGATTCAGGTAATATAGAATCATCCTCAGTTGAATCGACTTCTACTAAAGTTTCGACCAATCGCTGGTTTACACGTCTGATTTCATCCAGCAGATCTTTGTTGGGCTGCAATAAGGATTGTTAATTTAGATTCCAGTTCCTCATTAAGCCAAAGCAATCCGAGAGTTCTATCTGATCAAATTGTTCCATTTAAGGATTAAGAGGACCTAGATTCATCTAGGAAACAGTGTTTTATGTACCTATGACTAGTATCAGAGTATAGAATCTTTATAACCTGATTTCGTACTTAAATTAATATATATCGGCAAAAGGAGAAGCGTTGAACTACATTAGAAAAAGAAAAGGAAATAAGCTAGCAGCAGAGGCAGGACATATTGGATAGTATTCAATGAGGAACACTGAATACAAGAGTAAAAGTACATTGCAAACCTTGATCCTCAAATTATTGAGCTTCGGTGTTGTAGTTGAATCAAAATCAGATTTCCGATGCATTGGCTGCCCGACTGTGTCCCAGGTCATGGCATTAAATTTCTGCTCCATCTCTCTCTCATAAATGCATAACTGTTGGTATGCTAAGTTCGTTTCTTGTACACGGAACCTTGTTTCAGACACCAAATCCTCACCGGTAGCAGCCTGAGAGTGTCCTTCAGCTAATCCACCAGCAATCTTATCCACCATGTTGACAACTGAGTCAATATCCTGGACAGCAGCGCTTAATACCCCTGATGACATTGATTCTACCTGGGAATACATTAGCAGTCCACGTGACCATGTAAGCTTTATTTCTGAAGGAAAAATAATAGTTCTTCTGTAGGGATAGCAGACATTCCGTGACATTGTAGCAATGAGCAATCAATATATGTGGAGCCTTAAATGAATCAGAACAGAGTCTAATCATATTAGAAGGAATGGTTGGTTTGTGCTGACATTTAGATGGTGAGAAGCAACCAGGAAAATATACTCACAGCTCGAAGTAAGCGCTGCAATGGTTGATTTGTATCAGATGCGTTGGAGGGGCTAGTGAACTCTTCGAGTAAAGGGGAGGCTGATATCCCAGGTGTGTCGGTTGCCGTAGATTGATTCTGACTTTGTGTCTGGTTATCAACTTGGGCCAAGGCAACATATCTTGAAGTTGGAGTCAAGGGAGTAGAGACTGAAGGAAAATTCTGCTGGTCAATTTGAGCAGAAGAGAGCTGAGACTTTCGAGGAGAACTGGAGTATAGTTGATTTATAGCAGTTGGTATCCGTAGTTGATGTAGATTTTCTGTAGATTCAATAGCTGGAGTGGCGCATGATTGACTGTTGCGCATCAGCATCTGTTCCTTTTTTAGCTGAGTAGTTTGTTTCTGCATTTGTTGCCCGAGGTTCTGTAACACCCTTGTGTAATGAGTAAAGGGCGAATCGAAAGCATTCACATTGCTATTGCTAAAAAAATTATTATTTTGAGGTGAACCAGCAAAATTTTGGCCTGTTTTCCTTGCTGACTGCAGAAACATACTCGGTCGATTCTTTTGTTCCAAACCCATTCCAGAACTATATTGAAGTGAACTGACAAAATTGGGTTGCGAATTTGGAACCCTTGACTGCATTGAAGATGTGGGAGATGAATTTCCCAAACCATTTGTCATAGTTAAATTCACTAGAGGGAATTGGAGTTTCCCATTCCAGCTTTGAGGAGGCTGAGATATTTGGGATTGACCGCTAGTCGGCAGGCTAAGTTCTGCTTGTTGCTCAACTGAGGCAACTCTCTTCTGCCGAAAGAGGTTCACATACTTTACAATAGCATCCTTGGTCGTCTCCAACTTCTCCTTGGAAGCATTTTTCATCTGATTTCGCTGTAATGAAAAAACCTGCATGGCTTTTTCTATCCAAATCACTTGCTTCATGTTCTTTCTAACCAGCTCCGGATCTGTTGCCTGCAGAAAAGATCAAAAGTGATAATTGGCAGAAAATCAAAATCCTTGCGGCAAAAACTAATGGATGTAAATCTTGAAAGTAAATCAATCTATGGCATCTGCGAACATATATGCTGCATGCAACCAGAAATCAAACAGTTCACATACCTTGTCAAGTAAGGACTTAAAATATATGTATAGTTTCTTGAGTTGTGGACCATACTGTAGCTTAAAGCATTGAAGCTGCAAAGGAAATGAAGATATTCTAATCAGTGGCAAGAATCTCTGACTTCATTATCAACCATAGGATACATAAGATTTGAGTGTCTGAGATAGCATTCTATTTTGTTTCCCCCAAAGAGGGTGGGGGTGATGCTGTCACCACACGATCAATCCATAGTATAATGATAAAAGCACCATCATTTGTTCTATCCAAATCCTATATGAAATGGTAAGTACCTTGGCGATGGAGATGACAGATATTCCTTTAAGGAAAAACATAATGAAACTTCAAGAAATACGCAGTTTAATCAATAAAAGTTACCTTTTGATAGGCCTCATCAAGCTCATCAGCTGTATTGGCTAGTTGACCTGATGATTTGGGCTCTAGTGATGCTACACAAGACAGATAACATTTGACAATGTATTATTATCCCCTAAAAAAAGAAAACAAAATATATTGCAAGAGAAAGGCAGTGAAAAAAAGGTTTTGAATAAGAAATTGATGGAGCACATTTCTGCATTTTGGTCTAAAAACAATGTTTGGTAAATGTGATGAATTATTTTATAAATCCAGCAAACATGTGTACAGTTTCGTAGAAATTGCTACCTGAGGAGGACCCAGCAAATGATATCTGTGACTGAAAAAGCTTCTGCTGATCAGCTATACTCCTCTGCTGATGGAAGGAAGCTGAGGTTTGTGGTTTTCGCTGGATCCCTTCTCGAGACAAGCCGCTTTGTTTTTGAGAACCCAGAATCTGATGCAACTGACCAGGCTGTGTGATTGTATGAACTTCTTGTTCAGAAGCTGAAACCCCTGGTTGTTGAATCACGGGGCTTGAACTCCGATGCGATTGAGCATTGAAGATAAATGGTTGTGATCCAGCCATTTTTTGCTGAAGCTGCATTCTAGAAACATCTCTTTGTTGGCCCAGGGGCTGCTGGAATGACGGTAAAACATTTTGTTGGGGAATTGACCATTGTAGCTGCTCTGAACCATCACGTTGCTTCCCGAGTTGCTGATTCTGTTGAAATATTGGGCTATTTGATGGCTGTGCAAATGGAGTTTGACGGTATTGTGTTGTTACTGATGGCGGCTGAGAAAATTGATTCTGAGTATTCTGTGATGTAACATGCTGCCGCCGCTGATGAGGGTGGCGGTTTAGAATGTCAGGTTGGATGACAAAACTCTTACTAGTATTCTGGACCTTATCCTTCAGGATCCCATCCTGAAACTCCTGCTGTTGTAATTGGTACTTCAGTTTCTGATCTGAGGACTGGCTTCCTAGAATTTCCCTCCGAGAGTTCAAAGAAATATTTGGTTGCATATTTTGTTCAACAAAATTAGTACCGACTAAACGTTGGGAAAATCGTGTGCCGGCATTTGTCTCCGAGCTTTGCCCAACATCGTTTGCAATCGAGGTCTGACCTAGACCTGTAACAGAAGAGATTAGGTTAAATTAACATTTACAGTTCATCCACTTAAGCAACTATATATAGTGCTAAGAATTGCTATAGCTTCTAACACAAAGAACAGTACTGCACTTCTGCTGTGATTTTGTGCATGTTTTGATTGAAAACTAATAAGGGCATGTACCATGAAGAGAAGAAAAGCAAGATAAAAAATAAACAAGCAACATGAACGAAAAACACAAAATTTTTATGCTCTACACAATTTTCAAACCTGTAACATGTTGACGAAGCTTGAACCAAATTAGATTAAGAGTCAAAGGAAACAGGAAGATAGAAAAAACACGAAAAAGGTGAAGAGGATGCCGAGCCGCACAATTTACTCTCAATAAATTTATTCTGCTACCAACTCCCCTCATAAAAAGGTTTACAGAAGTTTAAATAGGTCTCTCTCCAACCTCATCCAGAAAAGGAAAATAAAATCCTAAGCAAATAGGAAAAATAAAAGACGAAATCCAAAATTAACTAGGAAAACATTAAAACTGAAAAAATAAATAAAAAACAGTATCATTTGGGCTAATTGGAGAGCCTTCAAGACCTGGCTGGTTACAGCTAGCCGGGCAACTATAGAACATGGCCTGTCCTGTAGAACCTCCTGCATCACATATCTTCTTCTTTCTACTGTTTGTTTCAACAGCTATTAAACCACAGTAATTCTCATGCCTTCCTCATGCATAAAAGCATTCGAATATTGGGGTTCGAATCTAGCGATGCATAAACAACAACGTACCTGAGGAATTTTCACCAGTTGTCTTGGAAGCTTCAGACTTGATGGGACCAAACGAGTTCATTTTCTTACCTATTGTATATACATAACTTTCCTGAGAAACAAAGAAAAGAATCATATTAACTAAGTAAATAGTCAATAGGAAGACAACAAGAAACAGCTAATTCCTGCATCTTTAAAATCATAAGCTTCTTAAATAATTTCATTAGTGAGGTTATAAACTCAAGGGAGATCAGAAACTTGTTAGCTAAGAAGCTGTAAAAATTAATTTCAGCGAGCCGGAATGTGTATCGTGGAGATATTATCTAGGAAACAATTCAGAAAAGAGAAAGATTGATGAGGCTGATGGAAACCGAAACAAGGTAGAAATAAAAGATGAAGAAGTAAATATACTATGTTCTTCCTTGATGATTTCCAAATAATTTTTGTTCTTGGATAATTGACAGCAAAAGAAATTAAATACAAGATAACTGTCAGCAAATCATGGTTGAAAGTTGGCAGCATACTTCGAAGATCACAGTCCAAAAACTGATTAGAAATCAACATTTTGCATAAAACAGACTGGTGAAGTGACTTTTGAAACTTGATTAATATTAGTACCTTCGTTGCTGAAATTCTGAATGTCTTATCCTCGAATTGCACAGCACTGTTCGTTAATCGAGTTAAAAACTCAGGATCGGAAGAAGGCTTGATCATCTGGTAGTGGTTGCTCAAGTTTGCCAGTCTATCATATCATAGCAACAAACGTAAACTCAATAAAAATCTCCTCCCTTTCATATCCAACATATCATGAAAGTTGGTATCATCTAAAATGAAGAAACAAAAAGCTTTTCAAGCCAACAAGTAACAACAACTGTTGATATGTAATTCTAAATGCATGACATACAAAAACATCATAGTTGACATGGTACTACATTAAGATTAAGACAACGTATCCTTATAACAAAGAATTAGCAATTCAAGTTTAAAATAGATCAACAAACATTGATATTTTATAAAAAACAATGGACAAGAACGCAAAGAAAAGCGAAGGCTTTTTTTTTACGATGCCTTGGGTTTAAACCGAATTCATTGTTCTCAAAATACCTTTCGTATATGGATTCTTAAGGACTTGTGTAAAATCTCTTTGGTGATTTTGATAACTCAACAGATATTTACATATCAAGGTTTAGTTTTCTCTAAGCGATTGATCGGATGCTGAAACATCTAGTCAACTAGTGACCAACTGTTTTGATTTACGCCGTCTGTCACAACCGGATGCTTCAGCATCTGATCACGGACACAACCGGATGTTTTGACATCGACCGGATGTTTGACAGGTGTTTTAACAAATCAATAATTCGGAATAATTTTTTTTCCAAACAGATAGCTTGAGATACTGACAGTCTCAACTAGTAACCAATCAACCAAACAGCAAATAATCCCAAAAACACTTAATAAAAACCCCACTCCAGATGGAAAATAACAAGATATCAAAACAAGACTTGCCCGTTACATGCATACATACATATATATCTTAATCAATAAAAATAAGAAGAAAGGAAAAAGAAAAGAAAAAAACATACATTTTGTTCACAACTTTCTGTCTAACTTCAGGAGTCAATGCTGCTCTCCAATCCTGGCTTTGAGTCGCCATCCCTTCAACTTGAAAACCCTTAAGACTTTTTTCGACTATCATGCAAAAACCCCACCAAAAGAACTTGAAAAAAAACACAAGCATGTATTAAATAATATAATAACAGATTCAAAATAAGAAAAACAACAGAATACGAAGTCTTGATAACAGGAAAAATACCAGAAAAAAACCCTTACAGGGCAGGGTTTTTGAAGAAAAACAAAAGATGGTATGGTGTATACACCCTCTTGTTCTTTGAAGCAAAGACGGGAGAGGAAGAAGATTTCTTAAAGTGGATATATAGATTTGGTTTTGATTCTTTGTTTTCTTTTTGGATTTTGGACAGGATAGACAAGACTGTTTTGTCAAAGGAAAATCTACGAGAATTTGGGATTCGTTACGTGAAGACTTAGAGAGTGTGTAGATTTTACGAGAGAGAGAGAGAGAGAGAGAGACCTGGTTACACGTTGTTTGGTGTGCACGTTATGCGACCACGAATAGGGTTGGTGCCATTCGAAGCAGCTTCTCAGCAAAAGAGTAGGTGAAGATATATATAAAGCCCAGTGAACCATGGGCCATACATTAAGGATATATAGCTTGCTCACTCTAGCGAGTCTCCACTTAGCTATTTTCAAGATTTGAATCTAAGATATTTAAGTAAATATTTCAAATAATTAACTATATATTGATGAGGAGTTCTATTTGAGAATTTATTTATTTATTATTATGTTCATGTGGATATGCTTGAGTTAGTATGATTTAGAGGCATATCAAGATGAGATTCACTTTTTGGGTCTGGTTAATTAATGAGAAGCCATTAATTGATTGTTAGATTGGAAAACTCATAAGTGATTATCTTTTTATAATATGGTTTTAAGAAGAAATTTATAATATATTGTTTAAGTTTTTATTGTTAATTAGGTTTTTATTTTATGTGAGTTTTAAAAGTTGTAATGGAAGTAGCATTGAATTAATATAGTTTTTTTTTTTTTTAAATGTGTTTTGAAAGAGTCTTGTTTGGTTGTGTTCATGGCCCAAGTTCTTCACATGATTTACTAACCAAATTAATGGGGAATTAAACTCATGCTAACATGTCTTCTAAGTTTTGCTATTAACGCCTTATAGGGCTCTTTTTTATTTTTTTTATTTTCTTTTAAAAGGAATAATGCAAATATTGTTGTAGATCACGTGATTACACCATCCTCACTTTATGTATTAAATACATACATGTGCTTATATTTTTTTTATGACAATATAAGATTAGTTTACTACGTGTCAGTTTCAGAAAAGCACGAAGTGAAGTGAAAAGCACGTGTAAATTGCTTTTCACAAACTGAGGTATAATCTTATATTTTAAGTGAGGTCCATGTCAAATAAAAATATGGTTCGAGATTACCAAACATATAAGTCCTGTTTTTATTATAAAGTGCAGCCGCAACTGTAGTGCTAAACGGACATTACTACGTGTTATGCTCTTATTTATTTGGTTCTTGATTGATTAATGTGATATATATAGTGTTTTATTAAAAAAACAATGATATGTATTCCAGTAAAGACGAGGCAAATTAAAAGCTAACTCAATTACATTTAGGTGAGGTTATACGCATGATAATTTGGAGATCATCTTCAAAGCATTGAGGGATATAAGTCGTGCTCTATAGGGCTATCATGTTGCTCTTTCCAGGCAGAAGCACCAGCTCCTGAAAGATCAACACGACCAATTCTATGAGGGGGGAAATTGAACAGATTGGAAAGTGAAGGTCCCCCCTGGTTTGAAGCACCAACAGACACGAGCACTTGCAAACCAGTGATTGTCGACACGCATGTAATTGGGCTGTGAGTTCATGTTCGCTTGCCTAAACTAGAGATGAATGTCTTTAGCTTTGTGGAAGAGATTAGGTTTTATTTATGAAAAATCAGGCTTGTTAATCTTTATTCAACAAGATAAACGATGAAAAATCAAGTTAAAGACTACATCTCAATCCATTGTTTTAGCATTAAAAACAACTTAATTACGTGTGAACCAAATTAATTCCCCAAACTACTCCAAATGACAAAGCAATACCAAAACTTGTTCTGCATCTTTCTAGTTGCAAGCACCCGGCATTCATACAATAGATTATATCTATTGTTTTTAGAACACACCACACAACTCCCCACCAGACAAGTACGAAATTTCTTGAGATGAGGGTTTTTCTAGGGAGAGGCAAAACTTAAAATTTACTAGTTTTGGGCTTAAAATTTTAAATTATTCAAGGGAGAGCTAAGATTTTTTTTTTCCAGGAGCCTGGCCCTAGCTCCGCCCCTAAACATAAACCTCGTAGTTAACTAGAAAAGAAATTTACTTAGCATGTATTATTTTCATAAAACTGGTTTAAACCATCATCAATGCTGTGGATTTCTTTGCTAATTAACGAATTAATGATGAGAATAAATTGGTTAATTTATCAACTTGTCAAGATGAAGATAAAATCGAACTCTCAAGGGAGGAAAAACACAGACATGAAAGGAAGAAGAGATTCTTTCTAAAAGGAACTGTGTATTCCCAATTTACAAATTACTAACAAGGAAAGAAACAAGAGATGGACAAGACAAGTATAAGATGCATATAATATGCTTACTAAAGACTGAGAGAAATGGATAATCAAAGCTTAAGTGACAACTCAAGCCCTTTGCCCTCTTCCTTCTGCTTCAGAAAGGTGCTGGTAGAACCCCCAAGGTTGACGGCGTTAGGAACCATGATAGCCAAAGATCGAAGCCCTCCATTTTGCAGTTGCTGCAGTCTAGGCTCCGAATAATGGCCACCATTGGCATCACCACCGCCACGGAACCAGTGGTTATAGGGCGGTTTATGAATCATAGAGCTCATATCCACCCCTAGGGTTTTGCCAAGAGAAGGATAATGCATAGGAGACCTCATTGCCATGTCCCACAATGGACATGGCTTGAAGCTCATATGCTCATTCAGCAATTTGTCTCTCTTCTCTATGGCTCTCTCCCGTTTATGGGCATTTTGATGCCCTCCTAAAGCTGGTGACGTGGAGAACTTGTTCTTGCAATACTTGCATTTGAACATTCTCTTACCTCCATTTGATTTTACCTCAAAGAAATCCATCAAATTCAGATCAAGGTTATTTGATCCATTATTATCCATATTCTCAGAAGCCCTATTTCGCTCAAGAGAAGACATGGCAAGTCCATATTTTATATACCCATTTGAATTAATATTTATTAGATTCGGATAAAATTACCTTCCTTACCAACTATGCACAGAATAAACAAAACCTTTAAATTCAAACGTAAATTCAAGTTTTTTTCTCTCCTCTTTTGATAGAAATTTAGATAAGTCTCAAATCCATTCTAATTATACAACATGATGATCTATTTAAGATGTAATTATCCTTATTTTAAAAAAATATTGTTAACTTACTATAAAAGGACTGTCCAAATTATTCTAATAAGGAACACTATATATATATAAAGAGAGAGAGAGAGGAAGTCTAAATGAAGATATGATTGTTATGTATGTACATGTATACGTAACTAATTACTATTTGTGCAATATAAACTTTTTCATTTTTTTCTAAGTATATATGTCATACAAGGATATATATTTTGGTCCTAAAATCTTTTATAATTATGCAAACAAGTCCTAGATAAGAAAATATTTCACTATTTTTCTTAATATGTTTTTCCCTTGCAACATTCAGATAATTACATAGGTAATGAATAAAATTAAAAAGTTTCAAATCTAGGAAATTAGTATTACGTTTAAAGATTTGGGACCAGGTGACCCCCACTTTCTTTTTCTTTTTTTTTTCATTTTCAAATTTTTTTTCCTTTTAATTGAGTCCTTTTTATGACCTAATTAGCTGGAATTAGTATTGAAGTTATAATAAAATTACCAAAATTTTCATTTTCAAAGCACTGAAATGTCAAACACAATGGAAAATCAAGTTTGATAGTAAATTCTTGGTGATTTTTATTTTGATCGAAAAATTTATTTTGTTTATTTTTCAGTATTTAGATAAAAGAAAACCTTACTAAAAAATAATAGTAGAGGGAGAAAGTAGTTAGTTGTTGTGATTTTTAAAACTATAATAGTCAAGTTTTTTTAAAAAAACTATTGTTTTATAATTAAATAAAACAATTAAAAGAGCTACACATGAATATCTTTTTATCTCAGCTTTCTAATTCAATTTTTGGTTTAAATCAATATATTTATTATTATTATTATTTATTGATACATAATTCTCTATTTGCTTTATTGAACACATACATTAACTTTTTACTTTTTATTTTACAATGAAATTTTTTTTTTGATGAAACAAATTTTAAAATTGATTGTATTTTTAGATTTAATAACAATATTAAAAAAATTCCCCACAACGCTAAATTTTTTTTTTATATTCAATTTTTTTTAACCCTCTGGCAATGTAGTGCGAGCCATGCAAGCTATTAGCATCTGAGTAAATTACTTAGGATTGAAGTTTTTTTACGTATTTAGAAAATTTTTTGTTTTTTTTTTATTGTTATTCACTTACAAGCTATATTCAATAAAATTGCGCTAAATTCAGTAAGTTGGAATAATTTCTAAATAAATTATTTAGGATAGAGGGTTTTTAACTTAATATTTTCCTAGTGATGGGCCAACGTTTGCTATTATATATCTCATTAGGCCGACTATCATCCCTTATAGAAAAACACTAAATGGTTTGGAAAATATACTGAAGCTCTGCAACATTGCTCATAGGGGTGAGCATTTCCGGTTCGGTCCGGTTTTGGGTCAAAATAATTAACCAAACCGAAATTTTTTTTCTTCAAGTTTTTGAACCGAACCGAACCGAAAACCGGTTCGAACCGACCATATTCGGTTCGGTTCGGTTTTTTTCCCTTCCAAACCGATTTAAACCGAAATTATTTCAATTGAGTTTTTATTCTGAGTTTTTTTACTAACCATATTTTTTCAGGAATTCTATCTTCGTCTTGTTCTTAATTTCACAGATCTGTGCTTATTTTCTGAGAAATCTTGGCTTTCTCAACATGGTTTTTTCTTAAAATGGCTGGGCATTTATGACAAACAAAAGGAAAGAACATAAGTCATTTGACTAGAAAAAAAAACACAAAGAAAAGATCAAAAGATAGTTTACATAGATCTTCATCTGCTTATCATCTATTGAGTGCCAAACTTGATTTTGAATTTTTGTTCTCACAATACCAACATCAAAGAGAGCACAGGAAAGCGTTTTACTGGTTCAACATGATAAATTTTTTTGGTTACATATAGATGAAAAATTATACAATAATAATAGGATTATGTGAAAAATAAAAAGAAGAATAAAAAAATTAAAAGCAAAAATAAAGAGGGACATGTCTCCTATAGAGGGAATAAAACAATTAAAACTAAAATTGCAAAAGTGAAGAGGGTGGCGTGCCTTTCAAATAGGAGGAGCATGGAGCAGAACTTAACAAATAAAGAAGCATGAAGGAGAATGGTGCAGAGCTTAACAAATAAAGGAGTAAGAAGGAGAATTAAAAAGTAAAGATGCAGAGAGCAAATAAAAAGGAGAGATGGAGAGATGCAGAGAGCAAGGGAGGGGGCGGCTGATTTTGTTTTTAAAGGAAAGCTAATTTAGGTTTAGGGTTAGGAAAGCATGCTATTTATACCTGTTTTTTTTTTAAGTGGTGGCTTGGTTGAACCGGTTCGGTTCGGTTCGGTTTAATCGGTTTTAGACTTTACAAACCGAAACCGAACCGAACCGGAATTTTTTTGTAATTTTTTAATCGGTTAATTTGGTTTTTTTTTTCGGTTCGGTTTTTTTGGTTACTTTTTTTTCGGTTTTCTCGGTTTAATCGGTTATTCGATTTTTTTGCTCACCCCTAATTGCTCATACACTCATATTTGACTTTGGATGGACAAAGTGATTTTTTTTAACTCTGTTCATTCAAGGTTTTTTCTCAATAAACTTTTTTATGGCTAGATTTATGGTCAACTAGCTTTGATTTGTTAAATAATTATAGGATTGAAAGATAAATGATCAAAATAGAAAAAACATGCAAAATAAATTGTAACTTCAAATTTTGCATAAAAAATTCAATTTAATCCTTATACTTTGTAGTTTTTTTTTCTGGTTCCTTTGGTTTTGGCAATTTCAATTTCAGTCTAGATTTTTTTTTTCGATTCATGATTTGAGAGAGAAAAAAAGATCATACGATCTTGGTGGGGGGAGGAGGAGAGAGAGTTGGTTGACATCGATTTAAGTTATAAAAAATATCGATCTTAGTGTCAATAAATTTTATTTAATGAAGAATCTCACTAAGGTATTTTTTTAGCCTTATCATTGCCTAAAATGATAGATTTAAACTCAAGAAATTGTTTGGTTTGGAGTGATTTTGGATTTATGGACCGGTTTTTGAGTTATTTGAGGTAATATATGAGTTTATTAAGGTGTATAGAAATTTTTTTTTAGATATTTTGAGTTTAAAATCAACTTCTAGATCGAACAATTGCCAACCTTAATTTTTCTACCATCATTATAGGCAAAAATTGGGAAGAAGTAGGTGATTTGTCGTCTATTTTTTTTTTTTTTTTAAAAAAATATCTACTTGTTAAGAAAGAAATTTTTTTTGCTAGCCTAGGCCTACATGTCTAGGCTTCACAGTTAAGATTCTATTGAATTTTCTTATTGGTTTATTATTTTTTAATTTTAAAAAATTATTATGATTTTTTTTTTTTTAATGTAACACACTTTATTTTTTACTTTGTTTATAAATAAGATTTTAACTCCTTTTTTCCTTGATATTAGGAGTCATTCTTTATATTTAATTTCTATTTAAATTTTATTTAATCATTTTTCTAAGTATATCATTTTATTATCATTTAAATAAAAAATAGTTTAATTAAATATAATGAAATTTATGACTCGTATTTCAAGATTAGATAATTACATCCATATCTATTTCTCAACTTTTCATTTTAAATCTGGTTAAATACCATTTAGTTCTTAATTTTCACATAAAATAATTATATATTTTTAATACATACAATCATACATAATATTTTCTTTCTTTTAATTTTATTCAATCACTTTTATATATATATAAGATCAACTATCTTGAAATATATTTTTCTTTATTTTTTTAATTTAGTTTTTAGTTATCATTAACAATTTCTTTTTATATTTATTGATATTGGTATTGATTTTTTTATGTTGAAAAAACAATTATCCAACATGCAAGACATGAGCTTGATAGCAATTACTTTTTAAATCACTGATTCACTGAGATAATATGATATACAAAAATTCTGAATTATTGATATATAAATGAAATAATAATTATGGAAAATGAACTCAGACTCGTATTACTTTTCTTACATTTTCTTGCAATTCCATCCATGTTTTCTCATTTGCAAAAATGAAATAGCATATAAGAAAAACTTTACACCACTAAAAGTTTTTTTTTTTTCATTTTCTAAACAATAATGTCAAACAGGAAACATGCCTGGAGCTGAAGCGAGAAAATGACTCCAAATGTAATATAAAACGAATCTGAATTCGGGAGGAGAGCAATCGTGCCCTACGCCCACAATGCAATCTGCTTCTCAATAACGAGCAGAACAAACATCAAAGGTGCAGAGATTGTTTACGCCAACACAACTTCCCCAGCCAGAGCAATGATCGTCACGCGTGCGTGCTTCCAGATCTCACTTGTAGAACTCAAAGTCGGTGTCAGGCTTCTTCACATTGGTTCGGTAGCCTTTCTCGAAGTCCTTGGGGAGAATGACATACCTGTTCTTGCGCACTGCATGCATGCCTGCTTCTTGGCAGATAGCTGCGATCTGTAAAATTGCCATTCAATTCCATGTAACAGTTACAAATTTAGTCTGAGCCAAAAAATAACAGAGGCATGGGGAGGGGAATTGATGGAAACGATGAAATAAATAAATAAATAAAAAATACTAATTGGCTCTAACCCTCCCTCTCTATATGTCTCCCTGTTTGGGAGAGCAGTAGCTTCCGCTTTTGAGGTGCTTTTCAAAAGTACATTTACCTTGAAAAAAAATCAAATTGATGCTTTTCTTTTAGTGTACTTTGATGATTTTAATTTTCTGATATCAAAAATAAAAAACAAATCTGAGAAAAAATTATTTTGATCAAGTGAAAAATATTTAAAAAAACACTATATATCACAATATCAAACACATAAAGATTTCCATCTTAAACCATTGTTAAAAATCTTAACAGACAAGCCAAGGGCCCAGGGGAGAAGAGCTGGCCAGACAATGAAAGTTAATAAAATTCCAAATGCAAAGCCACAATTATCCAACAAAATATAAGGATACATAGTGCAATTTTCTGGTAGGATCACTACATAATGCAAGAGTTTTTATGAATTCTAATTACTGGTTGCCACAGACAATTAGAATCACTACATTATCCTCTCATCTCCTCGACAAATAGCATCTTGTAAGAAATTATTAGCTTGCCACAGACATCTAATAATTCTTACGACCTTATCCATAACATAATCAAAATCAAAATATACTGTTTTAACATCATATCCAATCTATGATTTCTACAAGCCTTCCTCTCTCTCTGTTTTTTCACAAAATACAACCCAAAACCTGAATAATCATAAGATCTCCAAAGGGGAGTAGCACTAAAGAAATCAGGTGAAATAAAACATGCAAAATGAATAGGACATAAAATGAAGGGATTTCAAAACAAAACAAGTTGCTAAAAATAAATTGCAAAACCTACTAACCTCAGCAGCACTAATTTTATCAGGTCGAGACACATAATCCTCCATGTCTACCTCATCACTTAAATTCATTTTTGCAGTGCAAACCTGTATAAAAACAAACCAACTCAGTCAATTTAACTGGTATTGAACCAGAGACCAGAATGCCATTATATTGTGAAATAAGGTGATGAGAAACAGCAGCATCAGAGCATAAGAGGAGGTTCAAAAAGGACAGAATCATCAATCTTACAAGATAAGAGAAACAACATATTGCCACTTGAAACACAAAAGGAAATTACCTGGAAAACAAGCCTCTTTTGCCGTCTATCAGGCAAAGGAAATTCAATTTTCCGGTCAAGTCTTCCAGGACGCAGAAGAGCAGGGTCCAAAGTGTCAGCCCTATTAGTTGCCATTATGACCTTAACATTTACCGTCTGATCAAAACCATCCATCTACAGCAGAATTCAATCATGACCAAAAGTTCATAATTGGTCAACCGACATAACAAGCACATCATCAAGAAGTCATCATTATTTAAGTAAAAAGACAAGAGTTACATGCCAGACCACCAGTATATGTTGAGTGTGAATTACCAAAAGATTTTCATCACTTGTACCTGATTCAGTAGTTCCATCAAAATACGCTGAACTTCTCTATCAGCTCCAGTTTGAGCGTCAAACCTAGCAGTAGCAATAGCATCTACCTCATCAATAAAAATAATTGCTGGGGCGTTCTCTTTAGCAAGACGAAAAACATCACGAACCATGCGGGGTCCCTGAAATAAAAGATGGGAAAAAATATATTATATTGCAGTGCATATGTAGGCAATCATCACCAACTGCTTAAGACAATGATTCTGATTTTAATTACTCAGATGCTTATCACTTAAGAAAACGTTAAAAAAGGTGGATATGATACAACAATGAATGATAAGGTTCTATCTATATCAGGACAGAAAACTAAATTCAGATGCTTGGAACTTTCATAAGTGCTAAAACATGGAAACAAATTTAACACATAAGACTGCTGATGATAACTCAAAATACTTGAGCAGGACAGGAACATGCAAAGCATACCTCACCCAGATACTTCTGAACAAACTCAGAGCCAACAACTCTAATAAAGGCTGCAGTTGTATGATTAGCAACAGCCTTGGCGAGCATAGTTTTTCCAGTTCCAGGTGGACCATAGAGCAACACACCACGAGGGGGGTCAATACCAATTTGTTTGTAAAGTTCATGGTGAGTCAGTGGCAACTCAACCGCCTCACGAATTTCCTGCTTTTGAATGTCACATCCTCCAATGTCCTGGCAATACCATTGAAGAAAAGGGGAACATGTGTGAGTTGAGGTTGAGTTCTTAAACTCAAACAAGAAACTAAAGAACACAACAATATTAATATTCAGCTTGCAGCCTATGTCACTTGATCACTAGTGCAAGAAAATGCTAAGAATCAAAATACAAGCAGTTCTCTAGATCTCAGTAGCACAAAAATCCCGAACCAACAATCAAAAATCAGAAAACTTAAGGAGCCCCCCCGTCAGCACAAAAGTACAAAAAAACTAATCAAGCTGCAACAGCCACAAATAATTTTTTTAGATTGTTTTGTTGTATTCCCAAAGTAGTGACTAATTAGCTACTCGAACACCAAATTAGTAACTAAAAACACCCAAACCCCAAAACCTAAAAAAACCAAATTTTCAAAACCCTAGCTACAGAACCCCTCTACTCAAACACCAAATTAGTAACTCAAAAATCCCAAAACCCACCAAAACTAAAATTAAACTTGAACCTTATATTATTAAGTAACTAACATCAACTTAGCTAAATATAGAAACTCATAAACCAAATTCACAAACCCTAACCGCAAAATCCCAATTCAAAACAAACCCTAATTTCAAAAAATGAACTCTAGCGAACAAAGAAAAAACAACGCTTAACCCCAACTTACCAAACCTAGCTAATCAAGTCACAAAATCACCAATTTTAGAAACCCCAAATCCAAAAACCCACAAAAAGACTTTTTCACTTACATTATAAGTAACATCAGGTTTCTCACTCTGACTAAGCAGAGAAATACTAGAATCAGCCTCGGGTGGCAAAACATCAACAAGAGCATTCGAATGCCGATGCAAAGCCACAGAAGCCGACGGCTTCAACAATTCTCTATCAATCGTACTCAAAATCCTCACATAATAATTCGAACCCGTAGTAGACCCAACAATCCCATTAGTCTGATCCACCATCTCCATAAACTGCCCGATTAAAAGCGGCACCGACTGGATCCGCTTCACCTCTTCTTGCGCACGAAGTAGCTCTCGCTTCAGATTCTTCTGCTCATCCTTGACATACTCCTCTTGTATGTCGATGAATTCTAGCTGTCGTTGCAGAGATTTTAAGCGGCTGTAGAGGTCGTCGTCTTCCGTGGGTACTGTTGTTGGGTCGGGTACAAGGTCCGATCTTGGCTCCACCGTCGGGGCGGGTTTCGGGTCAAGTGCCATTGTCGACATTATGCGTTGATTGAGAGTGAGAGAGAGAGAGATGGCTGGGGTGCAAAGCAAGAAATCTGAGAATGTTTTATTTAGAAACGGAGAAGGAGATTCCGAAAGGTTTTAGATGGGCTGGGGGGAAAGTCTTTGGATGTTAATGGGCTTTGAGTTTAGATTCAGGTCTTAGTGTTGTTGGATGGGCTTTGTTAATTTCATTTTTTATATATATTTATAGTAATTGTAAAATAATTAATGCTAATAATTTTATTTTCTAACATTTAGTGAGTGGTTGTCATAGGTAAATGATTTAATTATGAGCTCCAAGGGAGAGTAAGTTAATTCAGTTAATATTTTTTTAAAAAACATAAACCTTATGAACTTCGAGTAAATTAATTGAATTATCTAGAATATTTATAAAAACTAATATAAAATTAATTGAATTAAATATATCTTTTAAGTTTTTAAATAATTATAATTAGAGAAAAAAATGATTTTATTTCGGTTCTAAAATATAAAAATGCTAAATTGTTTTCTGATAATTTCAATTTCTTTGATAATTATATAGTAATTATAACATAATTAATAATTGGTTAAACTAATTTGAGTGTTGTAGTTATTAATCCTCCAAGTCTACCTCATCACTCAGATTCATTTTAGCAGTGCAAACCTGCACAATAGTAAACTAACTTCAAATCTTCTTAAGACATTATTAAACGTTTCAAAACGAAACTTTTCATCAGGCAAAGGAATGAAGGAAGAATTTCAAATAGGATCAAGCAAAACTGCACCATGCAGAAGAAATAGAGAATTACCTGGAAAATTAACAAGACAGCGAACAGAACATGTACATGAACAAGCTAGTTGTGGTCAATTACAGAACTTTTAGAACATATTATAGCACGATTTCACATGCCATCTACAGTATCTATCATGTTTCCACCGTACAAAATTTTTCTTAGCACAAACCTGACTCAAGATTTCCATCAGGATTCGCTGAACTTCTCTAATAGCGCCTCTTTGAGAATCGAACCTAGCAGTAGCAATAGCATCAACCTCATCAATAAAGATGATTGCAGGAGCATTCTCTTGCAAGCCTAAAAATATCGTGAACCATCCGAGGGCCCTGAAGTAAAAAAAAAAAAAAAAAGAAGCTGTCACGACTTCTGCAACTAATGTTTAATGGAGCAGGAAAAAGCTTGATGAGCATTCAAGACATGCCTGGCCGAGATACTTCTGAACAAACTCAGAGCCATCGACTCTAATGAACGTTGCAGTTGTATTATTTGCTACAGCCTTGGCCAGCATAGTTTTTCCAGTTCCAGGAGGACCATGCATAAAGCAAAACACCTCGAGGTGGGTCGATGGCGATTTGTTTGTAGAGTTCATGGTGAGTCAGTGGCAACTCAACTGCCTCACGAATTTCGTGCTTCTGAATTAATGTCACATCCTCTAATATCCTGTAAATGAAAATCAAAAGAAATTGTCAGGTAAGAATAAATCCTTAAAATCCCTAGGGGTAGGACGAGTGAGAGACTTCCTAAAAACTGAACCAGACCGACGTGGGGGCACAAGATGACTCGAGAATATCTTACGCTATAAATGATATCAGGCTTCTCGCTATGGCTAAGAAGGGATATCCTAGAATCAACTTGAGGAGGCAAAACATCAACAAGAGCATGCGAGTGAAGATGCAGCGCAACGGAAGCTGATGGCGTTGACACCTCCCTGTTAATCGTACTCAAAACCCAAACCAAATGTTCCTTATAACCAGTGCTGGACTTAACAATGGCATTATTTTCATCAACAATGTTTATAAACTGGCCCACAGCAAGCGGCACAGACTGAATCCGCTTGATTTCTTCCTTTCCATGGACCAACTCTTGCCTTAGATTCTTTATATCATCTTTTACGTGATCTTCTCGGATGTTCATGAACTCCACCTGCTTTTGGCATGATTTTAAGTTGCTGTAGGGGTCGACTTCCTTGGATTCATTATTGGCTGCTCGCTTCTGTCTGGCTAGCTCGAGTTCTTTTATAGCTCCTGCCCTGCGTTTAGGGTCCATTAGCTAGACGATTTCTTAGCCAGAAAGAAACACAGAAAGAGAATGAGATTTTGATGGAGCATTGAGGAGGAGGAGGAGTGGGAGAAGAATAATATCAGAATCCGAATTCCGATAGGTTAGTGGATTGCATTAAAGAAGTTAGATACGAGTTCTAAGTTCAACCCAATACTTTATCAGAAAGATGCCCGGAGTGACGGTTATTTTGCTAACAGAACCTGATCGGATTAAAGTTTAAAGAAATCAAAAACTGTAGATTCATTTTTTCACAAATTATCAACCATGAGATTTTAAAAAAAATAATCATTTTTTTCTTATATTTTAAGTTGAGCCTCTAATTAATTTTTATAAATCTAACTACTCTCAATTTATTTCCAAATTCATATTCTTATTCTTTAACCTATCTTTATCTAAAATAATAGGATTAAAATTAATGTATCATATTTAATTAAGAAAATAAAACCCATCCTAATTTATTTTAATATCATGTAATAATTTTTTTTAATAAATTAATTAACCTTGAATTTCTTCTATGATTCATCTTGAAACTAAATCAAAATAAGTTTTAAATCGCAAGTTTCCCGATTTAACCTCCCGGCGAAGCTGGGTTTAACCATTACTATCTGAATGTGCTATTTCTTTTCTGGGCAAGGTGTGGCTCGGTGTGTTAATGTTCTAAGCTCATGGCTCATTGTAGTTATTACAGCTTAATTAAAATTAAAAAACTACATCTTACAATTACTGTTAGAAGCATTAATCACTATCTTAAATATTTCTTAATATCCAATATAAGATAAACTTCTGACAGCTAAGATTTTCTATCAGTATCAAAAACGGTTTGGTTTAACCCAGTGTGCCTCTATATATAATTAACGTAGCCCTCTCCTTAAAAAAAAAAAAACCCTAGCAACACAGCTTTCTTTCTCAGCTTACTTGCAGCCATTCTTTCTTTAAGATCACAAACCTATTCTTGTTTGCACAATGCAAAACATTCTTTCTCGCTTACTTCCAGGATACAGGTTCCGCCCCACTGAGGAACAGTTGATCTGCTATTATCTATACCAGAAGGTCCGTGGAGGTTTACCCAGCGAAGCCGCCACCATGATCAAGGACTACAATCTTGACGGCGGAGAAGAACCCTGGGAAATATTCAACAAGCTCGCAGGCCACAAGGAAGGTGATAATGTTCTCTATTTTTTTACAACATTGGGTAAAAAAACACTCAATTGTACTAAGAGGATGAGTAGAACTGTTGGTACTCATGGCGGTACGTGGCATGGTGGCAGCGTTGATGTAGTGAAATCTAGACGAGATAATAGAGATATTGCTATTGGAATGAGGAGAAGATTCTTTTACCAGAACCATCGACGACCAGACCAGCATGGTCGTTGGATACTGATGCAGTATCGTTCAGAATCTATTTCTGAAAACGTTGTGATCTGTAAACTTAAGATCAGTGACCATGGTCTTAAAGAATCAAGAAAAAGAAAGTTGATGGATTATTCGTCAGAAGTTATTCAAAGAAATATCAATATTGATGCGGCAATCAACTCAGGACCTACAATGGCACAATTAACACATCAAGAACCGCGGCAGATTATCCAAAATCAGGAGATGTGGCCTCTGTGGGGAACTGTTTCAATTGAGGACAATGGAGGTTCCTCAGCTACTGGAGATACTTTCTATAGTATTCAGAATATGGGGCTTGGGGCGCCGGCAATTTTCAACATCGAACCTGCCTTGCGATTCCAGCCTCAGCAAGCAAACTTCATTCAAGAACCAATGATTAGTGAACATCAACAGATGGCGTTTGCAAGTTTCAGTGATAATCAGAAGGTGCTTCAGTCAGAAGCTGTCTTTGATGGTTATGAAAGGAGTTTCTACGAGCATCCAACAATCAGCTTTGAACCTATCATGCCGCTCGCCGAAGAATCTATCATCATCGAAAATGAGGAGATCATGGGGCTTGCAACTTTCTCTACAGAAAATTATTTTGAGAATGCAGCAGCAATCGTCAACATTGAGCCAACGACAGCTAATGAAAATCAACAGATGGCGCTTGCAAGCTCCATAAATGGTGATGAAGGGGTTTGTCCTGCTGGTGACAATGCGGTAACTCCTGAGGCTGCAGCACCAGCAGTGAGTGCTATCCCTGTTATGGATGCTGGCTTGATCGAGTACTTGAAGAATGAGACCAACTGGTCTGCTAATTTCGAAGCATTATCAGATTCAAGGAGATTATGGTCATGAAGATGGAAACCTATTTCTCAATGGAGTACTGATTTTCCATGCAGTTTCTTTTTTATTGTTTTTAATGTATAGTATTATTAGTTAAACAAAAGCTGTAAACTTTTATTTACCCATCAATCAATACATTAGTATTTTTCTTCTTTGTTGTGTTTTTTATTTTTATTTTTATTATTTGTCTTAAAATTATTCATCACATTTTTTTTTTATAAACATGAAATATACTACAAAATATTAAAACCTGATTTAATTTTTTTTTATTTTAAAATAAGTTTTTTTTTTTACTAACATGGGTTAAATGTTTTATTTTTTGACATAAAAAAATCTTAAAATTAACTCGGCTAAGACTCTCTAAATAGATCAACTTGATCATGGGTCATCCCGCAGTTTAGCTGATAGATTTTAATTGGACTGTTTCTTTCCTTCCTTCTTTGTCTAGGGTTTATGTGATTGCAAATTAGGATTTCCGAGAAAGAGCAAGCAGACAATTACAAATGGCTTTTCCTGTCTCTGTACCAATTTCCTCTTCATCTTCGTTATATGGTGTTTCATCAACCAGGGTCACTCTTGGTTTCCCATGTAAGTCTCTCTCTATCGCCAAATTTAGCTCCTACTCTGTTTCTAGTAAAGATGACGAAAAGGGAAAACAGGGGGCTTGGTGAAGAAAATGAAAAGGAATATTTTTTATTTCCTTTTTGGGTTTTCTTCCAAACACGATTTGTGCATTTTCCATTGTTTGGTTGACCTTGTAGATTTTAGGTATCCTGGTTTTGCCTCATCCAATTTTCTTTCAGTGCCTACTTTCGGTTTTATTTATACTCTGAAATCCATGGATTGGTACTGGTTTTCAGCTTGCAGGCTACCCATTGGTGTACTCTCAAAGTCGTTTGATGGAATTTGCTTAAGCACCCCCGTGGGAAAGGGTTTAATGACTGTAAAGGCGTTGTCTGACAGTAAGGGGACAGGTCCAGATAGTTGGCAACCTGTGTCTGAAAGTGATGATGAAGAGGAGGATGTGGTTCTTGATAAAATTCCTTTGGATTCAAAGCTGCAGCTGAAGCTTGAGCACAAGATGAAGATGAAGTTCGGGAAGAAGATAAGGCTTAGGAGGAAGAAGCTTGATCGGAAGCGAGGGATGAGGAAGAGGGGAAAGTGGCCACCATCTAAAGCAAACAAGTTGAAGAATGTCTAAGCTGCCTGTTATTTTGCAGGTGCATTTCCTATCTCAACGAATGATGTAAAATTTGCAGGTTTCTCTTTTGTATTCTATAGAGTTGATTTGTTTATGAAGTCTTGTAAATGTGGATTGATTGATGTCCACGTGTCATGGAATTGAATCAGAGATCAAGGAGATTTTTGCTTGTGCTTCTTTTCATGATAATTGATAACCAACATTAACTTGTTTGTATGTAATTTTTTGTTAATTGTGCAGTGTTTTTGTTGAGTGAGTAACTCAGGTGTGATTCTTTATGAAATTTCGATGAGTTTGATTGAGTTGGTGGATGAAAAGAGGAGAAATAATCTCGTTTGTTTGAAATCAAATTGGATAGAGATTAAGACACTGAGAGATTTTCTTACAAGAGGAAAGGAGTTTTGAAATAGAGAAGAACAAACTTAGAGAAGAAAGAAATTATGTGGTTGTTTCAAGGGTGAACCACTAGTATTCTCGTGGTGGAAGCTTGATGGTATTTAGGAATCTACTGTAGCCATTGTGTAAATAGTCACTCTGTGCTAGTAAGGCACAGAGATGAATGTATATCAACTTCAGTTTGAGTCCCTCGAGACCTTTTTTTTCTTCATGTATGTGCATTCTATTATATAGCCCTATTGCTATTGAACTGATCTGTGCTCATTGTCTTTCATGGATCAAATTGTGCTCAGGAAAGATCTTTGTGAAATATTTCCTAAGGAACAAATGCACTTTCTCACAAAGTTTACAAACTGCCATTAATCTGTGTCTGGTTGCTGTACCATGATCTCCCAATCACCTCAGTTCTCATATATATCCACTCTCTAGTCACTGCGGTTAGGTTTCACTATTGAACTGCTCAATGCTCCTTGTCTTTCATGGCTCAAATTGTACTCAAGAAAGGTATCTATGAAATATTTCCTTATCGAACAAATGCAATTTCTCACAAAGTTTATAAACTGTCATTCATCTGTGTCCTGTTTGCTGTACCATGATCTCTCAGTCACCTCAGTTCTCAAATTCATCCACTCTTTAGTCACAGCCGTTGGGTATAAAGCCTTGTTTGAGGGATATTTTTTGTTCTCTGGTAATATTGAATAACCCCTCTGGATTCTGTCTTGGTCTTATTCTCAGCAGGAAATTGCTCAGCAAAAAACCATTTCTTTCTCCTTTGTATGAAGTTTAAAAAACCTCAGAATTCAACAAAAAGAGAAGACAAAACTGATTATTTTTGGGCACTGAATTGATTCAAGTGTTGGAAGTTAATCTGTCCACTTTCTGACTTGTATTTCAGTTGGAGGATATATATTTTTCGTGACAAATGTCGTATTTGATGTAACAGATTCAGCAGATACAGATTCCCTACAACATAGATTCAGCAGTGCTTGTGATGTTATTCCGTCAAAAACATCCCTTCTCTTTCTGTGCAGTTTCAATGTCCCTGAAGTTGGAGAATGAAGATTATAACCATATAAATAATACTTCAAGGAGCGTATCAAACATAAACTCTTGGCCTCATCAGGCTCAGTTCTAACCCTTTTTTGTAGCCTGGACGAGCCATTCATTCCATGCTAGGCATTCTTGCCTGTTCTGTATATGTAACCTTGCCTTTAAGCACTTGTTAAGATTGTATATTCAGTACATCACGTAATTGCCATTGTTTTGCCGCTTCAAATCTGTGACCAGGGATCATGCCCTTCACCATTTTCTTGCGAGACTGAAAAAATTGGATTCCATGTGTCCCAAGCCCACTGGACCCACAGACCGCCAGGTAACATGGGTTACTTTCAGGCCTTGACTCTAGCCTTCACGAGCTAAATAGAGGAATAGAGCACTGTCAAGAATTCAAGATGAAGACTTACTAAGCCCAGCAGACCCATGGTCGCAGAAGCTGGACGTTCAGTAGCTGAACTAGCTTAGATTTGGTGGAAAGTCCAGTTGAACTTGACGATTAAGCATGTCTTTTTGTTTTAACATTATATTATTTACATTAATTCACTTTTCAAAAAAAAAAACTATATTATTCAACGCGTTTTGTTTTAGAATAAAAATACTTTTTATTAATAAGAATCAGAATACAAGTTTAGAAACAAAACTATTTTCACATGATAATTAAAATGAAAATAAATCAAAGAATCGACTAGCTTGATTAAATAAATTTAAATCATCATCCTTCTATTCCTTCTAATGATTTGAACTTTCAATAAAATTTTACGATAATTCCCACTTCAGATTTTGTTCATATTAGAATCTAAAATATTGTAAACATGCATATGAATTTAAGCTATCTTTTACACTATATTATTTTAATATATTGGACGTCAAACTCTAAATAAACAAAAATACTCTTCGAACCTTTTATTTATAACCCCAAGAAATAGTGATTTAAAATCTTAATAAACTGTTATGAATATTGTCTTATAGAATAACATCTATTTTAAAAAATTCTATACCTAATACAATTGATTTTTTTTTTAATACGATTAAACAACAAATGAAGTCTAATAGATATATTTAATGATACTCAATGGGTGTCTTGAGAGCATTCATTAAATTTGTAAAATACAAACCCAATTACCAAACAGGGCCCAGAGGTCAACTCTTTCCAACATCGGTCCACCAAAACAAATATTTATAATCATCACCTGGAGCAAAAATAAAATGAAAGACCCTTATGATGCAATGCTTAAACTCTTAACATTATGCTAGACGAATAATTAACCTTGTAAGCGAAAAACCAAGATAACAACATAATTTTTTATAATAATATTTTTTTTATATAATAAAACAGTAATAATAATTGTTTTTTAAAATATTTTTTTTATTTGTAAATATATTAATATAATATTTTTTATTTTTGATACTAACACATCAAAACAATAATAATAAAAAAAAACACACACAAAAATTTTGAAGTAAAGAAAATTTAATTTTTTTAAAAACTCTAGTTTAAACATTCCCCCAAGCACCTCCTAAGTTGTATAGTTATATAACTATACATGAATTTAATGTAATTTATAAAATTATTAGTAATTGATAAATATTTATGGCCACCAAGTAAAATATTTGAAGCAGGACAAGTATAAAGTATTCACAATACACAATATTGCTACTGCTCATTTCTCTACACACTTTTCTCATACTCCTCATATTATTTTTTTGTTCTATATATTATCTTCTTTGAAGAGTTTTTTATTTTGTAAAGAAATTTGTGCGGCAAGAAACACCGAGCCTATAGAAAAAAAAAAAAAACCATGTTCAGACTCAATTACCACAACCCAAGTTGCAGCCTATAGAAAGTCCATTCCTGGCTGAAGTTTTCACAACTTCATCATGATTAATTTATTTTTCTTAAATTGTTGCAGCAAGTTTTTCCTCATCACCTGTTTGATTCATATGAAAAGTAAACTAATTAGAATTAATGCTTAACAAGACAAGACCCTCGCCAGTCCTGAAACCCCATGCAACAAAAAAAAAAAAAGAAAAAAAAAAGAAAGATGAACTCGTAAGCAAGAGATCTCCCTCTCAGATCTTCTACAAGAGAAGTAGTTGGAACACTTCATTTCTTAACAAAAGATTTATTTATTTTATATAATAATATTGCATGCTCGAACATCATACATAGGGGGATTAGGGAATTGAAAATAATATGGATATTGGAATACAGTTTTAAGGGACAACAATAATTTGTTGTCATTTATTTGAGCTGCTAGATATTGCCTTGGCTTGATAGACTTGAGGGCCAAAGGAGCGTCTGAGTAATTATTACGACAGACGCCATACCTGGTTAGCTCCTCCGTTGAAATCCCAAATAATTATTTCGAACAGGTTTAGAATGGAATAGCTCACATCCAACACCAAAGCACTATTCACGTTCAAAATGGGGAAATAAGCTTTGCCGTGGCTGTCCCCAAACGTCCAACGTTGGTTAGATGACACAGGGCTACAAGACACAACGACGACCAAGCTTCCTTTGGTATTTCCATTGCTAGTTAGGCACAAATCTGTGTTTGCATCAACCCTTATCGAACCATCTGCGTAAAAATTCCATTGTTGTTCCGTCTTGTTCTCCACGCACTTGGCTAACTTTGGGACATATTTGTTAAATTCCAAGCAGTAGTCCCAAAGCCCGACAATGGACTTCGGTGATGGTTTTGAAACATCGGTGAAACGCCAACCTTGGCCCAAGGCATAAACATTGGTTTCCAAGGTGAGTAGGGAGCCACTTTTCCCTGACTTTGAGGTCAAAACTAGTGACGAGGAGGGGTTTAGGATGGAGCCATCCTTTTGCACTTTCCAAATTGTGGCGCTAGCCTTCACCTTGTTGCAGTCAGAGATAAATACATCGCTTCCTGGACTTGTGCCGTTTGTGGCCAAACACTTGCCTTTAGATTGAATGGTTCCGTTCTTCTCCAAGCTCCATTGCTGATTCACATCTCCGTTAGATTTACACGGGTACAACTGTACTAAGTTTCCATCAAAGTAGAGTTCAAGAAACACGTCAACGCACAAATTATTTATGCCAACAATGTGTTGTATGGACTTTGAACCAGAAACAACATCGTCATTTTTTGGCACGACAGAGCGGATGATCATGTCCCTTCCAGTTTGATCTTCTGCCAATGAGTCCATGTTCCTAGCTTCTGTACTCGCCACGAGTACAGTCGACAAAAGATATGCTGCCACCACAATCCACAGCCTCATATTTCCTTTCAATTGTTTCATCTGTCAAAATATACGTGAAGATGATCAAAATCTAGTATTGTTAATTAGAAATTAATATCATTAAGTTTTTACATCCCATAAAGAGAGTTTTATTGGGATTTTCACACAGATTAAATAAAATGCATTCAATATTATGTCAACTCATACACTTTTATTGTATTTAGAAAATTATCTTTTAAAAAAAATGGAGTGGGAAAAATATGTGTGAAATCTATTCAAAGAGAGATAGAGCAGTAAAATTTATATAGCAGTACTGAATTCTTGTACTTTGTGTGTGTGTGTGTGTGTGTGTGTTGAAACATGTAAATAAGAAAAGGACTCTCATTATGGGATGGAGGGGGGATATGCTAATCATAATAAATAGCTAAATTAAGGAAAATGGAAGTAGGCAATGAAGGAAAAAGAATACGAACATTGAAACTCTGTATGCAGGGAACTCTTGTTTTTGAGGAAAAGGGAATTCAAGAGAGACGATGGATGATTTCTATCGCTGCAAGTCATCTGCTTTTATAAGGGGTTCGTGGCTTCGTGCTTTTATTGTTTTCTTCAACCACGAGGTACAATTTCAAACAGTACATTTTTTTCATTAATTTTAATATTTCGAGTATTTTTCACGTTGTAAATCTTATATCCATAAATATAATTACTACAATTTTTGTTTACAGAAGCATTTATTTTCATTCTGATAGAATTTGAGCGCTCAAATTACATGTTTTTCACTCCCTTGGATCATCCATTATTAGGAAGATGAATCATCTTATTTTCAAGCCTTACTATCCAACCTTATCTAACATTATGAAGAGGATCAACGGCAGAATCCAATTACAAGTCAATAAGGGTTCGAATCTCTGATTCATAAGATTATAATTATTTTCCTTATCTCTGATTTATAAGATTAGAATTATTTTCCTTTTATTAGAACTCTTAAGTAAAGCAAAAATAATCTCCATTTAATTTAACTTATTTTCATGTTTAACTATACCAAATTAACCTTAATTAAAGGTATTCTAAACCTGAAATACAACGTAAACAATTATTTTACCAAAACTAAACTAAATATAAATTCATAATAACATAATATATTTATCTTGTTTGTAGGACTAGAAAAATTAAAAAACTAGCGGATCTACTGGCAATGATAACAATGGTGGATTTTTGTTTTTTTAAAAAAAAACCGACCAAAGGATGTCTAAAAACTATGATGGGTTTAATTTTAATTATGTGTTTTAAGGAAAAGGAAAACAAAAGTTTAATGTGTTTCCTAGAGAGATATGAGTTGAAACATCAGTTTGTCGCGAATAGAGCTGCTTCTACTTCTGTGTTTTTCAATTTGTGTTTAAATTTTACGATATGTGACTCTTTTGAAGTGTAACATGGTATGTTGCCACGTTTTAAAAGTGTAATATATTTAAATATCACGTTTTTGAAGTGTGATTTCTAGTCAAAGTCACATTTTAGAAATGCAATATTATGAAAGTATGTTATTTTTTTTTAAAAAAATTAAATAATATTATTTTGTCAAAATTTTAATTTACTATGCTAGTTTAGAAAGGGAAAAAAAAAAAACCCTTTCAAGCCATCTAACCTTATCTAACATTATGACAAGGATCAACGGTAGAATCTAATTAAAAGTCAATAAAAAAATATATAACAGGGTTAGAATCTTTGATTTAAAGTATTTTGAGAAGAGTTAACTATTTTAGGATATATTATTTATAAGATTAGAATTATTTCCCTAGTTATTGCAATTTTCCTTTTACTAGAACTCTTGTAAAGCTATAAACAGTCAAGGTAGAACATTCATCATCATTAAAAACATAAATTTTAAAAAAATCTAGAAACTTTTTCTAAACCTTCTCTTCCTCCCCGAGTTCTCATCAGTGGTGTTTTTATTGAGAGGCTACACCATGAATGACATCCCATGAGAAGTAATTAAAGCATTGGAGTTTGGATTTCAAACTCTTAGTTTATTTTTGATAAGCAAAATAGTTAAAGCCTAGTAGTGTAGCTTAACTGGTTAGGTTTTTAGTTTATTTTTTAGATGTCACTAATTTGAGTCTCACAAATCTCAGAGCCACTTGAGGTTTACATGGTTATTAATTTTAGGACTCATGAAATTAGTCAAGATGTACACAAGTTAGCCCGGATACCTACGTTAAAAAAAAACAATTGAAAATGAAAGACTCAATCGTAAATTAACTTTGCATAGTATAAGTTTTAATACAAAAATATAGTGTTTTTCACTCTAAAATATTTTTTTTTATATATTAGCAGATTAAAAAACACCAAAAAAATCATGTTTTTTCAAGGTAAATATACTTTTAAAATACACTCAAATGCAGCTGAAAACACAACACCAAACATGCACTGCACCACCAAGAACTCAATTGAAACCAATTATTAAGTCCATCGTTCAAGCAATTCAAAACAGATTGTATAAATCCAGGCTTTTGCAGGAAGCCGTACGTGTGAAACATGTTGCACAGCTACTGCTTTAATACTGGATTGATCATACGCCAAATCATCACATCCCTTATGATAGTGGCTGATACGTTCCTTTCGCTACAACTTCTTTGCTGTGTGTATTTTATGAGACTGGTGGTTGGGATATAATGGTGGTATTTGAGGCTGGTGACAGGTTCTGACTGGATTCATTGTGAAATGGTCGCTACTGAATGTGAACGGATAGGCAGCTCCCAAAATGTGGACCTCCAATAATAATCACGACATAACCTTATAATTGACATGGTGACAAAATTATTAATTTGCCTCAAGGATTAAAATTATTAATTATTAAGGAACATTATATTCCCTGATTTTGCTATCAAGACTATGCTGGCATCTATGCAATGTGTGAGTTCTTCTCAGGGTTTCTCTACTGAAATAAAGGGTGTCGATGAAAAGATTTATCACACAAAATAATAAAAAAGCTTTGAAAATTGTCAGATATACTCGCTCCTTGAGAGACGGAAATCAGGTTTTGTATTGCCTATTACTTCAAATAATGTTCCTTAATAATTAATAATTTTAATCCTTGAGGCAAATTAATAATTTTGTCACCATGTCAATTATAAGGTTTTGTCGTGATTATTATTGGAGGTCTAGATTTTGGGAGTTGCATGCCTTTCCGTTCACATTCAGTAGCGACAATTTCTCAAATAATCGATCCAGTCAGGGCCTGAAAGCAGCCTTAAAAACCAGCATTAAATCCCAACCACCACACCAGTCTCATAAAATACACTGATGATTTCACACGGCAAGGAAGTTGTGGCGAAAGGGACATCAGCCACTACCATAAGAGATGCAATGATTTGGCATACGATCAATCCAGTATCATAGTACTGTTAATTATTCGAGGCATTTTCTTGTTCTTTCAATTACAGTCTTCAGTGCTTGATATAAAGACTCTATACAATGCTAAGAACTCACAATCTAAGCTGTTCGATAGGCTTTTCGTTTGTTTTTTTTTTTTTTTTGGATGATAATCAAGTGGCATTACCCTAAAAGAAATCACAAAAGCACCTTCCAGGAGATGGCTATCAAACAGGCAACAAGGACAAAAAAAAATAAAATTTAAAGCCAGGCTATAAACTCTCCAGCTCTATCCAAACCTCATTTCCTTCTCTCAAGGAGCGAGTACAGCTGACATTTTTCAAAGCTTTTGTATTATTTTGTGTGATAAATCTTTTCATCGACGCCCATTATTTCAGTAGAGAAACTCTGACAAGAATTCACACATTGCATAGATGTCAGCATCGTCTTGACAGCAAAAACAGGGAATACAAGAACCGTGCTCACAGAGGAAACCAATGTTCATACCTTTGGGTCGAGGTTGGCAGCTCAGCAATAATTCATAACAAGTAACAAAGTTCATTGTTGGGCTTAAAAACCTCTGCTTGCAAGCTAACAAAAATGTCCCATTGCTAGAACAGTGTGTGAAAGCCAAGCCAGAACAAAAACGGAGTCTTTTTGCACCAATATATCTGCTAACCGACCAAAATTAGAAGCGTTACACCAACACCATCAACTGTCAAGAAAGGAACGTCAACCAATAATATAAGAGAAGCATTAAAGTGGCATATGTGTACAGTATTGAAGTTGCAATAGTGTGATGGGAATCAACAAAGGAAAGGGAAGGTTTCAAAAAAATTCTCAGATTTATTCGAAAAATTTTATTTCTTAATGCTCATGAATATATTAACTCGGCATACTTTGGCTAACTAGAAAAAGAAAAGTTGTGTTTGTGTATATAGACAGAGAGAAAAAGGAAAGGAAAAAAAGAGAAAATTCTTTACCAAACTGAATAACTAAAATAGCGAGAGTCTTAAAAATCTAGTTTGTACCTTATAAGATGCTTTCGGGGCTCTATATAGATCAAGACTTGTATAATGAAAATTCTTGTTTGTAGACTAAGAGTTAACCACTTAACCTCTTAAGTATAAGATGAAAATTACTATTTTATTTTGGATCCTTGTTCTAAAACACTATATTTTTTTCTGTTCACCCAGATCCCCCAAAGAATTCCATAAGACAATGATAAAATCTCTCGCCACAAAAGTCTCCCTGTCACCAAATGATCCCACTGCAGCAAGACATGATCAATTGAATTTGGCATGCACCACTGGATCTTAAGTCAATTCATAAATCTACTCCATAGTTTCCATGGCTTTAAATAATGTAGCCACATATGACTTGAGGATTGTGTTTCATAGTCACAAAACAGACAAGTCGCTTGTTGATGGGATATGATATGTCTTTAGGCTAAAAACTCCCTGTACATGAGTTGTCATGCATCGATTTTCAAAGAAGGACTTCAATCTTAAGAGGTATTACACCTTTCCATAATAATTTAAGTGGTCGGAAACACTTGAAAATATTATCCTGTTCATAGTGAGACATCCAAATTTAATTGTGTAATCTCCTATTATATCAGGATTCCAACACCGTCTATCTACTTGATTAAACAATAAGACAACTCCTACGCCTTCAGATGATAGAAGGTGTGGAGATTATAGTTTTGTACCTCTCGGCTCTATTTGCCGCTGTAAGTTCAATCTTGGGCTAACACATCATAACCTGTTGCTGTTGGTTCTGAAGCCTATAGCATAGAGTCATGGCAATGTCTCCCTCATAATTCCATAATCATTCCACTGTCTATATAGAAACTAATCGTTCTCCTGTCACCCAATCTGAAATCGATTCCTTCCTTTAAGGCCTCTTGAACACCATATGTACTGGTTATCATTGTATTGATTCCATGTCACACTGATGAGATAGTTCTGAAATAATTTGGAAGACCATTTTCAAAAGTAGTCTGATGTATCTTTGTAGTAATCTCCCTCCAATCTTTATTATTGTGTCTTGAGACAATTGACTCTGATCAGAACCTTTTAAATCATAGATTCTAACACTGCCAGTATCTATTACTGACTTGTAATTGGATTTTGCCATTGATCCTCGTCATTCCTAGGAAAGTTACTTAACTCCGGTGAGAGAGACTTCAAAAGCGGGCTTACAGCTCTGATGATGGTATTACTAATTTACGCTGCTTGTCCTTTGTGTTGAATTAAACTCAATATCTAGAAGGTCAAGGAAGGCAATCACCCACCACCACTTGCTGCCACCAGCCGCAGCCGCCAGCCGCCTTCACACTTGAAGGTTGAATTTTCTTGTTTTGAATTCGTGTATAAATAGAGTGCTCAACTTATGTTATATTGTGTGGAGAGAATAGAGAGGAACACTAAAGAGAGAGAGGGTGTGTATTGTTGTAAGCTTTTGTGTTGTATTTGTAAGCTTCTTGTTTTTGTAATAAAACCTTGTGTTTTATCCCCTCCGAGTGTTTCAAAGCCACCACCAGTGGTTTCTCCCACCAACAATTGGTATCAGAGCCCCGTTTGTTAGAAAACAGAAGAGTTTGGGGTATATTTGAATTTTCAAAGTTGTCAAAAACAAGTTTTGATCATTCCATAGTGTAGAGCTCATCCATACAAACTCACTAGTGCAAGAATCAGCTTCATCGGAGACGGAGCCTGAAGATTCTGCACAGACGACCACGCGCGCCAGAGGTTGAAGACGACTGACGTGCACGCGCTCCATATTTGAGCCGCGCCGCGCTGCGCCGATTAAGCCGAGTCCAGCCGAGCCCCAAGCCGAGCAGTACTCCGCGCCGAGTCGAGCCGACAGAATATTCCCGGTTCGACCCCAGCGAACCGCCCGCCGTACAGAATTGGTTTTTTGACCGGTTCACCCATTTTCTGACCCGATTTCTTCAAAGTCAGATTGCTTCCCTACTATTTGGACCATTCCGGATCGATCTACAGTGTCCGTTTTGCCAAATTCAGCTCCCAAAAGGTGATATAGTCATTCAAAGAGCAAAATGACTACAGAAAGTACACATACATTCATCCTGAAGCTGACCAAAGACAACTATGATAGTTGGTGCATCAGATTGAAGGCATTCCTTGGTTCACAAGAGTGTTTGGAGATTGTACACTATGGTTATGATGAACCAGAGTCCAAAGAAGAAGAAGATGCTTTACAAGAGGCACAGAAGCTAGCCCTGAAAGTCAACAGAAAGAAAGACAACAAAGCAAAGACGATCATCTATCAAGGTCTTGATGAAGACACATTCGAGATCATTGCTTCCGCTGAAACATCACATGACATATGGGAGGCTCTCCAACAAAAATACAAAGGTGCTGACAGAATCAAGAAGATTCATCTTCAATCTTTGCGAGGTGAATTTGAGTTATTGCAAATGAAGTCCTCAGAATCTATTTCTGATTATCACACAAGGATTATGGTGATAGTCAATCAGATGAGGAGAAATGGAGAAGTCATCATCGATTCTCGAATTACTGAGAAAATTTTGAGATCCCTAGATCCAAAATTTGATTTTGTTGTTGTCGCCATTGAAGAGTCCAAGGAAGTGGACAAGTTGACAGTTGATGAGCTTATGAGTTCTTTGCAAGCTCATGAGCAGAAGATTGTAAAGCGAAATGGAGATAAGGCCATCGAACATGCCTTATAAGCAAAGCTGTCTCTCAAGGACAGATATGAGCAAGGGGAGACTTCAACAAGTGGATATACCACTCAAGCAGGAAGTCAACAATCCAGAGGAGGATTTCAGAGATTCCAAGGAAGAGGATCTTGGAATACAAGCTTTAGAGGAAGAGGTGGTAGAAACACCACCAGAGGAGGTCGAGGACAACAAGCATTCACTCCTAGAGGAAGAGGAGGCGGTTACAATAACCGTGACAAGAGGAATATCCAATGTTATAGTTGCAATCAATTTGGGCACCATAGCACTGAATGCCAAAGGAAAGCTCCGTTAGAGATATGTGAGCAAGCCAACTATGTAGAGAAGGATGACAGAGGAGCATCTGCATTACTTGTCTAACAAGGACTTGATGAGAAACAGGAGAATATATGGTATCTAGATACTGGAGCCAGCAATCACATGTGCGGCCACCGAGAGTTATTTGGTGATCTAGATAAGACCAAGCAAGGTCTAGTTACTTTTGGAGATACCTCAAAGGTTCCATTCAAAGGTAAAGGCAACATCCCAATCAAGTTGAAGAACGGCGATTCCAGCTACATCGCCGATGTTTATTATGTCCCAGCCATAAAGCAGAACCTGATCAGCTTAGGTCAACTTATAGAGAGAGGTTATACTTTTTATTCGAAGAATTGTCATCTGACAATTAGAGACAACAATTGGAGAGTAATTGCCTATGTGAAAATGTCCAAGAATAGGATGTTTCCTTTGAACATCCAGTATGATGCAGCAAGGTGTTTAAGTGCCATCACCAACAGTGAAGAATGGATTTGGCACCTGAGGCTTGGACATCTGAATTTCACAAGTCTAAAGATGCTAGCAAGCAAGAAGATGGTCAAAGGTTTGCCTCACATTGATCATCCAGATGAAGTCTGTGAGAGTTGTGTTCTCAGTAAACATCACAGATCTAGTTTTGCCAAAGAAGTCAACTGGAGAGCAAAGAGGCCACTGGAGTTAGTGCACCCAGATGTGTTGGCCCAATAACGCCTATGTCGATTGGACAAAATAGGTACTTCCTCACTTTTATTGATGATTTTAGTAGAAAGACATGGATATACTTTCTGAAGAGGAAGTCAGAAGTATTCAATTGTTTTAAAGATTTTAAAGCAATTGTGGAGAAGCAAAGTGGCTAAATGATCAGAACCGTAAGATCTGATCAAGGTGGAGAATATACAACAAATGACTTTGAAGCCTTTTGTACACAATAAGGCATCAGATATCAGACAACACCAGCTTATACACCACAGCTGAATGGCGTAGCAGAAAGGAAGAATTGAACGATTCTTGATATGGCAAGAAGTCTGCTCAAAGCAAAGAAGTTGCCCAAGCAATACTGGGCTGAAGCTGTATCATGTGCAGTGTATCTACTGAATCGCTACCCAACCAGAAGTTTGCAAAGCGTCATTCCAGAAGAAGCATGGAGTGGTCACAAACCAAGTGTTACTCATCTACGAGTCTTTGGTTGTGTGGCATATGCAAAGATCCCAGATGCAAGAAGGACAAAGCTCGATGATAAAAGCGAGAAATGCATTTTTGTCGGATATGGTGAAAGAAGGATGGGATACAAGCTGTATAATCCCATCATGAAGAAGGCAATTATGAGTAGAGATGTTATCTTTGAAGAAGATAAATCTTAGGAATGGAATGATGATCAAGAAGTAGTCAAATGGATCAACACTGATTTGATCATTGAAGGTGAAGAAGTACCAATAGTACTTGTAGAAGAACCGATTGTGCCAGCAGCTGAACCACAAAGTCCGGTACACAGATTCCCTGTATTCAACAGGAGGAACACACCAGAAGCATCATCATCAACACCACCATCAGCATCCTCATCAGAAGGACCAAGGAGGATGAGAAATCTTGAAGAGCTGTACGATGACACTCAAGTCGTAGAAGATACAACTTTGTTTGGTTTCTTTGCAGATAGTGACCCATTAAGCTTCAATGAAGCTGTCACAGAAGAGAAATGAATTAAAGCAATGGATGAAGAAATACATGCCATTGAGAAGAATGATACCTGGAAGCTGACTTATCTACCAGAAAACAAGAAAGCAATAGGTGTCAAATGGGTCTACAAGACAAAGAAAAATGCAAAAGGAGAAGTGCAAAGATACAAAGCCAAATTAGTGGCTAAAGGCTACAAACAGAGAAAAGCCATTGAAGAGAGAAGTAATTATCAGACTAAAGTTCATGCTTGGCATGACATCCCTCGATTGAGTTTAAAGGGGAGATTTGTTGAATTAAACTCAATATCTAAAAGGTCAAGGAAGGCAACCACCCACCACCACTTGCAGCCACCAGCTGCCACCAGTCGCCTTCACACCATCGGCCGCCAGCCGCCTTCACACTTGAAGGTTGAATTTTCTTGTTTTGAATTCGTGTATAAATAGAGTGCTCAGCTTATGTTATATTGTGTGGAGAGAATAGAGAGGAACACTAGAGAGATAGAGGGTGTGTATTGTTGTAAGCTTTTGTGTTGTATTTGTAAGCTTCTTGTTTTTGTAATAAAACCTTGTGTTTTATCCCCTCCGAGTGTTTCAAAGCCACCACCAGTGGTTTCTCCCACCAACACTTTGTACTTCTCTGCATTTTAGTTATGAGGTCATCTTCTAAATGGGCATATTAAATGGCCTTCCTTACAAAAGGCAACTTTTTTGCCTTGGTTTCTCTTATAAAATTAAGTTTTAGACCTTCAATAAAGGTTCATCTCCAATGAAGGTGCCTACAAGGGCCTTTGATCCACCTATGCACTCGATTAGACAGCCTCTCAAACTCTTTTAAGAGTTTAGATCCCCTGATTATTGGATGCGAGATAACTCCTTACCATAGTCCATATATCATGGTTTTTTTTTTCCAACAAATCTTCTCAGCCCTCCCCACCATAGATTGGCCTCCCTTTCAAGGAGGAAAAAAGATGTAATTAACCTTGTCTTCCTTTTAAATCTCCTGGAACCTGAAGAACTAGTTTTCTTGGCTGATCTAAACGACGGGATCCTCCCCTGCAAAAGATAAAAATCTCATAAATGTTTTGGAGGAATGTTTTCTATCGAGATTGTTAGCAGCATCTTCTTCTTTAGAAAAAATTTCTTCTCCCGATCTTGATTCTAAGGCAGACTAGCTAGTTGCCTATAGAAGATAGCTTTCGGCCCGAGTCCGAGCTTCTACTGCGTTGTCCTAGACTCCACGATCACCTCCTTTAGGTGACTAATCCATTGCTAGACATCATGAATTCCAGTTTGAACATTTCATCTCTTGAAAATATTTCAAGAACTGTTATTGCATATGGTTTTATGGATAAGTTGATCTGGAAGGCAAATACAAATGGAAAATATACGGTAAAGTCTATGTGTGGAATGCTATCTGCTACTTTCCAATCTCAATCATATTACTCATTTTGTGGATTATAGAAAGGCTTAGTTCCATCAAAGATGGAAATCTCTTTTTGGATGGTTATTCTAAACAAAGTAAACACGAGGAGTTTTAGTTAGAAGAGGAATACTGGGGGTTAATGATGCTATGTGTCCATTATGTATGTCGACGTTTGTGGAATTGGTTGATCACTTAATAATTCAATGTAACTATCGCTGGAGCATTTGGTTGAAATTAATAGAATGGTGGGGGCTTTCTTGGTGCGGCCCTGGGGGTCTTTCGAATCTATTCAAACAAGGTGAATTTCTCGTCCATGGGGAGTTTCAAAGAAAGGCGTGGTCAATGTTGTTCTTTGCCATATCTTGGTCTACATGGATTCTAAGGAAATGATCGAGGCATTATGTCCTGCATTCTCATATTGTGCACTAGACCTTTTAATTTCTCCTGATGGCTTAGTTAAATGGACGAATGTCAAGAAAATCAGACCTTCTATTACATGGTCTGCTTTTAAGCCTACGATAGTGCTCAAATGGAACGTTGATGGCTCATCACCAGGCAAACCTGGTATTGGTAGAGTTTTAAGAGACTGCAATGGAAAGGTGATATGCTTATTCTCTATACCTATTGGGATTAAAGACTTCAATGAAGCTGAATTTATAGCTGTTGTTGCTACCCAATTTTTGACCCATGTTTTTGATATATTTTCAAAAAAATCCAAAAATAGAGAAAAACAATGAAAATCCAAAAAATATGTTTTTTAATATATTCTCGCCATTTTAGCATTTTCAGCGTCGTCTAAAAAAAAAGAATTTAAATTTTCAAAAAAAGATTTTCGAACGTGTTCAACTTTTCACGCGTCATTTTTAAAATCATTGATTTTCCGCATTTGAGTCGACGTTGATATTGCTCGTTTTCAAAAAAATACAAAAAAACAAGAAAAATCAAATTTTACAAAAAAAATAAAGTTAAGGGACCAATTTTGAAAACTTGGCAATATTTTTTGCCTATAAATACTGGTTTCCAACACTTGCAAGAGGGGGGGCAATTTTGAGAATTGACAGGAGAGACAACACAAAAAAAAAACCTAACCCTAAACCTATCTCACTCAAACAGCCGCTCCCCACCCGGTTTTGATTTTCTTTATTCGAAACCAGTCGCCCCACTCCCATTCACAGATGCAAACCAGCCGGTGGCAGCCCCCTTGATTTGGTTTCTTCTGCCTTCCGCTGGAGACCCATACACTGTCCCCTGCCCCTTCATCACCATTTGCTTTCCTTCCTTCTCGTCAGCTCTCCCACAGCCTCTCTCTCAGCTGCTCATTTTTTTTTCCTTCTCATCTTCAACCTTCAGCCGTGCCTCCATCTTCAGAGCTTTCCCCACTCTTTGAAATCAAACCCAGCAGCCAACCACCACACCACCACAACTCCCTCTTTTTTCCTCTAATTTTCTTCACCCGCCCCAGCTTTCTCTCCTTCATTCGACCTCCAATAGCAGCGGCCGGCTCGCCAAACGCCGGCAGAATTGCCAACAGCCACACAAGACAGCCCCGTCTCCAGCTCTTCCCTCTCAACGGCAGTTCGTCTCCATCAACACAAGCCGCTGCTCCCTCTCCCCTGCGTTTTCCTTTTCCCTCTCCGCCGAACACAAACTCTCAGCCCCCACAGACGGTGCCCAGTTCATCTGCCTCCACCAAGCCACACAGCTGCAGGCGATCTCCTCACTGACCGGACAGCCACCCGATCTCCACCGCAGCTTTAACAGCCACGGACAACAACCGCCAGATCCATCACCAGAAGAAGAACGAAAACAGAGACGAGATCGATCTGAAGAAGGAAAAGAACCAATCTGCTTCTGCAGATCAAAGAGAAGCAGATCTGTAACGGAAAGAAAAATAAAAACCGATTGCTGTTTGTGAGTTTTTTTTGTTGTTGCAGGTGGCGGTGATCTTCACCGCCGGCGAGGAAAAGAAGAGGAAACAGAGACGAGCCGGATCCACCGGTTGCCGGGTTTCTCAGCGGTGGCGCGTGGATCCACGCGCCGCCAGTGGCGGTGGTGCGTGGATCCACGCGCCGGTACTGTTCATACAGCCCCAGAAGTCCTTCCCTGCAATTTCTGGAGTTTTTAGGGACTATTTTGTAATTTTTAAATTAATTAATGTAATTTTTATTTATTTGTTTTGAATTTGTATTTGTATTTGTATTTGTATTTGTATTGTGATGTAAAAGAAAAAGAAAAAGAAAAGAAAAAATAAATAATAAAAAGAAGTTGTGTGTGTGTTTGCATTATTTATTTATATTATTGAATTATTAAAAAAAAGGACAAAAAGAATTAATTGTTAATTTAAATGTGGTTAAATATCTCAAGGACAAATAAAATCAAGTTGTATTTTCCACGAAAATGTAAGAACAAGTTTCTACATATATTCGGGGATTTAATAACTGATTTATTCAAGCCTTAGAATTTAATTAATATTTTAAATTTTCAAATCACATCAGAACACAAAGCAGCTTACCTCAGGTAGGGTGCGTTAGGGGTGCTAATACCTTCCCTAACCACAACCAGTTCCTTATCCGCGATCTCTGATAAGACCAGTACATCAGGTTTTCTAGTAGCCCTCAATGAATTACTAGGTGGCGACTCCAACAAACGAATTCAAAGCAAACGCAACATACGAGAAAAATCGCCAGCCCGATGCCGCGCTTCGGATTTTTTTGGGGTGCGACAGAATGGCGACTCCACTGGGGACGGTACTGTTTCTGACATTATTGGACTAAGCTTTGTGTATTTGATGTGTTTAAGTTTTTGTATTTTTATCTCTTTGTTAATATTTATTTTCATGCATTTTATAGAATTGTCTCATGCATCACCTGTATTTATTTTTTGAGAGCACACACATTAAACTTTAAGTTAGGTGGGGGACTAGCAGCTTACCTTATGACTTGAGTCGAGGTTTAAGTTTGTGTAAACCCCAACTCTTTGTTGAGTGCTTAGACTGGTAATAGTTGGACACGTGCCAACCAATTACCTACTGGGCCCCTATATTGCCTTTACGAGGGCGATCACTGGGACAACAAGAGACCTCTTTTAGAGACCAAGTAGCAAACCTACCCTTTGTCTCACGTAAAATGAATAGAGCATGTCTTTAGGATGTATGTGCTATTGTTTTGCATCCGAGCAAACCCTTCTTGAAGCATCTTGAACTCAAGACTTGTGGGTGACACAATGGCCGTCACTCAGAAATTTTTCATTGTAGAGTTTGGGCAAAAATCACGATTCTTGTTCCATCATGCAAGAGTTACGACCATATTGTCACCCCTCGAAGAGTGAGTTCGTCATATAGATTACATATTCATACATTTATCATGCATGTACCGGGTTGAAAAGTAGGTTCCCCCGCACAAGCTGTGCTGCAAGTGATTGAAGAAAGGATGAAAGTGAAGAAAGATGTCAGATTAGGCTCATTATCAGATTAAGTTTGAGAGCATCAAAGGTAAAGTAGCTGGACTCAGATCTGCTCGAACAAGTGTTGAGCATCAAATTAAAAGAGAGTGTCTGCACAGTCTTCTGTGGGAACACTGCTTGTTCACATCTAATTGAAGCTGTATCTCTCCTTTTCCGTCATGAACAACAGCAACAATGCCTTCAGTCATCAACTAATGACAACTCTGGTTCTTGTCCAGTTGCACTGTTAAATGTTCATTGCCTCCACATCATCTAATGGAACCCAATGACTACTAGCCTCCTGTACATGGTGCATTAGTTTGCTTTGAAGTTACCCCGATTATGAGCTCAATTCCAGCTCAGCAGCACAAGATGGTCTGAAAAACCATGATTAAACACTGAACTTCAATATGGCAGAGCTCTCTCTACAAAAATCCATTTATGGCTCTGCAAATTGGGAATGCAAGAGGGGATTTATAAGTTGCATATGCTACAAATATTTCTCTCATCAGTTTCAGCACGAAAACCTCTTAGTAGGTTGAAGAGCCAGACCTGGTCTGAAAAATATGAGCAGACATCAAACTTCAACGTGGCAGAGATCTCTCGGTAGAGATCTGTTTGTGGATCCGTAAGTGGGAAATCCAAGAAGGAATACAGTAGTTTCAGATCATCTATGATTTTCCTCCAACAGTGTGAGTATTAAAACGCAAAAGTAAAGAGAAGAGACATGCCTAGACTGAAAAACATGAAGAAGACTGAAACTTCCACAGAGCAGAACTCCCTCTATTGGTGCTTGTTTGTTGCACCGTTCGAGAGGAATCAAAGAAGAAATAGAGGAGATTCATGTCCATCATTTTCTCCCATAGAAGAGATAAGGCATGATTCCACGTGTCGGTGGTGGTGGTGTTGTGCGCTGCCAAGATTACCAAGCTGTTGGAAATCTTTCTAACAATCCTCAACCAACCACAACAACATTGGAATATTGAAATGATGTTGTGAGGATTTGTCAAAAATTGAACAAGCTATGAAGAGAGGAAAGATTGAAGGATCTGCCATGGATTCCAGAACAATGATGAGAGGTGAATCAGGAGATGACTTTGATGATGTGAAACCTTAATTATGGGGTCTAGCTAGGTTTCACGGTAGCATCAATTGCTCAAATGTCTTTGCCAAGATTGACATTCCTCTACCACTTAAGTTTGTCGACCAGCATCTGCCAGATTCCAGAAATTTGCTTGACTCCGACAAATCCCATGTAACCATTATTTTCCAGATGGTTCAATCTGGACAAGAGATGTGTTGTCATGGTGGGGTCCTCGGCCATTTTAGTTAAACAGATGCAAGAGTTTCAAGAGTCGAGCTCAAATTGTGAAAGATGATGTCGTCAATCATTTTCAGAATGACAGGTGATCGGAATTGCTCGGCAAAACATAGATATTGCCAGAGAAGCTGATCCAAGAAGGAGTTAAACTGTCAAGCATTTGTGTTATGGATTTTTGTCATTCTGCATTTTGTTTTGGGATCACATCTCATCCTTCAACGAAACATGCCTTGCTTTTGTCTTTTTGTTGTTTTGAAATCAACAGCTGTTTAACATTTTATTCTGACAAAATATTTTGATCAAACTCCAACATGCGATAAAGGTTGATCAATCCGGAAGATTAAAAGTGTTTTGACTACAGAAATGACTCGATGCTTGAAAATGACATCAGGTGACCAAACAATTTTGAACTCATACCTCTTGAAATTGAACCACACATCATATAGCTAAGTTTTAGCAGTATGCATAATGACATGTAGTGGATTTGGTAGTTATGGACCCATGAATCATGATTCTTATAAGTCCCAATCATTACACTAGATGAGGTCAAAATTTTTGGGTAGGTCGCCCATCACAACGAGACCACTTCATCATATTTTTTCCATCTGGGTAGGTCACCCATTACAATGAGACCACACTTCATATTTTTTCCATTTTTAGGTAGGTCACCCATTACAATGAGACCGCACTTCATATTCTTTCTATTTGGGTAGGTCGCCCATCACAACGAGACCACTTCATCATATTTTTTCCATCTGGGTAGGTCACCCATTACAATGAGACCACACTTCATCTGGGTAGGTCACCTATCACAATGAGACCACACTTCATCTGGGTAGGTCACCTATCACAATGAGACCATCATCTTTTCTGGGTAGGTCACCCAAAGAATGAGACCATTCTCCATCTTTTTTTTTTACCTGGGTAGGTCACCCAAAGAATGAGGCCATTCTTCCCCCTGGGTAGGTCACCCAAAGAATGAGACCACTCTTCCCCCTTTCCACTTGGGTAGGTCACCCATTATAATGAGACCACTTTTTACACATTCTTTTGTTCCAGTTGAATGAGGTCGCTAGATGGGATCTCATGTAGCTTTGGTTAAAGGGAATCTCCATATGGGATTTCAGGTTGACCGAGTTACACACATTCTTTGGTTTTGGTTAAAGAAGGTCGCCAGATGGGATCACAGGATAATAAAAAAAGATAGAAAAAAAAGTTTTTAGATGAAGTGGATATTGAGCAAATAGAAAGACAAGCTTTTCTTTACAAAGCTTACTATGCAAAACATCGAGGATTTTTGCTTCGTAAGCATTGTAAAGAGGGGGCATCTGTTGCTACCCAATTTTTGACCCATGTTTTTGATATATTTTCAAAAAAATCCAAAAATAGAGAAAAACAATGAAAATCCAAAAAATATGTTTTTTAATATATTCTCGCCATTTTAGCATTTTCAGCGTCGTCCAAAAAAAAAGAATTTAAATTTTCAAAAAAAGATTTTCGAACGTGTTCAACTTTTCACGCGTCATTTTTAAAATCATTGATTTTCCGCATTTGAGTCGACGTTGATATTGCTCATTTTCAAAAAAATACAAAAAAACAAGAAAAATCAAATTTTACAAAAAAAATAAAGTTAAGGGACCAATTTTGAAAACTTGGCAATATTTTTTGCCTATAAATACTGGTTTCCAACACTTGCAAGAGGGGGGGCAATTTTGAGAATTGACAGGAGAGACAACACAAAAAAAAAACCTAACCCTAAACCTATCTCACTCAAACAGCCGCTCCCCACCCGGTTTTGATTTTCTTTATTCGAAACCAGTCGCCCCACTCCCATTCACAGATGCAAACCAGCCGGTGGCAGCCCCCTTGATTTGGTTTCTTCTGCCTTCCGCTGGAGACCCATACACTGTCCCCTGCCCCTTCATCACCATTTGCTTTCCTTCCTTCTCGTCAGCTCTCCCACAGCCTCTCTCTCAGCTGCTCATTTTTTTTTCCTTCTCATCTTCAACCTTCAGCCGTGCCTCCATCTTCAGAGCTTTCCCCACTCTTTGAAATCAAACCCAGCAGCCAACCACCACACCACCACAACTCCCTCTTTTTTCCTCTAATTTTCTTCACCCGCCCCAGCTTTCTCTCCTTCATTCGACCTCCAATAGCAGCGGCCGGCTCGCCAAACGCCGGCAGAATTGCCAACAGCCACACAAGACAGCCCCGTCTCCAGCTCTTCCCTCTCAACGGCAGTTCGTCTCCATCAACACAAGCCGCTGCTCCCTCTCCCCTGCGTTTTCCTTTTCCCTCTCCGCCGAACACAAACTCTCAGCCCCCACAGACGGTGCCCAGTTCATCTGCCTCCACCAAGCCACACAGCTGCAGGCGATCTCCTCACTGACCGGACAGCCACCCGATCTCCACCGCAGCTTTAACAGCCACGGACAACAACCGCCAGATCCATCACCAGAAGAAGAACGAAAACAGAGACGAGATCGATCTGAAGAAGGAAAAGAACCAATCTGCTTCTGCAGATCAAAGAGAAGCAGATCTGTAACGGAAAGAAAAATAAAAACCGATTGCTGTTTGTGAGTTTTTTTTGTTGTTGCAGGTGGCGGTGATCTTCACCGCCGGCGAGGAAAAGAAGAGGAAACAGAGACGAGCCGGATCCACCGGTTGCCGGGTTTCTCAGCGGTGGCGCGTGGATCCACGCGCCGCCAGTGGCGGTGGTGCGTGGATCCACGCGCCGGTACTGTTCATACAGCCCCAGAAGTCCTTCCCTGCAATTTCTGGAGTTTTTAGGGACTATTTTGTAATTTTTAAATTAATTAATGTAATTTTTATTTATTTGTTTTGAATTTGTATTTGTATTTGTATTTGTATTTGTATTGTGATGTAAAAGAAAAAGAAAAAGAAAAGAAAAAATAAATAATAAAAAGAAGTTGTGTGTGTGTTTGCATTATTTATTTATATTATTGAATTATTAAAAAAAAGGACAAAAAGAATTAATTGTTAATTTAAATGTGGTTAAATATCTCAAGGACAAATAAAATCAAGTTGTATTTTCCACGAAAATGTAAGAACAAGTTTCTACATATATTCGGGGATTTAATAACTGATTTATTCAAGCCTTAGAATTTAATTAATATTTTAAATTTTCAAATCACATCAGAACACAAAGCAGCTTACCTCAGGTAGGGTGCGTTAGGGGTGCTAATACCTTCCCTAACCACAACCAGTTCCTTATCCGCGATCTCTGACAAGACCAGTACATCAGGTTTTCTAGTAGCCCTCAATGAATTACTAGGTGGCGACTCCAACAAACGAATTCAAAGCAAACGCAACATACGAGAAAAATCGCCAGCCCGATGCCGCGCTTCGGATTTTTTTGGGGTGCGACAGAATGGCGACTCCACTGGGGACGGTACTGTTTCTGACATTATTGGACTAAGCTTTGTGTATTTGATGTGTTTAAGTTTTTGTATTTTTATCTCTTTGTTAATATTTATTTTCATGCATTTTATAGAATTGTCTCATGCATCACCTGTATTTATTTTTTGAGAGCACACACATTAAACTTTAAGTTAGGTGGGGGACTAGCAGCTTACCTTATGACTTGAGTCGAGGTTTAAGTTTGTGTAAACCCCAACTCTTTGTTGAGTGCTTAGACTGGTAATAGTTGGACACGTGCCAACCAATTACCTACTGGGCCCCTATATTGCCTTTACGAGGGCGATCACTGGGACAACAAGAGACCTCTTTTAGAGACCAAGTAGCAAACCTACCCTTTGTCTCACGTAAAATGAATAGAGCATGTCTTTAGGATGTATGTGCTATTGTTTTGCATCCGAGCAAACCCTTCTTGAAGCATCTTGAACTCAAGACTTGTGGGTGACACAATGGCCGTCACTCAGAAATTTTTCATTGTAGAGTTTGGGCAAAAATCACGATTCTTGTTCCATCATGCAAGAGTTACGACCATATTGTCACCCCTCGAAGAGTGAGTTCGTCATATAGATTACATATTCATACATTTATCATGCATGTACCGGGTTGAAAAGTAGGTTCCCCCGCACAAGCTGTGCTGCAAGTGATTGAAGAAAGGATGAAAGTGAAGAAAGATGTCAGATTAGGCTCATTATCAGATTAAGTTTGAGAGCATCAAAGGTAAAGTAGCTGGACTCAGATCTGCTCGAACAAGTGTTGAGCATCAAATTAAAAGAGAGTGTCTGCACAGTCTTCTGTGGGAACACTGCTTGTTCACATCTAATTGAAGCTGTATCTCTCCTTTTCCGTCATGAACAACAGCAACAATGCCTTCAGTCATCAACTAATGACAACTCTGGTTCTTGTCCAGTTGCACTGTTAAATGTTCATTGCCTCCACATCATCTAATGGAACCCAATGACTACTAGCCTCCTGTACATGGTGCATTAGTTTGCTTTGAAGTTACCCCGATTATGAGCTCAATTCCAGCTCAGCAGCACAAGATGGTCTGAAAAACCATGATTAAACACTGAACTTCAATATGGCAGAGCTCTCTCTACAAAAATCCATTTATGGCTCTGCAAATTGGGAATGCAAGAGGGGATTTATAAGTTGCATATGCTACAAATATTTCTCTCATCAGTTTCAGCACGAAAACCTCTTAGTAGGTTGAAGAGCCAGACCTGGTCTGAAAAATATGAGCAGACATCAAACTTCAACGTGGCAGAGATCTCTCGGTAGAGATCTGTTTGTGGATCCGTAAGTGGGAAATCCAAGAAGGAATACAGTAGTTTCAGATCATCTATGATTTTCCTCCAACAGTGTGAGTATTAAAACACAAAAGTAAAGAGAAGAGACATGCCTAGACTGAAAAACATGAAGAAGACTGAAACTTCCACAGAGCAGAACTCCCTCTATTGGTGCTTGTTTGTTGCACCGTTCGAGAGGAATCAAAGAAGAAATAGAGGAGATTCATGTCCATCATTTTCTCCCATAGAAGAGATAAGGCATGATTCCACGTGTCGGTGGTGGTGGTGTTGTGCGCTGCCAAGATTACCAAGCTGTTGGAAATCTTTCTAACAATCCTCAACCAACCACAACAACATTGGAATATTGAAATGATGTTGTGAGGATTTGTCAAAAATTGAACAAGCTATGAAGAGAGGAAAGATTGAAGGATCTGCCATGGATTCCAGAACAATGATGAGAGGTGAATCAGGAGATGACTTTGATGATGTGAAACCTTAATTATGGGGTCTAGCTAGGTTTCACGGTAGCATCAATTGCTCAAATGTCTTTGCCAAGATTGACATTCCTCTACCACTTAAGTTTGTCGACCAGCATCTGCCAGATTCCAGAAATTTGCTTGACTCCGACAAATCCCATGTAACCATTATTTTCCAGATGGTTCAATCTGGACAAGAGATGTGTTGTCATGGTGGGGTCCTCGGCCATTTTAGTTAAACAGATGCAAGAGTTTCAAGAGTCGAGCTCAAATTGTGAAAGATGATGTCGTCAATCATTTTCAGAATGACAGGTGATCGGAATTGCTCGGCAAAACATAGATATTGCCAGAGAAGCTGATCCAAGAAGGAGTTAAACTGTCAAGCATTTGTGTTATGGATTTTTGTCATTCTGCATTTTGTTTTGGGATCACATCTCATCCTTCAACGAAACATGCCTTGCTTTTGTCTTTTTGTTGTTTTGAAATCAACAGCTGTTTAACATTTTATTCTGACAAAATATTTTGATCAAACTCCAACATGCGATAAAGGTTGATCAATCCGGAAGATTAAAAGTGTTTTGACTACAGAAATGACTCGATGCTTGAAAATGACATCAGGTGACCAAACAATTTTGAACTCATACCTCTTGAAATTGAACCACACATCATATAGCTAAGTTTTAGCAGTATGCATAATGACATGTAGTGGATTTGGTAGTTATGGACCCATGAATCATGATTCTTATAAGTCCCAATCATTACACTAGATGAGGTCAAAATTTTTGGGTAGGTCGCCCATCACAACGAGACCACTTCATCATATTTTTTCCATCTGGGTAGGTCACCCATTACAATGAGACCACACTTCATATTTTTTCCATTTTTAGGTAGGTCACCCATTACAATGAGACCGCACTTCATATTCTTTCTATTTGGGTAGGTCGCCCATCACAACGAGACCACTTCATCATATTTTTTCCATCTGGGTAGGTCACCCATTACAATGAGACCACACTTCATCTGGGTAGGTCACCTATCACAATGAGACCACACTTCATCTGGGTAGGTCACCTATCACAATGAGACCATCATCTTTTCTGGGTAGGTCACCCAAAGAATGAGACCATTCTCCATCTTTTTTTTTTACCTGGGTAGGTCACCCAAAGAATGAGGCCATTCTTCCCCCTGGGTAGGTCACCCAAAGAATGAGACCACTCTTCCCCCTTTCCACTTGGGTAGGTCACCCATTATAATGAGACCACTTTTTACACATTCTTTTGTTCCAGTTGAATGAGGTCGCTAGATGGGATCTCATGTAGCTTTGGTTAAAGGGAATCTCCATATGGGATTTCAGGTTGACCGAGTTACACACATTCTTTGGTTTTGGTTAAAGAAGGTCGCCAGATGGGATCACAGGATAATAAAAAAAGATAGAAAAAAAAGTTTTTAGATGAAGTGGATATTGAGCAAATAGAAAGACAAGCTTTTCTTTACAAAGCTTACTATGCAAAACATCGAGGATTTTTGCTTCGTAAGCATTGTAAAGAGGGGGCATCTGTTGCTACCCAATTTTTGACCCATGTTTTTGATATATTTTCAAAAAAATCCAAAAATAGAGAAAAACAATGAAAATCCAAAAAATATGTTTTTTAATATATTCTCGCCATTTTAGCATTTTCAGCGTCGTCCAAAAAAAAAGAATTTAAATTTTCAAAAAAAGATTTTCGAACGTGTTCAACTTTTCACGCGTCATTTTTAAAATCATTGATTTTCCGCATTTGAGTCGACGTTGATATTGCTCATTTTCAAAAAAATACAAAAAAACAAGAAAAATCAAATTTTACAAAAAAAATAAAGTTAAGGGACCAATTTTGAAAACTTGGCAATATTTTTTGCCTATAAATACTGGTTTCCAACACTTGCAAGAGGGGGGGCAATTTTGAGAATTGACAGGAGAGACAACACAAAAAAAAAACCTAACCCTAAACCTATCTCACTCAAACAGCCGCTCCCCACCCGGTTTTGATTTTCTTTATTCGAAACCAGTCGCCCCACTCCCATTCACAGATGCAAACCAGCCGGTGGCAGCCCCCTTGATTTGGTTTCTTCTGCCTTCCGCTGGAGACCCATACACTGTCCCCTGCCCCTTCATCACCATTTGCTTTCCTTCCTTCTCGTCAGCTCTCCCACAGCCTCTCTCTCAGCTGCTCATTTTTTTTTCCTTCTCATCTTCAACCTTCAGCCGTGCCTCCATCTTCAGAGCTTTCCCCACTCTTTGAAATCAAACCCAGCAGCCAACCACCACACCACCACAACTCCCTCTTTTTTCCTCTAATTTTCTTCACCCGCCCCAGCTTTCTCTCCTTCATTCGACCTCCAATAGCAGCGGCCGGCTCGCCAAACGCCGGCAGAATTGCCAACAGCCACACAAGACAGCCCCGTCTCCAGCTCTTCCCTCTCAACGGCAGTTCGTCTCCATCAACACAAGCCGCTGCTCCCTCTCCCCTGCGTTTTCCTTTTCCCTCTCCGCCGAACACAAACTCTCAGCCCCCACAGACGGTGCCCAGTTCATCTGCCTCCACCAAGCCACACAGCTGCAGGCGATCTCCTCACTGACCGGACAGCCACCCGATCTCCACCGCAGCTTTAACAGCCACGGACAACAACCGCCAGATCCATCACCAGAAGAAGAACGAAAACAGAGACGAGATCGATCTGAAGAAGGAAAAGAACCAATCTGCTTCTGCAGATCAAAGAGAAGCAGATCTGTAACGGAAAGAAAAATAAAAACCGATTGCTGTTTGTGAGTTTTTTTTGTTGTTGCAGGTGGCGGTGATCTTCACCGCCGGCGAGGAAAAGAAGAGGAAACAGAGACGAGCCGGATCCACCGGTTGCCGGGTTTCTCAGCGGTGGCGCGTGGATCCACGCGCCGCCAGTGGCGGTGGTGCGTGGATCCACGCACCGGTACTGTTCATACAGCCCCAGAAGTCCTTCCCTGCAATTTCTGGAGTTTTTAGGGACTATTTTGTAATTTTTAAATTAATTAATGTAATTTTTATTTATTTGTTTTGAATTTGTATTTGTATTTGTATTTGTATTTGTATTGTGATGTAAAAGAAAAAGAAAAAGAAAAGAAAAAATAAATAATAAAAAGAAGTTGTGTGTGTGTTTGCATTATTTATTTATATTATTGAATTATTAAAAAAAGGACAAAAAGAATTAATTGTTAATTTAAATGTGGTTAAATATCTCAAGGACAAATAAAATCAAGTTGTATTTTCCACGAAAATGTAAGAACAAGTTTCTACATATATTCGGGGATTTAATAACTGATTTATTCAAGCCTTAGAATTTAATTAATATTTTAAATTTTCAAATCACATCAGAACACAAAGCAGCTTACCTCAGGTAGGGTGCGTTAGGGGTGCTAATACCTTCCCTAACCACAATCAGTTCCTTATCCGCGATCTCTGACAAGACCAGTACATCAGGTTTCCTAGGAGCCCTCAATGAATTACTAGGTGGTGACTCCAACAAACGAATTCAAAGCAAACGCAACATACGAGAAAAATCGCCAGCCCGATGCCGCGCTTCGGATTTTTTTGGGGTGCGACAGCTGTTGCGAAAGCATTGGAACTAACTTCCTCAAGAGAAGATATGTTGAATCCGTCTCTGCAAATATGGTACATTGGGTACTTATTACTGTTAGGTTTGTTGCCATTACATGTGCAACAAATGGTGGCTACAACCATTGACTTTGGTAGCCACCATTGTTGAAGAAAAGATGAAGTTGGCAGCCACCTTTATTGAAAAAGAGATGAGTTTGGCAGCAATCATTGGTGACAAAGGAGCAAGAGGAGTTGTCATTGATGCCTATAAAAGAGGCATGATCTTAGAGAGCAAGGTGTGAGAAGTTAGAGAGCATGTGAGTGCAATAGAGAGGAAGACAGAAAGAGGAGCTGCCGCCATGGGCAGCAGCCCTGCAGTCATTGCAGCTGCAAGAGTAGTGAGTTGAGTAGAGTGGATGTGATCCTCCTCCTCCATGTATTTATTGTATCCTTTTTCTATCTCTAAATGAAATTAACCTCTACCGTGGATGTAGGCAATTTGCCGAACCACGTTAAATATTGTGTGTCAGTGTGCTTCCTCTCCTATGAGCAATTATCAGTACATCACCGGTCAGAATCCCCAACAATTGGTATCAGAGCTGATGGTTTAAAGTGGTGTTTGATTTTTTTCTCAAAAATAAAAGTTGTCAAAATGGTGTTTTGACCATCCCACTGTGTAGAGGAGGAAGAGACGAAGCCACTGGTGAAAACCGTGTCAAAATCGGACATCGGACATGGCCGCACTCTCCATCACTCTCCGGCAAGGCGTCTGCCCACGTGCCACGCGTCTTTTTCACCTAGATGAGTTGACCCGACCCGAATACCAGCTGACCCGACCCATGTGAACAGTAGACATGAACAGTGATGTCATCATGAATAGTAGACATGAACAGTAGCATGCAACTGATGACATCACCCTGATGTAACAATGACATCAGCATTGAATTGACCAAGTCAACATACATGTCAGCATAGTGGGACCCACCTGCCACGTCATCAGCCGCCAGCCGAGCCGAGCCAAACCGAGTTGATCCGAGCCGAATTGAAGCCGAGCCGAGCCGCGAGCCGAGGGATAGGATCCAGTGTAGCTGATCCTACGTGCAACCGGATCTGAGATTGAATCCGAGTCGTTGATCAGGCCAGAATTGTTTTGATCAAATCTTAGCCGTCTGAAGTGCGATTTGGACGATTCAAGACATGTTTCCAGCTAATTTGATCATTCCGGATGCAATGTTACGGTCTGATCGTTAAGATTCGAGACCGAAAATGGCAATGGTGAATTATTAAAGAGAGATTGCCCAATCAGGAGGCATCTGAAGGTCATCATGGTGGTCGATGGAGATGAAGAAGAAGAAGGTGCACATGTTTACCCAATTACATGTGCTGAACTATTAAAAGGGGAAATGTAATGCCTTGATGGAAGGCAAAATTGGGGACACTCTGGACACCCGGTTATGTGGACAATTAGAGGTGTAGAGTGAAAACTGATGAAGACCAATCTTGACGAATCTAAGCACTAGTAGTCTCGCTAGATGTTGAGAAATCATGTATTAAACCTATATATTCCAGATCACTTGTAAAGGAAAGCCACAACAAAGCTAGCAAATGGTTGTATATACGGAGAGACAGTACGATGGATAGATATGGCCTAAGAAGTTCTGTCTAGGAGATTGGGTTTTAAGCGGGACCGTTGTGACCCCTCCAATCTTTCCTGGGAACTTGCTTAGTGGAAGGATTATCCATACGGTACTATTTTCATATATGTGTAACAGTTTGTAATGAAACTAGTGAAGACTAGCAGGAAGACGACACAAAGGGAACAATTGGGTTCCGTATGATCAAGGATCTGATGGAGTGGTGATTTCTCCAAAGAAGTTAGATTCGGTGACTGTAATTTCTCGAGGGAGAATTGATGAAGACCCTGATAATGGAAGAGAAATACAGCAAGGGGATGAAGATTGCGAGGAGTATACCGCAACTTTCTCTTTCTATGTAATCAGTGGCAGTAATCTCTCCCAAGTCCACATGGTGGTAGAGAATCTTGGAGCCACTTGAGTCATCCCAGATGAAGGAGGATGAGACCGCTCCACAATGAGCGAAGACACCTCAGGAGAAGGTGTGAGGGCCATGATATAAGCCCCAGATTCAGACCGCCGCATGACGACGAGCGGAGACACCTCAGGAGAAGGTATGAGGGCCATGAAGGAGCCCCAGTTCAGAACGCCCCAGAGTCGATATGATGGCTAGATATAAGTGGACAGATGGATAGCCAATGAAGTGGCTATGATGAGTATGAAGACAAATGCAAGATTGACTTTCATGGATATTGCCCTCATGCTAAAGATCAATGAGCTAGAAGACATTTGCCTTGGACAATAAGTGTGTGACTTGTGGAGCATTAAGACGCGAGTGCTATGAAGGAGCAGAGGGCATGCGCAGGTTCCGGGAACAAGTTGACTCTTGTCAAGGTGGTGAGCTCGGTGATGGCATTGTAATACTCAGAGTATGAAGACAGATATGGATCAACCTTAATGGGTTGTCCCCATGGTTAAAGGTGGATAGCTACCTGGACTCTTGAGACTAAGAGCGAGAGACTCACGGAGAAGTAAGGCGTGGTTCCTATGGTGGAACAGAGGGCAGGCGCAGCTCCTGGATGAGTAGACTCTTGGAAGAGTGGTGAGCTAGTGATCATATTGAGATACTCAGATAATGACTGTCGCACTTGGAATATCCGTTTGAGGGGGTGTTGTAAGCCTTGGTGTGAGGCTTGATGAATCATTCCAGAGACAAGCGTTAACACTCTTCAGATGTGAAGTGGCAGACCATCTGGTTGTAGTGATCCTTTGGTGTGAGCAAGGGTTTGCTTTGGTGACTCTGGTGATTGAAAGGTTTGGCAAGTACCTGTAAACTTGGCCACAGACGCTCTTAGAATGGTAAACTTGGAAGAGCTGCAAGATGCAAGTTTGTTGCCATTACATGTGCAAAAAATGGTGGCTACAACCATTGACTTTGGTAGCCACCATTGTTGAAGAAGAGATGAAGTTGGCAGCCACCTTTGTTGAAGAAGAGATGAGTTTGGCAGCCACCATTGGTGACAAAGGAGCAAGAGGAGCTGCCATTGATGCCTATAAAAGAGGCATGATCTTAGAGAGCAAGGTGTGAGAAGTTAGAGAGCATGTGAGTGCAATAGAGAGGAAGAGATAAAAAGGAGTTGTTGTCATGGGTAGCAGCCCTGCAGTCATTGCAGCTGCAAGAGTAGTGAGTTGAGTAGAGTGGATGTGATCCTCCTCCTTCATGTATTTATTGTATCCTTTCTCTATCTCTAAATGAAATTAACCTCTCCCGTGGATGTAGGCAATTTGCCAAACCACGTTAAATATTGTGTGTTAGTGTGCTTCCTCTCCTATGAGCAATTATTAGTACATCACCGGTCGGAATTCCCAACAATTACCCCGCCAGGTAATAGACTGTGGTATTACCAAGAACTTGCGAAACAAGGAGTTTTGAGAATCTATGAGTTTGTAGCTTGGATGTGATGTTGTGGTGATGTTTCGACAATAAAAGAGTTGGGATTAAAACATCGGCTATGGAGTTTTGATGTAGTTGGTTTCAGCCAGATTTCCGTGATGATAAATCTCTGTAGGGTTTGTTGATGCTCCTAAAATTGACTTCTATTATGTGCTAAAAAGTCAGAGACAGGTTCTGCTGAAGTTACTGAAGCTATTTTTTGGGGGGATTGCAATTCATTCTCTATGGTGCTATCTGCTCTGTTGGTTTTCTGGAAAAGGCATCAGTTGGGGCAGGCTAGAGTTTTTTTTATTGTTGTATTTCTAGTATGTGTTTTCCCAGGTCTCTTTTGCCTGGCTCTTGTCATTTAACTGATGTATTTTTCAGCTAACCAGTACTTGGGTTGCTGTTTTTGCCTTTTGTAGGCTTTAACTATTTTGCTTCTAAAAAAAAACTAAGAGCTTGAAGTCCAAACTCCAATGCTTCAATTACTTATTAGAGAATAATATAAATCATATCATGAAATCTCATTTAATAGCTTAAGCTATTGAGTTGGGATGATTATTTGACATGGTATTAGAGCCTTGACGACCAAGCGGTCACAAGTTTGAATGTCATCATCCATCATTTATTTGATAAAAATTAAGCATAATGTAACGTGGATTTATGCAAGTTTCAAGCCTAAAGAGCTTTCACTTGAGGGGGTTTGTTAGAGAATAATATAAATCATATAATGGATCCTCATCTAAGAACTTAAACTATTGGGTTGAGATGGTTCTTTGACACCTCTTAATAAAAGCACCAACGACGAGAACTCAAGAAAGGAAAAGAAGGTTTAGAAAAAGTTTCTAGATTTATTTGAGATTTAATTTCTTAATGCTGATGAATGTTCTACATTCACTATATTTAATTTTTTATATCCTTACAATTAAGAGTTGTAATAAAAGGAAAATAATTCTAATCTTATAAATCAGAGATTCTGACCCTTATTGACTTGTAATTGGATTCTGCCGTTGATCCTCTTCATAATGTTAGATAAGGTTGGATAGTAAGGCTTGAAAATAAGATGATTCATCTTCCTAATAATGGATGATCCAAGGGAGTGAAAAACATGTAATTTGAGCGCTCAAATTCTATCAGAATGAAAATAAATGCTTCTGTAAACAAAACTTGTAGTAATTATGTTTATGGATATAAGATTTACAACGTGAAAAATACTCGAAATGTTAAAATTAACGAAAAAAATGTACTGTTTGAAATGTGTAACTCGTGGTTGAAGAAAAACAATAAAAGCACGGAGCCACGAACCCCTTATAAAAGCAGATGACATGCAGCGATAGAAATCATCCATCGTCTCTCTTGAATTCCCTTTTCCTCACAAACAAGAGTTCCCTGCATACAGACTTCCAATGTTCGTATTCTTTTTCCTTCATTGCCTACTTCCATTTTCCTTAATTCAGCTATATATTATGATTAGCATATTCCCCCTCCATCCCATAATGAGAGTCCTTTTCTTATTTACATGTTTCAATATATATATATATATATATATATATATATATATACACAAAGTACAAGAATTCAGCACTGCCATGTAAATTTTACTGCTCTATCTATCTTTGAATACATTTCAAACATATTTTTCCCACTCCATTTATTTTTAAAAGATAATACTCTAGATACAATAGAAGTGTATGAGTTGACATATTATTGAATGCATTTTATTTAATCTGTGTGAAAATCCCAATAAAACTCTCTTTATGGGATGTAAAAACTTAATGATATTAATTTCAAATTAACAATACTAGATTTTGATCATCTTCACGTATATTTTGACAGATGAAACAATTGAAAGGAAATATGAAGCTGTGGATTGTGGTGGCAGCATATCTTTTGTCGACTGTACTGACTCATTGGCAGAAGATCAAACTGGAAGGGACATGATCATCCGCTCTGTCGTGCCAAAAAATGACGATGTTGTTTCTGGTGCAAAGTCCACACAACACATTGTTGGCATAAATAATTTGTGCGTTGACGTGTTTCAGGGATACTACTTTGATGGAAACGTAGTACAGTTGTACCCGTGTAAATCTAACGGAGATGTGAATCAACAATGGAGCTTGGAGAAGAACGGAACCATTCAATCTAAAGGCAAGTGTTTGGCCACAAACGGCACAAGTCCAGGAAGCGATGTATTTATCTCTGACTGCAACAAGGTGAAGGCTAGCGCCACAATTTGGAAAGTGCAAAAGGATGGCTCCATCCTAAACCCCTCCTCGTCACTAGTTTTGACCTCAAAGTCAGGGAAAAGTGGCTCCCTACTCACCTTGGAAACCAATGTTTATGCCTTGGGCCAAGGATGGCGTTTCACCGATGTTTCAAAACCATCACCGAAGTCCATTGTCGGGCTTTGGGACTACTGCTTGGAATTTAACAAATATGTCCCAAAGTTAGCCAAGTGCGTGGAGAACAAGACGGAACAACAATGGAATTTTTACGCAGATGGTTCGATAAGGGTTGATGCAAACACAGATTTGTGCCTAACTAGCAATGGAAATACCAAAGGAAGCTTGGTCGTCGTTGTGTCTTGTAGCCCTGTGTCATCTAACCAACGTTGGACGTTTGGGGACAGCCACGGCAAAGCTTATTTCCCCATTTTGAACGTGAATAATGCTTTGGTGTTGGATGTGAGCTATTCCATTCTAAACCTGTTCGAAATAATTATTTGGGATTTCAACGGAGGAGCTAACCAGGTATGGCGTCTGTCGTAATAATTACTCAGACGCTTCTTTGGCCCTAAAGTCTATCAAGCCAAGGCAATATCTAGCAGCTCAAATAAATGACAACAAATTATTGTTGTCCCTTAAAACTGTATTCCAATATCCATATTATTTTCAATTCCCTCATCCCCCTATGTATGATGTTTGGGTATGCAATATTATTATATAAAATAAATCTTTTGTTAAGAAATAAAGTGTTCCAACTACTTCTCTTGTAGAGGATCTGAGAAGGAGATCTCTGGCTTACGAGTTCATCTTTTTTTTTCATTTTTATTTTTGTTGCATGGGGTTTAAGGACTGGCGAGGGCCTTGTCTAGTTATTGATGTTTGTGGTAGTCCTCTTGCAAGAATTTGTCCTTTTTATATGGAGGTTTTTGCCCTGTGTTTCAGTTATGTATTTAAGGGCTACCATTTTTTTTCTCTCTTCTAAATAGATAATAAAACTATTTTTGGCGATCATAAAAGTGCAAAAATGAAGCAAATCCAAATAGAGACATGTGTACCAGCTGGAGATGACAATGAGGAAGAAGAAGAGGAAAGTGAATATAGAGAGAGCGAGAGGATTGGAGATGACGAGAGACACTATTGTCTTTCTTATAGTTGGTGTTTGGTATTACTGTAATTTTTAAGAATTTTGAATTCTTTTAAGTTTTAAATTAGTTTTCTCTTATTATGATATTTGAATATTAAAAATAAATTTTATAAATTTTAAAAAATAATTTTTACTATATTTCTAAACACGCACCTAGTTTCATTGTATACGTTGTCTATGGCATTTCTTTCTTTTTGCTTTCTTTCTTTATTTTTTTTTTAAAGGAAAGTGAGCTCCTACCTTGGTTTGCTCTCACTCAGAGAGGAGTGTGACGAAAATTTCAGGTAAGTTTCAAAACGTATTCAATTCTTCAACAAATACATTTTGTTTTTACCCTTTTCTTTTATTATCCAAAACTTAAATTGGTAAATACAAATAAATACACTAACAGAATATTTTTATCGGTAAATTATGGTGAATGTTTTTCAACTGAATATGCTCTCGCAGCAATATCCATCAATAAACACCAACGAAAATATTCTCTCAGTTTATATCGAGGGAATTAAGTGAAAAAAAATAAATGAAAAAAAAAACAAAAAAGTACAATAACATATTATTTTTACAAAAATAATTACCGATGAATTTATATTCATTGATAAATCGGTCTATAATATTTAATTTATGACCTGATAAGCGATCCTCCTCTCTCCCTCCCTCATTTCTTTTTCCTCCTTCATTTTTCTCCGCAACAAACAACACATTCCCACCACCCCAAATTTTATCACAAATCAACCTCCATCTACAAATCATGTCACCCCAACACTTAGTTTGTCAAAATCTCTGTTCTGATAGAAACTTTATTGAGGATTCCCTCACTTCAAGTAAGCAAAACTATCTATTTTTGTATTTTTTGTAGTATATATATTTTGTTTGGGTATTTACTTGTTTTATAGTCTTTTCTCATAGAAATGTGTTGTATGAATGTATAATTTGTACATGTTAGGGTTTGTTTGAGATTTTATAAAATTTATATTTGTTTGTAAATTGATGAAATTTAATTTGAATTTCTAACTTAGGTATTTTGTGATGAAATAAATAATATCTTATTTAACAATTCTATTTTATATTTTGTCAATTTTATTGCTGAGTTGAAATTTTTGATAAATGTATAGAAATTTTGAATTTATGTAGATAATTGATAATGAATTAGTTGTACTATTAAAATAGTTCGAATAAGTTTGAGTTAAACCGATTTCTGTTATTTGTTTAGTTTATGTAATTAACTAATACATGTTGTCATTAATATTCTATATAGGTTTGACATAAGTAATTGATGATCGTTCATAGATGTATTAAGATTCACTTGAAGGGTTGTGTAGGATGGATTATTATAATGGGGTTTAGGGTTTTATTGATTACACACTATCTAATCTGAAAAATATTAATGGAGATGATATTAGATGTTCATGTAAGGGGTGTAAAAATAAAAAGTTTCTCAATCTAGATGTTGTAACAATGCATGTTTTATATATATATATATATAAGAAAAAAGGTTTATGGAGAGATATATGTGTTGGCATGCACATGGAGAACCATATATTCCTCACGAGACCATGGTAGAAAGGATGATTGGGCAATATGCATAAAGTTATAGATGACAATAATAATCCTTATAGAAATATGTTATGGATGCAATAAGAATGAATCAAAGTTATGTCGGTCAATTTTCTATAGTAGATGAAAAACCTAATATAGACTCGGCTAGGCTTTTTGATCTTTTCAAAGACTTTGACGAAGCATTATGGGATTGGTACACAAATCACAGTAAATTATCGGACATTGCATAGGTGTTCACCACTCAGTAAAATCATGGGTTATGTGAGGTAGGTCACGACACAATCGTTAAATGGGTGAAAAACATTTTACTTAAAGGGAATAAGATGAAAAAAAAAACTTTTATACTATTAAATCCATAATGAAATCCCTCAACTTAAGATACTATAAAATTGACATGTGTTCAAACTTCTACATATTGTTCTACCATGAAAATACATAGTTGATCATGTGTAGAATATGTAGGCATGCTCATTATAAACCTTAAATTGGCTAAGGAAGGACTCTTGTCGTATATAAAAAACTTAGATACTTACCGGTTATACTTAGATTACAAAAGTTATTCATGTCACCGAATAGTGTTAAGCACATGACATGGCATTATTCACATCATATGGTGGATGGAGTGATGTACACCTTTCTGTTAGTGAAGCCTATAAACATTTTAATAGGGTACACCCTTATTTTTCAGTGGAATCAAGGAGCATGTGTCTTAGGTTATGTATAGACAAATTCAATCCATTCGGGTTATTTGTTACTCTTTATTCTTATTGGTCAGTGTTACTCGCGATTTACAACTTGTCACTAGGGATGAGTAAGAGGCTAAAGTTCATGTTTTTATCTACGTTTATACCCGATCCTAATAATTCGAGTCGAGATATAAATGTTTGTCTTCGTTCATTGATTGATGAGTTGAGGCAATTATAGTCATCCAGGGCTTTGACATATGATATATCGAGGAAACATAATTTTCAAATGAATGTAGCTTTAATGTGGACTATTAATGTTTTTCCTACATATGAAATGGTTTCTAGTTGAAGCACACATGAAAAACTAACATGTTCATACTATACAGAAAATAACAAGGCTTTAATGTTGAGACTTTAATATGCAAGGCTTATATTATTGAAGAGATCGCAAAATTTATCTCGTACTATTTTGAATCTCACATGAGAAAAAGAATCAACATGTTTCATGGCATGATGACTATGGGGAAGTGCCTTTAAGTGAAAACTTGTCAATATTCTTCCATCCTTGACAACCTATACCAAAAAATATTGTGAGGAAAAGATATATGACAGATATAGAATTCAGACAAGCACATAATTATGTGTTGTTTAACTGCGCGATGAATTGAGACTTTTTATTCAGTAAATATAATACTCCATATGTTGTTACTTTCGAACAATTTATCTCTTACATTATCATAAACTGATAGATTGTTGAATTACTCGTAGGCAACATTGTCAATTTCTATTAAGGGATTCTGTTAGAATAATTAAAATACATAAGTCTGACAAGATGCAGATAACAACAATACAAGAAGGCAAAATAGTTTATACTGAAATATGATGACATCTAAGCAATGTGTGAGTTCTTGTCAGGGTTTCTCTACTGAAATAATTGGGCGTCGATGAAAAGATTTATCACACAAAATAATACAAAAGCTTTGAAAAATGTCAGCTATACTCGCTCCTTGAGAGACAGAAATCAGGCTTGGATAGAGCTGGAGCGTTTTTAGCAACTAACAGTCGATGAACTAAAATGAAGACAGCTGAAAATGGAAGACTCAATCGTAAACTAACTTCTTATAGTATAAGTTTTAATACAAAACGCAATACCGAACATGCACTACACCACCCAAGAACTCAATTGAAACCAATTATTAAGTCCATCTTCAAGCAAATCAAAACAGATTGTATAAATCCAGGCTTTTGCAGGAGGCCGTGTGAAACATGTTGCACAGCTTCTGCTTTAATACTGGATAGATCATACGCCAAATCATTGCATCGATCTTTTATGATAGTGGCTGATGTGTTCCTTTCGCTACAACTTCTTTTGCAGTGTGTATTTTATGAGACTGGTGGTTGGGATTTAATGGTGGTATCTAAGGCTGCTTACAGGCTCTGACTGGATTCATTGTGAAATGGTCGCTACTGAATGTGAACGGAAAGGCAGCTCCCAAAATGTGGACCTCCAATAATAATCACGACATAATTGACAAGGTGACAAAATTAAGGTTTTGTCGTGATTATTATTGGAGGTCCAGATTTTGGGAGTTGCATGCTTTTCCGTTCACATTCAGTAGCGACCATTTCACAAATAATCGATCCAGTCAGGGCCTGAAAGCAGCCTTAAAAACCAGCATTAAATCCCAACCACCACACCAGTCTCATAAAATACACTGATGATTTCACACGGCGAGGAAGTTGTGGCGAAAGGGACATCAGCCACTACCATAAGAGATGCAATGATTTGGCATACGATCAATACAGTATCATAGTACTGTTAATTATTCGAGGCATTTTCTTTTACTTTCAATTACAGTCTTCAGTGCTTGATATAAAGACTTTACACTCTGTTAAGAACTCACAATCTAAGTTATTCGATAGGCTTTTCGTTTTTTTTTGTTTTTTTTTGTTTTTTTGGATGATAATCAAGTGGCATTACCCTAAAAGAAATCACAAAAGCACCTTCCAGGAGATGGCTATCGAACAGGCAGCAAGGACAAAAAAAAATAAAATTCAAAGCCAGGCTATAAACTCTCCAGCTCTATCCAAAACTCATTTCCTCTTCAATCTAGTTTGTACATTGTAAGATGCCTTTGGGGCCTTATATAGATCCAGGCTTGTATAATGAAAATTCTTGTTTGTAGACCTTAACCAAAGAGTTAATCTCTGAAGTATAAGATGAAAAGCACTATTTCATTCCAGATCCTTGTCGTGAAACACTGTTATTTTTAGTCATCCAGATCCCTAAAGAATTCCATAAGATAACAATAAAATTGCTCGCAATTGAAATCTCCTTGTCACCAAACGATTCCACTGTAGCAAGATATGATCAACTGAATTTGGCATGCACCCATTTATTTCAGTAGAGAAACCCTGAGAAGAACTCACACATTGCTTAGATATCAGATCTAATTGCCTCTTACACCATCAACATCTCATCATCGAATCTAACTCTGTCAATGTTATTAGCTGGATGAATAAGCCTCATAGCCGTCCCTGGAAGCATCATAATTTGTTCTTCTTTGTTAATAGATTGAAAGCATATTTTGGTTCAATCACCTTCTCCCATATCTTTCGTGAAAGTAATTGCATGGTAGATTGCATGGCTAAACAAGGAGTGCGGAGATCAAGTGAATTTGTTGTCTAGCTTTGACTCCACCATTTTTCTATGGCCTTGCTATTGTGTCTTCTTCCATTATGTATTTGAGTTATTTCTGTTTTGTATCGTAGAGAATTGTTTAGCTTGAGCTCTTTCGGATGGATATTCTATAGTCTTTTCTGCTTTTGTTTATTTTAGACTGCGCTTTATCCTATACATGGTTTTTTGTCATAGTAAGATATTGTGTAGCTTTTGTATTACTACTGCCAGACCTCGGCGCTTAAATAATATACACATCTTTCAAAAAAAAAAATTGCTTAGATATCAGCATAGTCTTGATAGCAAAATCCGGGAATACAAGAACCGTGCTCACAGAGGAAACCAAAGCTTTTCAAAACCAAGGTTGGCAGCTCAGCAATGATTCATAACAAGTAAGAAAGATCATTGCTGGGCTTAAAAACCTCTTTTTGCAAGCTAACAAAGCTGTCCCATCGCTAGAACAGTGTGTGAAAACCAGGCCAGAACAAAAACGGAGTCTTTTTGCAGCAGCTTCTATTTATACGGGCTTACAGGCACCAGGATATGTGCCTAACGCTGGGTGTTTGAGGACAGTCGCGGCAGTGCTGGTTTATTATACCCCATATGATATTTCATTCGTGATGGATGCGACTGATCAGAATCATCCATTTATGCTTTCACCAATCTATCATCTGCCATTACCATGGAGGAGATAACCAGAAATGATTGAGTTTTGTCAGCTGCTGCTTCTTTGCCCATCCAGTACATTGTCATGGTTAATAAACGTGGAGCATGTTGCCTGCACAACATTGTTACACGCTTGCAATACAGGAAAAAATGTTCATGTGAAGGAAGAAATATTGCTTAATACCATTTGTAGATATATTTATAGATTATATAGATAAGATAAAGTTAGCACTTTTAGAGTTGAGAATAATTAGAAGGCTTAACTTTTATTTATATATATAGGACAATATACAATAATAAAGATAGAGATTACAATACTTGGTATTATAAATACAACAATAACTTTAGACTCAAATCTTATTAGATAATTCTACAATTCCATTTCTATATGGGTTTAAAAAATGTTGTTTTTCTATTTTAATTATTTTTCTAATTAATTTTAGATCTTAATTACTCTGTTTAGTATTGAATTCTTTTAATTAGGTTGGTTTTAACCTCTACATTGGTGTGCTTTTTTATATTAGGCCTCAGAGCCAGATTTGCATCACACACTGCATCTTTTATAGAAACTGAAATCTATTTCCCAGGAAACAATACATGTGCCACACATGTTCTCGTGGCTATAAAGTTGTAGTTTGTGGCTTATACGCAGATATTGAAATGAAGCGAAGCATGCCGAGTGGAGTAGAGCGGATATTGAAATTTATTTTTTATTCTGTTGTCAAGAACAATTGATAGGTTGAAGGGTGTGGTGGTAATGCTTTCGTGGTACAGTAAAACAAAATTATGAGAAATTATTAATATTCCTTGAATAGATGAAATATTTTAGATGGTTAAGGATCTACGTATTGCTCAACACTATTTTGATATGGTGAAAATAAAAATCCTTCGTTCTTGTGAACATAAGCATTTAACTAAACCATATTAAGTCTTGTTATATTTCTAATTTCTTTTTTATTATAATAGTCATTAATAATTATTCCATGTTATTTCACAACATAATCCAATTAGCAACATAGAGATGTTTTTAAAATCATTTGGGAAGAAGAGTTAGAATCCATTGTTTTTTTTATGGTATACACTGGTACACTATTTAATAAATAAAAACAAAAATATCATCAATGCGTTGATATTTTTATTTTTAGTCATGTTTATTTTTACGTTTTAAAAATATTTTAAAAAAATTTTAATTTTTTTATTTTTTCTTTACTTTAAATTAATATTTTTTTTTAATGTTTTTAGATTATTTTGATATGTTAATATTAAAAATAATTTTTTAAAAATAAAAAAAATATATATATTATGTTAATACATTTTTAAATGAAAAGCAATCGCAATCATATTTTTAGAGACTAAATACACGGCAAAAACAAACATAACTTTAATGATATATAAATTAACTTTAAAATATCCTTCTCATCAAATAAAAAAAATCACAAATCACTCATTATTAATATTTACATGCATGATAAAGCTTCCGATTAATGGAGTACTGGCTTTAATTCTCAACCTTGTGTTCTTGGCATAGGGCGTCCATTACCTGTATAATAGCGACGACTTTGGTTGGTTAATATAACATTATTGTATGATTACACATCATGTATTAATTATTTTCTAAATTGATGATCTAGCCGAAGAATCGGTTTGTGGCATCCTGATACTGTTTGATTCTGTTAATAAATCAAGTGAAGTCAAAGAATATGGAGCGATTATAATGTTCATTTCTTTGTCAGCATTCTCAAGCAGACTGAGGTCTGGCACCACCTGCATAACGTGAAGATGCCGGAACGGGTAAGCAGGATGGCATTCACCAAGGTGTAAAAACAAATGCAGAAGATTTGCTATATGAAGTTATGAACTGGCATTGAAAGGTTCTTGGATGAATAAAAATTCGTGAGTTTACGATAAATATGTCAGATACCTTGTTTGGATCCGTGAAGGAATTCTCGTCCATTACATTCGAAGAAGTGAGCACGGTTTTTGTTGATCCAGACAATTGTGAGTTGAGCCCCAATCCATCAACTGAAACTTCGAGACTCACGTGCCTGTTCCCAAAATTCACAATCTGAAAATACATTTGCCTGGAAGTAAGAACTTGGCAAAATAATCAAACAGAAACTCTTAAAACTCAGAATTTGCAGAGTGTTCATGTTTGTTGTCGACCAGTGGAATTCGTGGGTAGGACATGACGGCTAGAGATGCTGGTATTAAGGCACTTAAGTTCAAGCAAGTAATTTCCAGACCTTTATTTTCAGGTAAGTTTCACCATCCACTGAGTTTGTCCAGGTAATTGCAGATGCAACAAGTGAAGAGGAATTTGTTTGTAGATTAGCATCAAGCAGAGTTGCTCCACTCGACTCTCTGAAGAATTTCTGCACCCAGTAGCTTGGAGTTCCATAGTGCATTGAGGAGTTGAAGACAATTGCATCTGGATTCCACCTTCATGGAAAAGATTCTTTCAGTGTCAGAGTACCCTCTGATGAAAATGATATTCCTTGCCTGCATGCTTGAATTAATTTTAAGGAATAGCAAGAGACTGGTACCTCCTATCATTGTCATTCACGAAAAGTGGCGCGTAGCTTGCCATCTCCACAATATCACTGCAATGGAGAAATGAAGGCCTCAAGAATTGGAATTTTCATGGTAAGCATAAAAACACAAAAATAAGGACTTTCGTCCATGGCATCAAAATTTGAACCAAAACCATCATGAATGGTGATCTGAGAATCTTTTGAACTCGCTATTTAAAATATTTTCTTTCTAAATATCTCCATCGCCCTCTCCAAAAAGAACAGAAAGGGGGGAGGCATCGAAACTTTGCACCTCGAGCACTGACTTGCATTGATAGCATCTTAAGAGTGCCGGAACAACTATCACAAACCTGTTCTTTTCCAGCCCAATGAGGAATCCAGCTTTAGCAAGTGCTGCTAAAAGACTTCCTGTGCCAGCATCTTTTCCAGTCACAGCATACTCACTCACAAAAGCCTGAAATATAGCAAGTTTCATAGCTACTAATCACATGTTTTTGTCAGTAGGTTGTCAAAAAGCATATTACTCACCTTTGGACCAGAGCGGGATGTGTGATCAAATTGATGAGTCATAGAAAACAGGTGGCTGGCAGATGTATAAATCTAGTTCAAGGAATAAAAAGGGGTTAAAAATATGCACATATGCAATACTGCAAAACAGAATGACAAACAAAACTGTGGTGACAGGATGTTTACATGAAAATCATAGTAATCAGCAGGATGATCCAAAAAATATGAAGACCCATCACAGTTTGAGATTATTTTGATGTCGGGATAGGCACGTTTTATAGCATCGTAGAACTTGAGATAATTTCCTGGTAAAAAGAGCACATAAATTTGAGTTCTGAAACTGGTTTTTCTTCCAGAATCTTGAGTTAAGAATAACATTTGCAGAACTTAAAAGACACTTTTTGTGAAGAGAATCTTTCTCAGCCATAACAATGCAGAACTGAGAGCACGAGACTTTATCATAGAAACTCAACTTTGAAATCAAATAATAGATCATTCGATGCACAAGAACTCTTGAAAGATAAATGCAAAAATGAGTAATACTGCATGAAAAAAATGTCATATCACCTCAAGAACATATCATCTCCTCCTAGAGGGTGACTAGTTCAAATTAGAAGGGCGTGTTGCTTGCTATGGACACAAACCTGATTCTTTCATCTAATGTAAAAAACAGATTCATATAGGCATATCGGAGTTTGTGATCCATGCATGTTCTTGTGTGCACAAACCTCGGTAATTCTTCTTCCAACAGTCCTCGTTCCCAACAGCAACATATTTCAAGTCAAACGGCTCTGGATGCCCCATTGCTGCTCTTACAGAACCCCATTTAGAATCAGAAGCGCCTCTAGCAAACTCAAGACCATCAAGGGCTTCCTGGAATAGATACAAACATTGTTATAACATTATATACATGTTAGTTTAACATGTGATGTAGCTAATTAGTTGGTTATATATGGTATTATTGTATTCATGTAAATACCTATTTATTATTAATAAAGCTTAATTTATCTTTATATTCATATAATATAAGATCAATGAATATAATATTTGATTTATAAATCTAGAATAAAGATAAAGTTCATGGGATAAAAATACTTTGCAAATAAAATTATAAAATTATTATAATTATGGGATTTTTATTGCATCAAAGCATTATTCCTAAAATGTTCATGGTCGATGCTCTCTTAAATATTAGATATTTATTAGAGCCGAAAAGACTAGTATATATTATGTTCTCTCTTTTAAGAAAAAAAAAAAAAAAAAACAATTGTTCTCATAAACTAAAGTATAAAGGATACCTAAAACTAATATGTAGGTACTTGTCATAAGACATGTATAATGAACTAACCTGTATAAGAATTTTATATGGAGAGATCACCTATATCTATTAAAAAGCTCACGTGATGGTTGTGTAAGTGATCCTTAGACTTGAAATCGTTAAGTTATCTTATATAGAAAATGTTATGTCTTGATTATGTTGCATGTTAAATCGAAATATTATTGATGAAAAGATATTAATTTCACTGAAAAATCAGTCACTGAAAGTTAAGTCAAACAACTAATGATTTTTCTAATATTTGAGAGATCATAACATGTTGCTAGAAAAAGCACCTAAACTTCAAATATAAATTAATCAATTATTAAATTGATAATAAATTAAGTTGCTTAATTTATTTAATTCCATTTAATTATAATTTATATTTGGATCAATACATTAGGAACCTAATGGATCACATACATTAAAAACTATTAGTCAGAAATTAAACTGAGATGATTTAATTAAATATGACTTGATTAAAATATGTTTTAGAAATTAAATACTAGAATATAATTAATACAAGGATTATATTTTTAAACCTAGAAAAATCTAAGACTTGATTGAGTTAATTTCTAAAATTGTCCTGAATTATTATATGGATATTATTCAAAGGGAAAATTAATATTTTATCAATTTATAGGGTTTTTTAAATTTTCCTATAAATAGTAAGTCGCGTCTTATATTTGGGAGTGATTATCTGTTAAACAGAAAAACTATATAAGTAATAGAATAAAGAGTTAACACTTTAGGCATAGCAATCCCTCTATTTTAAATAGGAATTTAGAAGATTTTTCATTGGTGGTGTGTATGGATTACCATTAAAAACTGAACAATTGAACAACCTGTGGTTTGTGACAACTCAGCCTTTAAAACACTATTCAAAGTCAAAGAAAATCAAATCTTCAGGCAATAAATTCCTAAACAACTCTAGATCTAGCTAACAGGATTCTAAATACTCCCGAATAATTTTATTTTATTGTTTCCACTACGTGTATGATATTTAAGAAACCAACAAAATAAAAAAGCTCTCGTCTTTCACATCAATGTTAGTAAAATTGTAAGTAGTTTTGTCTGCCCTACTTTTCCTCTTTTGTACCTGCAAGCAGATGGTGGTTTTCAAAACAAATGATATTAGAAACTGATAACGCACCATTAGACGTGCGTGCGTGAGTCTGGAGCTTCAACACTGGTGAATGCTGAACCTTCTTCCATACTAGTCGAAACTCAAAAAGAAAATTTGCTAGCTTATTTCTTTTTATAATCATGAAACTATCAGGTTTAATCACCTCAATTCTCGTATATATCCACTCTATAGTCACAGTGGTTAGGTTTCACTATTGAACTGCTCAATGCTCCTTGTCTTTCATGGCTTAAATTGTGCTCGAGAAAGATATTTATGAAATATTTCCTTATCGAACAAATGCACTTTCACACAGTTTATAAACTGTCATTCATCTGTGTCCTGTTTGCTGTACCATGATCTCCCAGTCACCTCAGCTCTCAAATTCATCCACTCTTTAGTCACGGCTGTTGGGTATAAAGCCTTGTTTGAGGGATATTTTATTTTTCTGGTCATATTGAATAAGTCCTCCAGATTCTGTCTTGTTCTTATTCTCAGTAGGAAATAGTTCAGAAAAAAACCATTTCATTTCTTTCTCCTTTGCATGAAGTTTAAAAAACCTCAGAATTCAACAAAAAGAGAAGACAAAGCTGATTATTTTTGGGCACTAGATTCAAGTGTTGGAAGTTAATCTGTCCACTTTCTGACTTGTATGAGCTTTCATTTTGAAGATATATATTTTTCGTGACAAATATCGTATTTTATGTAACAGATTGAGCAGATCCAGATTCCCTACAGCAGAGATTCAGCAGTGCTTGTGATGTTATTCCGTCAAAAACATCCCTTCTCTTTCTGTGCAGTTTCAACGTCCATGAAGTTGGAGAATGAAGATTAAATAATACTTCAAGGAGCATATCAAACATAAACTCTTGGCCTCATCAGGCTCAGTTCCAATCCTTTTTTGTAGCCTGGACGAGCCATTGATTCCATGCTAGGCATTCTTGCCTGTTCTGTATATGTAAACTTGCCTTTAAGCACTTGTTAAGATTGTATATTCAGTACATCACGTAATTGCCATTATTTTGCTGCTTCAAATCTGTGACCAGGGATCATGCCCTTCACCATTTTCTTGCGAGACTGAAAAAATTGGATTCCATGTGTCCCAAGCCCACTGGACCCACAGACCGCCATCTAACATGGGTTACTTTCAGGCCTTGACTCTAGCCTTCACGAGCTGAGTAGAGGAATAGAACACTATCAAGAATTCAAGATGAAGACTTACTAAGCCCAGCAGACCCATGGTCGCAGAAGCTGGACGTTCAGTAGCTGGACTAGCTTAGATTTGGTGGAAAGTCCAGTTGAACTTGACGATTAAGCATGTCTTTTTGTTTTAACATTATATTATTTACATTAATTCACTTTTCAAAACAAAACAAAACGAAAAAACTATATTATTCAACGCGTTTTGTTTTAGAATAAAAATATTTTTTATTAATAAGAATCAGAGTACAAGTTTAGAAACAAAACTATTTTCACATGATAATTAAAATGAAAATAAATCAAAGAATCGACTAGCTTGATTAAATAAATTTAAATCCTCATCCTTCTAATCCTTCTAATGATTTGAACTTTCAATAAAATTTTACGAAAACTCCCACTTCAGATTTTGTTCATATTAGAATCTAAAATATTGTAAACATGTATATGAATTTAAGCTGTCTTTTACACTATATTAATTTTTATTGGATGTCAAACTCTAAATAAACAAAAATACTCTTCGAACCTTTTATTTATAACCCCAAGAAATAGAGATTTAAAATCTTAATAAACTGTTATGAATATTGTCTTATAGAATAACATCTATTTTAATAAATTCTATACCTAATACAATTGATTTTTATTTTTATTTTTTAATACGATTAAACAACAAATGAAGTCTAATAGATATATTTAATGATACTCAATGGGTGTCTTCACAGCATTCATTAGATTTGTAAAATACAAACCTAATTACCAAACAGGGCCCAGAGGTCAACTCTTTCCAACATCGGTCCACCAAAACAAATATTTATAATCATCACCTGAGAAAAGCGAGCAAAAATAAAATGAAAGACCCTTATGATGCAAAACTTAAACTCTTGACATTATGCTAGACGAATAATTAACCTTGTAAGCGAAAAACCAAGATAACAACATAATTTTTTATAATAATATATTTTTTTATAATAAAACAGTAATAATAATTATTTTTTAAAATATTTTTTTTGTTTGTAAATATATTAATATAATATATTTTACTTTTTATACTAACACATCAAAACAATAAAAAAAAAAACACACAAAAATTTTGAAGTAAAGAAAATTTAATTTTTTAAAAAAACTCTAGTTTAAACATTCCCCCAAGCACCTCCTAAGTTGTATAGTTATATAATAACTGTTATAACCCAATTTTTGATCATTTTATTTTTATTATTTTTATTATTTTATTTATTGAAAAGGATAAAAAAATTGATGAAAAAAAATAAAAACAATAATGATGATGAAATAAATGAAGAATGAATTAAATTTTGGGTTAAGGGCAATATGAATGGAAGTTTTGGGGTTTAATTAAACTTTGGAATTAATCTAATTAAGCTTGAAATTAATTTAATTCATCCAATCAAGGATTTAATTGGAGAATTAATAAGTTTTGAGACTTAATGAAGCTTGGACTTAATTTAATTAATCCAAAAAAGGGTTTAATTGGAGAATTAATAAGTTGTGAGACTTAATTAAGCTTGGACTTAATTTAATTAATCCAATTAAGGGTTTAATTGGAGAATTGATAAGTTTTGAGACTTAATTGAGCTTGGAATTAATTTAATTAATCCAATTAAGGGTTTAATTGGAGAATTGATAAGTTTTGAGACTTAATTGAGCTTGGAATTAATTTAATTAAGGATTTAATTGGAGAATTGATAAGTTTTGAGACTTAATTAAGCTTGGAATTAATTTAATTAATCCAATTAAGGGTTTAATTGGAGAATCGATAAGTTTTGATGCTTAATTGGACTTGGATTTAATTTAATTAATTAAAGCAGGGACTTAATTGAAGAAATATTAAACGTTGGGGTCACAATTGCAAAATTAAAATCCAAGGGCTACATTGAAATTTTCGCGCAAATGCAGGGGGGCAATTACAGTTTAAACCAGGGGCTTAATTACAAAACTTTTAAAACTTCAAGGGCCAAATTGAAAATAACCATTAAACAAAAAAAACGGTGCCGTTTCTCAGCACTGTTCATCTTCTTCAAACTCTTCAGCCGCCGGCCGCCACCATTACTCCTGCAATAACAGTCAATTGATTACCTGGTAACGGTGGAATGCTGTGGCTATAAAGCCGGAGAAAACAAGGAATCATGGGACGAAAAAGAGGGGGGGGATCACAGAAACGAAAGGAAAAAAAAAAGGGAGACACGGACTAAAAGAAAAAGAACTGGGAAGCATACGGAGATGATAACAGAGGAGCAGACAAACATAAGCAAAAAAAAACCAACAGCAACCAGCCTCCATCGTTGCTGTCCCTTGACCTTTGGAACCAGAGGCAAGGGAATAAAACCACAGAAACAGAAGCAAAGGAAGAAACCCAGAGAGAAAGTCCAGAATAATAAAAAGAACGCAAGACCAGAATTGTCATCATCTTCAATTCTTCCAGAAACCAGCCACTGCCATTCTCCAACACAACTGCACCAGCACTGCCAACGCCATCGTCAGCTCATCATCTTCTTCATCCCAGCAGCCACGCCAAGAACCGCTGAGAGGGGAATACAGGGGAGAAAAAACAGAAAGAAAAGGGAAGGGAAAAGACGGAGAGGAGAAGAACACAGGGGCTTCATCATTTCAAAAAGGCAGAGAAAAACTAGAAGAAAAAGACCCCAGCGTTGATCGTCTTCATCATCCCCAAAATCAGTCACCACCAATCCTGCACAGCAGTTTCATTGTCATCGTCTTCATCTGTTTCGGATACCAGGACAAAAAAGCAGAAAAGGCGGAGGGCAAGGCAGCAAAGGAAAGCAGAAGGGAAGAACCTAAGCAGAGGAAGGCCACCGTGACCAGCACCATCGTTGCTACTGCTTTCGGTTTTTCCAGAACCAAGAAAGTAAGCTTCACTTCCCCCACTTTTCATTTTAATTCACTCTCTTTACCTGCACATGCACGCGTGATTTAATTCACGCGTGCTTTATGTTGCCCAGCCGGGTCACTGGCTTGGGCCAGTGACCGGGCTGGGCCAGCTGGGTCCAGCCCAGCCCATGGGGGCTGAGCTGGACCTAGCCCAAAAACAAAAAAAATAATAAAAAATATAAAAATAGAAAAATAGAAAAATAAAAAGCAGAAAAATAAAAAATAAAAAATATGTATGCATGAATAAAAATAATGTAAATTTATTGGTTTATTCACTGACGCCAGAGTCAGGAATAAAAATACCAGTTTAAATTTATATTATTTTTATTCGTTGTATTTTTATTTTTTTTAGCTAAAAAAACTAAAAAATGTGTGCATGCGTAAAAAATAAATTTATTTTTATTTATTTATTCACTGGCGCTAGAATAGGGAATAAAAAAATATATTGATCTAATTTTTGTCGTAGCTATGAATTTTTACCAACGCCAGAGTTGGAATTATTCGAGCTCGAATATTCACTGGCGCCAGAGTCAGGAATATTATAAACAAATTTTCACAACATAAATGAATAAATATTTAGCAATTTAAGACAAAACCAACAATGCAGTCTGCCTTAGGCAGAACGTTTAAGGGGTGATAATATCTTCCCTTTTACGTAACCAATCCCGAGTCATAGAATCTCTGTTGACCAGTTAGGGTTCCTAGTGACCATAATACTAGGTGGCGACTCCTCAAATAAGACATTTTTTTTCTAAAAGAACCGGATGTCAGAATCTGTTCTTTTTCCATAATCGAGAATTATTATTTTATGGGCCGCCGCGATGTCGGGTGCGACAATAACTATACATGAATTTAATGTAATTTATAAAATTATTAATAATTGATAAATGTTTATGGCCACCAAGTAAAATATTTGAAGCAGGACAAGTATAAAGTATTCACAATACACAATATTGCTACTGCTCATTTCTCTACACACTTTACTCATACTCCTCATATTATTTTTTTGTTCTATATATATTATCTTCTTTGAAGAGTTTTTTATTCTGTACAGAAATTTGTGCGGCAAGAAACACCGAGCCTATAGAAAAAAAAAACCCATGTTCAGACTCAGTCACCACAACCCAAGTTGCAGCCTATAGAAAGTCCATTCCTGGCTGAAGTTTTCACAACTTCATCATGATTAATTTATTTTTCTTAAATTGTTGCAGCAAGTTTTCCCTCATTACATGTTTGATTCATATGAAAAGTTAACTAATTAGAATTAATGCTTAACAAGACAAGACCCTCGCCAGTCCTGAAACCCCATGCAACAAAAATAAAAATGAAAAAAAAAGATGAACTCGTAAGCCAGAGATATTGCAACACTTCATTTCTTAACAAAAGATTTATTTATTTTATATAATAATATTGCATGCTCGAACATCACACATAGGGGGATTAGGGAATTGAAAATAATATGGATATTGGAATACAGTTTTAAGGGACAACAATAATTTGTTGTCATTTATTTAAGCTGCTAGATATTGCCTTGGCTTGATAGACTTCAGGGCCAAAGGAGCGTCTGAGTAGTCATTACGACAGACGCCATACCTGGTTAGCTCCTCCGTTGAAATCCCAAATAATTATTTCGAACAGGTTTAGAATGGAATAGCTCACATCCAACACCAAAGCATTATTCACGTTCCAAATGGGGAAATAAGCATTGCCGTGCCCGTGGCTGTCCCCAAACGTCCAACGTTGGTTAGATGACACAGGGCTACAAGAGACAACGACGACCAAGCTTCCTTTGGTATTTCCATCGCTAGTTAGGCACAAATCTGTGTTTGCATCAACCCTTATCGAACCATCGGCGTAAAAATTCCATTTTTGTTCAGTCTTGCTCTCCACGCACTTGGCTAACTTTGGGACATTTTTGTTAAATTCCAAGCAGTAGTCCCAAAGCCCGACAATGGACTTCGGTGATGGTTTTGAAACATCGGCGAAACGCCAACCTTGGCCCAAGGCATAAACATTGGTTTCCAAGGTGAGTAGGGAGCCACTTTTCCCTGACTTTGAGGTCAAAACTAGTGACGAGGAGGGGTGTAGGATGGAGCCATCCTTTTGTACTTTCCAAATTGTGGCGCTAGCCTTCACCCTGTTGCAGTCATAGATAAATACATAGCTTCCTGGACTAGTGCCGTTTGTGGCCAAACACATGCCTTTAGATTGAATGGTTCCGTCCTTCTCCAAGCTCCATTGTTGATTCACATCTCCGTCAGATTTACACGGGTACAACTGTACTACGTTTCCATCAAAGTAGTATCCAAGAAACACGTCAACGCACAAATTATTTATGCCAACAATGTGTTGTGTGGACTTTGCACCAGAAACAACATCGTCATTTTTTGGCACGACAGAGCGGATGATCATGTCCCTCCCAGTTTGATCTTCTGCCAATGAGTCCAAGTTCCCAGCTTCTGTACTCGCCACGAGTACAGTCGACAAAAGATATGCTGCCACCACAATCCACAGCTTCATATTTCCTTTCAATTGTTTCATCTGTCAAAATATACGTGAAGTTGATCAGAATCTATATTTGTTAATTAATAATTATATCATTAAGTTCTTACATCCCATAAAGAGAGTTTTATTGGGATTCTCACACAGATTAAATAAAATGCATTCAATATTATGTCAACTCATACAATTTTATTGTATTTAGAGTATTATCTTTTAAAAATAAATGGAGTGGGAAAAATATGTGTGAAATCTATTCAAAGAGAGATAGAGCAGTAAAATTTATATGGCAGTACTGAATTCTTGTACTTTATATATATATTGAAACATGTAAATAAGAAAAGGACTCTCATTATGGGATGGAGGGGGAATATGCTAATCATAATATATAGCTGAATTAAGGAAAATGGAAGTAGGCAATGAAGGAAAAAGAATACGAACAATGAAAGTCTTGTTTGCGAGGAAAAGGGAATTAAAGAGAGACGAGGGATGATTTCTATCGCTGCAAGTCATCTGCTTTTATAAGGGGATCGTGGCTTCGTGCTTTTAGTGTTTTCTTCAACCACGAGTTACACATTTCAAACAGTACATTTTTTCAACCATGATTGATCAAACGCCAAATCATTGCATCCCTTGTGATAGTGGCTGATATGTTCCTTTCGCTACAACTTCTTTTGATGTGTGTATTTTATGACACTGGTGGTTGCATTTAATGCTGGTATTTGAGGCTGGTTACAGGTTCTAACTGGAGTACTAATTGTGAAATTTTTTTTTTTATATGAGTAAACCCCACCTTTCCAAAAGCGTATTTTATAGGTCCAAGTAAGTGAATAAAATCCTAGCTATCCTAGGTTCTTATAAAAAATATATACCCTAACTCGAACTCAAAATCTGCTATGCAGATCTTAAACCCTTGACCACCACGTTTCGCTTCTTCCGCTTCTTGAGGAGTAATGGTCACTACTGAATGTGAACGGAAAGGCAGCTCCCAAAATGTGGACCTCCAATAATAATCAGGACATAACCTTATAATTGACATGTTGACAAAATTATTAATTTGCCTCAAGGATTAAAATTATTAATTATTAAGGAACATTATTTCAAGTAATAGGCAATAGAGAATAAAACACCAAACATCTGTGGAGACTTTTTCGAACCCATCTTCTTCAAAGTTATTTATTGGCCTCAAGGTGTTACCCTTAATTTTGTCAACATGTCAATTATAAGGTTATTGGAGGTCCACATTTTGGGAGCTGCCTTTCCGTTCACATTCAGTAGCGACCATTTCACAATTAATCCAGTCAGAGCCTGTAAGCAGCATTAAATCCCAACCACATCAGCAAAAGAAGTTGTAGCGAAAGGAAGACATCAGCCACTATCATAAAATTAAGATCGATGCAATGATTTGGGGTATGATCAATCCAGTATTAAAGCAGAAGCTGTGCAGCATGTTTCACGCGGCTTCCTGCAAAAGCCTGGATTTATACAATCTGTTTTGAATTGCTTGAATGGACTTAATTAATAATTGCTTTCAATTGAGTTCTTGGGTGTAGTGCATGTTCGGTATTGCGTTTTTAATTGCGTTTTAAAAATATATTTGCCTTGAAAAAACATGTTTTTTTAGTGTTTTTTTGATGTTATAAAAAAAAAAGCATATATTTGAGTGAAAAACACCACATTTCTGTATTAAAACTTATACTATTCAAAGTTAATTTACGTTTGAGTCTTCCATTTTCAGCTGTCTTTATTTTAGTTCCTCGAGTGTTAGTTGCTAAAACAGACAGGCGATTTACCGAGAGAAATTCATTGAAGAAGTTAATATGAAATCTCAAACTCAATGTGGAAGCAACTGTTAATTATTCGAGGCATTTTCTTATACTTTCAATTCTAGCCTGGCTTTTGGTATTATGTTTTTGGATGATAATCAAGTGACATTACCCTACAAGAAATCACAAAAGCACCTTCCAGGAGATGGCTATCAAACAGGCAACAAGGACAAAAAAAAAAAAACTCAAAGCCAGGCTATAAACTCTCCAGCTCTATCCAAACCTCATTTCCTTCTCTCAAGGAGCGAGTACAGCTGACATTTTTCAAAGCTTTTGTATTATTTTGTGTGATAAATCTTTTCATCGACGCCCATTATTTCAGTAGAGAAACTCTGACAAGAATTCACACATTGCATAGATGTCAGCATCGTCTTGACAGCAAAATCAGGGAATATAAGAACCGTGCTCACAGAGGAAACCAATGTTCATACCTTTGGGTCAAGGTTGGCAGCTAACAAAAATGTCCCGTTGCTCGAACAGTGTGTGAAAGCCACGCCAGAACAAAAACGGAGTCTTTTTGCACCAATATATCTGCTAACCGACCAAAATAAAATTAGAAGCGTCACACCAACACCATCAACTGTCAAGAAAGGAATGTCAACCAATAATATAAGAGAAGCATTAAAGTGGCATATGTGTACAGTATTGAAGTTGCAATAGTGTGATGGGAATCAACAAAGGAAAAGGAAAGGGAAGGTTTCAAAAAAATTCTCAGATTTATTCGAAATTTTATTTCTTAATGCTCATGAATATATTAACTCGGCATACTTTGGCTAACTAGAAAAAGAAAAAGTTGTGTTTGTGTATAAAGACAGAGAGAAAAAGGAAAGAAAAAAAAGAGAAAATTCTTTACCAAACTGAAAACTAAAATAGTGAGAGTCTTAAAAATCTAGTTTGTACATTATAAGATGCTTTCGGGGCTCTATATAGATCCAGACTTGTATAATGAAAATTCTTGTTTGTAGACTTAACCAAAGAGTTAAACCCTGAAGTATAAGATGAAAATTACTATTTTATTTTGGATCCTTGTTCTAAAACACTATATTTTTTTCTATTCACCCAGATCCCCCAAAGAATTCCATAAGACAATGATAAAATCTCTCGCCACAAAAGTCTCCCTGTCACCAAATGATCCCACTGCAGCAAGACATGATCAATTGAATTTGGCACGCACCACAGGATCTTAAGCCAATTCATAAATCAACTCCATAGTTTCCATGGCTTTAAACAATGTAGGAACTGTTGAATAATATTTATGTAGTTTTATTTATTAAGGATAGAATAATACCTTCAGTTTAACCTATATATACTTTATTTGTATTTAGGTTAAGCCAATGAACTCATAATATACAGATTGTTCAGAATTCTAGTCTTTATTTTTGTATTTGATCTTAATTATTTCAACATGGTATCAGAGTTGGTTTTGTAAAACGAAGCTTAATCCCGAATACAATTTCGCGGATCCAATTTTTTTTGGAGTGATATTTTGTCTTTCGTTTCTGCAAAAAATTTGGTATTTCATCTTCCCTTCAGCCTCTGTAATTTGATATTTGTGTTCAATTTCTGTAATTATTTTGGTATTTCATCTTCCCATTAGTTTCTACAATTTGATAGTTGCATTCAGTTTTTGCAATTATTTTGGTATTTCGTCAAGAAGATATTTGTTTAGTTTATGCAATCTCTATTCAGTTTCTACAAATTAGTATTTAGTTTTCCGCTACTCTTGTATTCTAGTTCTTTGTGACTGTTGATTATGGCTACTGAAAGAGATGAGTCGCTTCAGTCTGTAAGACTCAAATCTTATTAGATAATTCTACAATTTCATTTCTATATGGGTTTAAAAGATGTTGTTTTGCTATTTTAATTATTTATCTAGTTAATTTTAAATCTTAATTACTCTGTTTAGTATTGAATTCTTTTAATTAGGTTGGTTTTAACCTCTACATTGGTGTGCTTTTTTATATTTGGCCCCAGAGCCAGATTTGCATCACACACTGCATCTTTTATAGAAACTGAAATCTATTTCCCAGGAAACAATACATGTGCCACACATGTTCTCGTGGCTATAAAGTTGTAGTTTGTGGCTTATATGCAGATATTGAAATGAAGCGAAGCATACCGAGTGGAGTAGAGCAGATATTGAAATTTATTTTTTATTATGTTGTCGGGAACAATTAATAGGTTGAAGGGTGTGGCGGTAATGTTTTCGCGATAAGTAAAACAAAATTATGAGAAATTATTAATATTCCTTGAATAGGTAAGATTTTTTAGATGGTTAAGGATCTACATATCGCTCAACACTATTTTGATATAGTGAAAATAAAAATCCTTCGTTCTTGTAAACATAAGCATTTAACTGAGCCATATTAAGTCTTGTGTTATTTCTAATTTCTTTTTTATTATAATATTCATTAATAATTATTACATGTTATTTCACAACAAAAACCAATTGGCAACATGGAGCTATGTTTTTAAAATCATTCGGGAAGAAGAGTTAGAATCCATTGTTTTTGTGCTATACACTGGTACACCATTTAAAAAAAAAAAAACAAAAACAAAAATACCATTGATGCATTAATGTTTTTACTTTCAGTTTTATTATTATTTGTGCTTCAAAAATATTTTTTTAAAAAAAAAATAATATATATTTTTTTATATTTTTAAATTATTTTGATGATTGATGTTAAAAATAATTTTTTTAAAATATATATATATATATATATATATATATTATTTTGATACATTTCTGAATGAAAAACAAACGAACCACATTTTCCAAGACTAAATACACCGCAAAAACAAACATAATTTTCATCGTGATTGATATATAAATTAACTTTAAAATACCCATATCATCAAATAAAAAAAAATCACAAATCACTCATTATTAATATTTACATGCATGATAGAGCTTCCGAATGGAGTACTGGCTTTAATTCTCAACCTTGTGTTCTTGGCATAGGGCGTCCATTACCCGTATAATAGCGATGACTTTGGTTGGTTAATATAACATTATTGTATGATCACACATCATGTATTAATTATTTTCTAAATTGATGATCCAGCCGAAGAATCGGTTTGTGGCATCCTGATAGTGTTTGATTCTGTTAATAAATCAAGTGAAGTCAAAGAATATGGAGCGATTATAATGTTCATGTCTTTGTCAGCATTCTCAAGCAGACTGAGGTCTGGCACCACCTGCATAACGTGAAGATGCCGGAACGGGTAAGCAGGATGGCATTCACCAAGGTGTAAAAACAAATGTAGAAGATTTGCTATATGAGGTTATGAACTGGCATTGAAAGGTTCTTGGATGAGTAAAAATTCGTGAGTTTACGATAAATATGTCAGATACCTTGTTTGGATCCGTGAAGGAATTCTCGTCCATTACATTCGAAGAAGTGAGGACAGTTTTTGTTGATCCAGACAATTGCGAGTTGAGCCCCAATCCATCAACTGAAACTTCGAGACTCACGTGCCTGTTCCCAAAATTCACAATCTGAAAATACATTTGCCTGGAAGTAAGAACTTGGCAAAATAATCAAACAGAAACTCTTAAAACTCAGAATTTACAGAGTGTTCATGTTTGTTGTCGACCAGTGGAATTCGTGGGTAGGACATGACGGCTAGAGATGCTGGTATTATAAGGCACTTAAGTTCAAGCAAGTAATTTCCAGACCTTTATTTTCAGGTAAGTTTCACCATCCACTGAGTTTGTCCAGGTAATTGCAGATGCAACAAGTGAAGAGGAATTTGTTTGTAGATTAGCATCAAGCAGAGTTGCTCCACTCGACTCTCTGAAGAATTTCTGCACCCAGTAGCTTGGAGTTCCATAGTGCATTGAGGAGTTGAAGACAATTGCATCTGGATTCCACCTTCATGGAAAAGATTCTTTCAGTGTCAGAGCACCCTCTGATGAAAATGATATTCCTTGCCAGCATGCTTGAATTAATTTTAAGGAATAGCAAGAGACTGGTACCTCCTATCATTGTCATTCACGAAAAGTGGCGCGTAGCTTGCCATCTCCACAATATCACTGCAATGGAGAAATGAAGGCCTCAAAAATTGGAATTTTCAAGGTAAGCATAAAAACACAAAAATAAGGACTTTCGTCCATGGCATCAAAATTTGAACCAAAACCATCATGAATGGTGATCTGAGAATCTTTTGAACTCGCTATTTAAAATATTTTCTTTCTAAATTTCTCCATCACCCTCTCCAAAAAGAACAGAAAGGGGGGAGGCATCGAAACCATGCACCTCGAGCACTGACTTGCACATTGATAGCATCTTAAGAGTGCCGGAACAACTATCACAAACCTGTTCTTTTCCAGCCCAATGAGGAATCCAGCTTCAGCAAGTGCTGCTAAAAGACTTCCTGTGCCAGCATCTTTTCCAGTCACAGCATACTCACTCACAAAAGCCTGAAATATAGCAAGTTTCATAGCTACTAATCACATGTTTTTGTCAGTAGGTTGTCAAAAAGCATATTACTCACCTTTGGACCAGAGCGGGATGTGTGATCAAATTGATGAGTCATAGAAAACAGGTGGCTGGCAGATGTATAAATCTAGTTCAAGGAATAAAAAGGGGTTAAAAATATGCACATATGCAATACTGCAAAACAGAATGACAAACAAAACTGTGGTGACAGGATGTTTACATGAAAATCATAGTAATCAGCAGGATGATCCAAAAAATATGAAGACCCATCACAGTTTGAGATTATTTTGATGTCGGGATAGGCACGTTTTATAGCATCGTAGAACTTGAGATAATTTCCTGGTAAAAAGAGCACATAAATTTGAGTTCTGAAACTGGTTTTTCTTCCAGAATCTTGAGTTAAGAATAACATTTGCAGAACTTAAAAGACACTTTTTGTGAAGAGAATCTTTCTCAGCCATAACAATGCAGAACTGAGAGCACGAGACTTTATCATAGAAACTCAACTTTGAAATCAAATAATAGATCATTCGATGCACAAGAACTCTTGAAAGATAAATGCAAAAATGAGTAATACTGCATGAAAAAAATGTCATATCACCTCAAGAACATATCATCTCCTCCTAGAGGGTGACTAGTTCAAATTAGAAGGGCGTGTTGCTTGCTATGGACACAAACCTGATTCTTTCATCTAATGTAAAAAACAGATTCATATAGGCATATCGGAGTTTGTGATCCATGCATGTTCTTGTGTGCACAAACCTCGGTAATTCTTCTTCCAACAGTCCTCGTTCCCAACAGCAACATATTTCAAGTCAAACGGCTCTGGATGCCCCATTGCTGCTCTTACAGAACCCCATTTAGAATCAGAAGCGCCTCTAGCAAACTCAAGACCATCAAGGGCTTCCTGGAATAGATACAAACATTGTTATAACATTATATACATGTTAGTTTAACATGTGATGTAGCTAATTAGTTGGTTATATATGGTATTATTGTATTCATGTAAATACCTATTTATTATTAATAAAGCTTAATTTATCTTTATATTCATATAATATAAGATCAATGAATATAATATTTGATTTATAAATCTAGAATAAAGATAAAGTTCATGGGATAAAAATACTTTGCAAATAAAATTATAAAATTATTATAATTATGGGATTTTTATTGCATCAAAGCATTATTCCTAAAATGTTCATGGTCGATGCTCTCTTAAATATTAGATATTTATTAGAGCCGAAAAGACTAGTATATATTATGTTCTCTCTTTTATGAAAAAAAAAAAAAACAATTGTTCTCATAAACTAAAGTATAAAGGATACCTAAAACTAATATGTAGGTACTTGTCATAAGACATGTATAATGAACTAACCTGTATAAGAATTCTATATGGAGAGATCACCTATATCTATTAAAAAGCTCACGTGATGGTTGTGTAAGTGATCCTTAGACTTGAAATCGTTAAGTTATCTTATATAGAAAATGTTATGTCTTGATTATGTTGCATGTTAAATCGGAATATTATTGATGAAAAGATATTAATTTCACTGAAAAATCAGTCACTGAAAGTTAAGTCAAACAACTAATGATTTTTCTAATATTTGAGAGATCATAACATGTTGCTAGAAAAAGCACCTAAACTTCAAATATAAATTAATCAATTATTAAATTGATAATAAATTAAGTTGCTTAATTTATTTAATTCCATTTAATTATAATTTATATTTGGATCAATACATTAGGAACCTAATGAATCACATACATTAAAAACTATTAGTCAGAAATTAAACTGAGATGATTTAATTAAATATGACTTGATTAAAATATGTTTTAGAAATTAAATACTAGAATATAATTAATACAAGGATTATATTTTTAGACCTAGAAAAATCTAAGACTTGATTGAGTTAATTTCTAAAATTGTCCTGAATTAATATATGGATATTATTCAGAGGGTAAATTCATATTTTATCAATTTATAGGGTTTTTTAAATTTTCCTATAAATAGTAAGTCGCGTCTTATATTTGGGAGTGATTATCTGTTAAACAGAAAGACTATATAAGTAATAGAATAAAGAGTTAACACTTTAGGCATAGCAATCCCTCTATTTTAAATAGGAATTTAGGAGATTTTTCATTGGTGGTGTGTGTGGATTACCATTAAAAACTGAACAATTGAACAACCTGTGGTTTGTGACAACTCAGCCTTTAAAACATTATTCAAAGTCAAAGAAAATCAGATCTTCAGGCAATAAATTCCTAAACAACTCTAGATCTAGCTAACAGGATCCTAAATACTCCCGAATAATTTTATTTTATTGTTCCACTACGTGTATGATATTTAAGAAACCAACAATAAAATAAAAAAGCTCTCGTCTTTCACATCAATGTTAGTAAAATTGTAAGTAGTTTTGTCTGCCCTACTTTTCCCCTTTTGTACCTGCAAGCAGATGGTGGTTTTCAAAACAAATGATATTAGAAACTGATAACGCACCATTAGACGTGCGTGCGTGAGTCTGGAGCTTCAACACTGGTGAATGCTGAACCTTCTTCCATACTAGTCGAAACTCAAAAAGAAAATTTGCTAGCTTATTTCTTTTTATAATCATGAAACTATCAGGTTTAATCACCTCAATTCTCGTATATATCCACTCTATAGTCACAGTGGTTAGGTTTCACTATTGAACTGCTCAATGCTCCTTGTCTTTCATGGCTTAAATTGTGCTCGAGAAAGATATTTATGAAATATTTCCTTATCGAACAAATGCACTTTCACACAGTTTATAAACTGTCATTCATCTGTGTCCTGTTTGCTGTACCATGATCTCCCAGTCACCTCAGCTCTCAAATTCATCCACTCTTTAGTCACGGCTGTTGGGTATAAAGCCTTGTTTGAGGGATATTTTATTTTTCTGGTCATATTGAATAAGTCCTCCAGATTCTGTCTTGTTCTTATTCTCAGTAGGAAATAGTTCAGAAAAAAACCATTTCATTTCTTTCTCCTTTGCATGAAGTTTAAAAAACCTCAGAATTCAACAAAAAGAGAAGACAAAGCTGATTATTTTTGGGCACTAGATTCAAGTGTTGGAAGTTAATCTGTCCACTTTCTGACTTGTATGAGCTTTCATTTTGAAGATATATATTTTTCGTGACAAATATCGTATTTTATGTAACAGATTGAGCAGATCCAGATTCCCTACAGCAGAGATTCAGCAGTGCTTGTGATGTTATTCCGTCAAAAACATCCCTTCTCTTTCTGTGCAGTTTCAACGTCCATGAAGTTGGAGAATGAAGATTAAATAATACTTCAAGGAGCATATCAAACATAAACTCTTGGCCTCATCAGGCTCAGTTCCAATCCTTTTTTGTAGCCTGGACGAGCCATTGATTCCATGCTAGGCATTCTTGCCTGTTCTGTATATGTAAACTTGCCTTTAAGCACTTGTTAAGATTGTATATTCAGTACATCACGTAATTGCCATTATTTTGCTGCTTCAAATCTGTGACCAGGGATCATGCCCTTCACCATTTTCTTGCGAGACTGAAAAAATTGGATTCCATGTGTCCCAAGCCCACTGGACCCACAGACCGCCATCTAACATGGGTTACTTTCAGGCCTTGACTCTAGCCTTCACGAGCTGAGTAGAGGAATAGAACACTATCAAGAATTCAAGATGAAGACTTACTAAGCCCAGCAGACCCATGGTCGCAGAAGCTGGACGTTCAGTAGCTGGACTAGCTTAGATTTGGTGGAAAGTCCAGTTGAACTTGACGATTAAGCATGTCTTTTTGTTTTAACATTATATTATTTACATTAATTCACTTTTCAAAACAAAACAAAACGAAAAAACTATATTATTCAACGCGTTTTGTTTTAGAATAAAAATATTTTTTATTAATAAGAATCAGAGTACAAGTTTAGAAACAAAACTATTTTCACATGATAATTAAAATGAAAATAAATCAAAGAATCGACTAGCTTGATTAAATAAATTTAAATCCTCATCCTTCTAATCCTTCTAATGATTTGAACTTTCAATAAAATTTTACGAAAACTCCCACTTCAGATTTTGTTCATATTAGAATCTAAAATATTGTAAACATGTATATGAATTTAAGCTGTCTTTTACACTATATTAATTTTTATTGGATGTCAAACTCTAAATAAACAAAAATACTCTTCGAACCTTTTATTTATAACCCCAAGAAATAGAGATTTAAAATCTTAATAAACTGTTATGAATATTGTCTTATAGAATAACATCTATTTTAATAAATTCTATACCTAATACAATTGATTTTTATTTTTATTTTTTAATACGATTAAACAACAAATGAAGTCTAATAGATATATTTAATGATACTCAATGGGTGTCTTCACAGCATTCATTAGATTTGTAAAATACAAACCTAATTACCAAACAGGGCCCAGAGGTCAACTCTTTCCAACATCGGTCCACCAAAACAAATATTTATAATCATCACCTGAGAAAAGCGAGCAAAAATAAAATGAAAGACCCTTATGATGCAAAACTTAAACTCTTGACATTATGCTAGACGAATAATTAACCTTGTAAGCGAAAAACCAAGATAACAACATAATTTTTTATAATAATATATTTTTTTATAATAAAACAGTAATAATAATTATTTTTTAAAATATTTTTTTTGTTTGTAAATATATTAATATAATATATTTTACTTTTTATACTAACACATCAAAACAATAAAAAAAAAAACACACAAAAATTTTGAAGTAAAGAAAATTTAATTTTTTAAAAAAACTCTAGTTTAAACATTCCCCCAAGCACCTCCTAAGTTGTATAGTTATATAATAACTGTTATAACCCAATTTTTGATCATTTTATTTTTATTATTTTTATTATTTTATTTATTGAAAAGGATAAAAAAATTGATGAAAAAAAATAAAAACAATAATGATGATGAAATAAATGAAGAATGAATTAAATTTTGGGTTAAGGGCAATATGAATGGAAGTTTTGGGGTTTAATTAAACTTTGGAATTAATCTAATTAAGCTTGAAATTAATTTAATTCATCCAATCAAGGATTTAATTGGAGAATTAATAAGTTTTGAGACTTAATGAAGCTTGGACTTAATTTAATTAATCCAAAAAAGGGTTTAATTGGAGAATTAATAAGTTGTGAGACTTAATTAAGCTTGGACTTAATTTAATTAATCCAATTAAGGGTTTAATTGGAGAATTGATAAGTTTTGAGACTTAATTGAGCTTGGAATTAATTTAATTAATCCAATTAAGGGTTTAATTGGAGAATTGATAAGTTTTGAGACTTAATTGAGCTTGGAATTAATTTAATTAAGGATTTAATTGGAGAATTGATAAGTTTTGAGACTTAATTAAGCTTGGAATTAATTTAATTAATCCAATTAAGGGTTTAATTGGAGAATCGATAAGTTTTGATGCTTAATTGGACTTGGATTTAATTTAATTAATTAAAGCAGGGACTTAATTGAAGAAATATTAAACGTTGGGGTCACAATTGCAAAATTAAAATCCAAGGGCTACATTGAAATTTTCGCGCAAATGCAGGGGGGCAATTACAGTTTAAACCAGGGGCTTAATTACAAAACTTTTAAAACTTCAAGGGCCAAATTGAAAATAACCATTAAACAAAAAAAACGGTGCCGTTTCTCAGCACTGTTCATCTTCTTCAAACTCTTCAGCCGCCGGCCGCCACCATTACTCCTGCAATAACAGTCAATTGATTACCTGGTAACGGTGGAATGCTGTGGCTATAAAGCCGGAGAAAACAAGGAATCATGGGACGAAAAAGAGGGGGGGGATCACAGAAACGAAAGGAAAAAAAAAAGGGAGACACGGACTAAAAGAAAAAGAACTGGGAAGCATACGGAGATGATAACAGAGGAGCAGACAAACATAAGCAAAAAAAAACCAACAGCAACCAGCCTCCATCGTTGCTGTCCCTTGACCTTTGGAACCAGAGGCAAGGGAATAAAACCACAGAAACAGAAGCAAAGGAAGAAACCCAGAGAGAAAGTCCAGAATAATAAAAAGAACGCAAGACCAGAATTGTCATCATCTTCAATTCTTCCAGAAACCAGCCACTGCCATTCTCCAACACAACTGCACCAGCACTGCCAACGCCATCGTCAGCTCATCATCTTCTTCATCCCAGCAGCCACGCCAAGAACCGCTGAGAGGGGAATACAGGGGAGAAAAAACAGAAAGAAAAGGGAAGGGAAAAGACGGAGAGGAGAAGAACACAGGGGCTTCATCATTTCAAAAAGGCAGAGAAAAACTAGAAGAAAAAGACCCCAGCGTTGATCGTCTTCATCATCCCCAAAATCAGTCACCACCAATCCTGCACAGCAGTTTCATTGTCATCGTCTTCATCTGTTTCGGATACCAGGACAAAAAAGCAGAAAAGGCGGAGGGCAAGGCAGCAAAGGAAAGCAGAAGGGAAGAACCTAAGCAGAGGAAGGCCACCGTGACCAGCACCATCGTTGCTACTGCTTTCGGTTTTTCCAGAACCAAGAAAGTAAGCTTCACTTCCCCCACTTTTCATTTTAATTCACTCTCTTTACCTGCACATGCACGCGTGATTTAATTCACGCGTGCTTTATGTTGCCCAGCCGGGTCACTGGCTTGGGCCAGTGACCGGGCTGGGCCAGCTGGGTCCAGCCCAGCCCATGGGGGCTGAGCTGGACCCAGCCCAAAAATAAAAAAATAATAAAAAATAGAAAAATAAAAAGCAGAAAAATAAAAAATAAAAAATATGTATGCATGAATAAAAATAATGTAAATTTATTGGTTTATTCACTGACGCCAGAGTCAGGAATAAAAATACCAGTTTAAATTTATATTATTTTTATTCGTTGTATTTTTATTTTTTTTAGCTAAAAAAACTAAAAAATGTGTGCATGCGTACAAAATAAATTTATTTTTATTTATTTATTCACTGGCGCTAGAATAGGGAATAAAAAAATATATTGATCTAATTTTTGTCGTAGCTATGAATTTTTACCAACGCCAGAGTTGGAATTATTCGAGCTCGAATATTCACTGGCGCCAGAGTCAGGAATATTATAAACAAATTTTCACAACATAAATTAATAAATATTTAGCAATTTAAGACAAAACCAACAATGCAGTCTGCCTTAGGCAGAACGTTTAAGGGGTGATAATATCTTCCCTTTTACGTAACCAATCCCGAGTCATAGAATCTCTGTTGACCAGTTAGGGTTCCTAGTGACCATAATACTAGGTGGCGACTCCTCAAACAAGACATTTTTTTTCTAAAAGAACCGGATGCCAGAATCTGTTCTTTTTCCATAATCGAGAATTATTATTTTATGGGCCGCCGCGATGTCGGGTACGACAATAACTATACATGAATTTAATGTAATTTATAAAATTATTAATAATTGATAAATGTTTATGGCCACCAAGTAAAATATTTGAAGCAGGACAAGTATAAAGTATTCACAATACACAATATTGCTACTGCTCATTTCTCTACACACTTTACTCATACTCCTCATATTATTTTTTTGTTCTATATATATTATCTTCTTTGAAGAGTTTTTTATTCTGTACAGAAATTTGTGCGGCAAGAAACACCGAGCCTATAGAAAAAAAAAAACCCATGTTCAGACTCAGTCACCACAACCCAAGTTGCAGCCTATAGAAAGTCCATTCCTGGCTGAAGTTTTCACAACTTCATCATGATTAATTTATTTTTCTTAAATTGTTGCAGCAAGTTTTCCCTCATTACATGTTTGATTCATATGAAAAGTTAACTAATTAGAATTAATGCTTAACAAGACAAGACCCTCGCCAGTCCTGAAACCCCATGCAACAAAAATAAAAATGAAAAAAAAAGATGAACTCGTAAGCCAGAGATATTGCAACACTTCATTTCTTAACAAAAGATTTATTTATTTTATATAATAATATTGCATGCTCGAACATCACACATAGGGGGATTAGGGAATTGAAAATAATATGGATATTGGAATACAGTTTTAAGGGACAACAATAATTTGTTGTCATTTATTTAAGCTGCTAGATATTGCCTTGGCTTGATAGACTTCAGGGCCAAAGGAGCGTCTGAGTAGTCATTACGACAGACGCCATACCTGGTTAGCTCCTCCGTTGAAATCCCAAATAATTATTTCGAACAGGTTTAGAATGGAATAGCTCACATCCAACACCAAAGCATTATTCACGTTCCAAATGGGGAAATAAGCATTGCCGTGCCCGTGGCTGTCCCCAAACGTCCAACGTTGGTTAGATGACACAGGGCTACAAGAGACAACGACGACCAAGCTTCCTTTGGTATTTCCATCGCTAGTTAGGCACAAATCTGTGTTTGCATCAACCCTTATCGAACCATCGGCGTAAAAATTCCATTTTTGTTCAGTCTTGCTCTCCACGCACTTGGCTAACTTTGGGACATTTTTGTTAAATTCCAAGCAGTAGTCCCAAAGCCCGACAATGGACTTCGGTGATGGTTTTGAAACATCGGCGAAACGCCAACCTTGGCCCAAGGCATAAACATTGGTTTCCAAGGTGAGTAGGGAGCCACTTTTCCCTGACTTTGAGGTCAAAACTAGTGACGAGGAGGGGTGTAGGATGGAGCCATCCTTTTGTACTTTCCAAATTGTGGCGCTAGCCTTCACCTTGTTGCAGTCATAGATAAATACATAGCTTCCTGGACTAGTGCCGTTTGTGGCCAAACACATGCCTTTAGATTGAATGGTTCCGTCCTTCTCCAAGCTCCATTGTTGATTCACATCTCCGTCAGATTTACACGGGTACAACTGTACTACGTTTCCATCAAAGTAGTATCCAAGAAACACGTCAACGCACAAATTATTTATGCCAACAATGTGTTGTGTGGACTTTGCACCAGAAACAACATCGTTATTTTTTGGCACGACAGAGCGGATGATCATGTCCCTCCCAGTTTGATCTTCTGCCAATGAGTCCATGTTCCCAGCTTCTGTACTCGCCACGAGTACAGTCGACAAAAGATATGCTGCCACCACAATCCACAGCTTCATATTTCCTTTCAATTGTTTCATCTGTCAAAATATACGTGAAGTTGATCAGAATCTATATTTGTTAATTAATAATTATATCATTAAGTTCTTACATCCCATAAAGAGAGTTTTATTGGGATTCTCACACAGATTAAATAAAATGCATTCAATATTATGTCAACTCATACAATTTTATTGTATTTAGAGTATTATCTTTTAAAAATAAATGGAGTGGGAAAAATATGTGTGAAATCTATTCAAAGAGAGATAGAGCAGTAAAATTTATATGGCAGTACTGAATTCTTGTACTTTATATATATATTGAAACATGTAAATAAGAAAAGGACTCTCATTATGGGATGGAGGGGGAATATGCTAATCATAATATATAGCTGAATTAAGGAAAATGGAAGTAGGCAATGAAGGAAAAAGAATACGAACAATGAAAGTCTTGTTTGCGAGGAAAAGGGAATTAAAGAGAGACGAGGGATGATTTCTATCGCTGCAAGTCATCTGCTTTTATAAGGGGATCGTGGCTTCGTGCTTTTAGTGTTTTCTTCAACCACGAGTTACACATTTCAAACAGTACATTTTTTCAACCATGATTGATCAAACGCCAAATCATTGCATCCCTTGTGATAGTGGCTGATATGTTCCTTTCGCTACAACTTCTTTTGATGTGTGTATTTTATGACACTGGTGGTTGCATTTAATGCTGGTATTTGAGGCTGGTTACAGGTTCTAACTGGAGTACTAATTGTGAAATTTTTTTTTTTTTTATATGAAGAAACCCACCTTCCCAAAAAGTGTATTTTGTGGGTCTAAGTAAGTGAATAAAACCCTGGCTATCCTAGGTTCTTATAAAAAATATATACCCTAACTCGAACTCAAGATCTGCTATGCAGATCTTAAACCCTGGCCACCACGTTCCGCTCCTTGAGGAGTAATGGTCACTACTGAATGTGAACGGAAAGGCAGCTCCCAAAATGTGGACCTCCAATAATAATCAGGACATAACCTTATAATTGACATGTTGACAAAATTATTAATTTGCCTCAAGGATTAAAATTATTAATTATTAAGGAACATTATTTCAAGTAATAGGCAATAGAGAATAAAACACCAAACATCTGTAGAGACTTTTTCGAACCCATCTTCTTCAAAGTTATTTATTGGCCTCAAGGTGTTACCCTTAATTTTGTCAACATGTCAATTATAAGGTTATTGGAGGTACACATTTTGGGAGCTGCCTTTCCGTTCACATTCAGTAGCGACCATTTCACAATTAATCCAGTCAGAGCCTGTAAGCAGCATTAAATCCCAACCACATCAGCAAAAGAAGTTGTAGCGAAAGGAAGACATCAGCCACTATCATAAAATTAAGATCGATGCAATGATTTGGGGTATGATCAATCCAGTATTAAAGCAGAAGCTGTGCAGCATGTTTCACGCGGCTTCCTGCAAAAGCCTGGATTTATACAATCTGTTTTGAATTGCTTGAATGGACTTAATTAATAATTGCTTTCAATTGAGTTCTTGGGTGTAGTGCATGTTCGGTATTGCGTTTTTAATTGCGTTTTAAAAATATATTTGCCTTGAAAAAACATGTTTTTTTAATGTTTTTTTGATGTTATAAAAAAAAAAGCATATATTTGAGTGAAAAACACCACATTTCTGTATTAAAACTTATACTATTCAAAGTTAATTTACGTTTGAGTCTTCCATTTTCAGCTGTCTTTATTTTAGTTCCTCGAGTGTTAGTTGCTAAAACAGACAGGCGATTTACCGAGAGAAATTCATTGAAGAAGTTAATATGAAATCTCAAACTCAATGTGGAAGCAACTGTTAATTATTCGAGGCATTTTCTTATACTTTCAATTCTAGCCTGGCTTTTGGTATTATGTTTTTGGATGATAATCAAGTGACATTACCCTACAAGAAATCACAAAAGCACCTTCCAGGAGATGGCTATCAAACAGGCAACAAGGACAACAAAAAAAAAACTCAAAGCCAGGCTATAAACTCTCCAGCTCTATCCAAACCTCATTTCCTTCTCTCAAGGAGCGAGTACAGCTGACATTTTTCAAAGCTTTTGTATTATTTTGCGTGATAAATCTTTTCATCGACGCCCATTATTTCAGTAGAGAAACTCTGACAAGAATTCACACATTGCATAGATGTCAGCATCGTCTTGACAGCAAAATCAGGGAATATAAGAACCGTGCTCACAGAGGAAACCAATGTTCATACCTTTGGGTCAAGGTTGGCAGCTAACAAAAATGTCCCGTTGCTCGAACAGTGTGTGAAAGCCACGCCAGGACAAAAACGGAGTCTTTTTGCACCAATATATCTGCTAACCGACCAAAATAAAATTAGAAGCGTTACACCAACACCATCAACTGTCAAGAAAGGAATGTCAACCAATAATATAAGAGAAGCATTAAAGTGGCATATGTGTACAGTATTGAAGTTGCAATAGTGTGATGGGAATCAACAAAGGAAAAGGAAAGGGAAGGTTTCAAAAAAATTCTCAGATTTATTCGAAATTTTATTTCTTAATGCTCATGAATATATTAACTCGGCATACTTTGGCTAACTAGAAAAAGAAAAAGTTGTGTTTGTGTATAAAGACAGAGAGAAAAAGGAAAGAAAAAAAAGAGAAAATTCTTTACCAAACTGAAAACTAAAATAGTGAGAGTCTTAAAAATCTAGTTTGTACATTATAAGATGCTTTCGGGGCTCTATATAGATCCAGACTTGTATAATGAAAATTCTTGTTTGTAGACTTAACCAAAGAGTTAAACCCTGAAGTATAAGATGAAAATTACTATTTTATTTTGGATCCTTGTTCTAAAACACTATATTTTTTTCTATTCACCCAGATCCCCCAAAGAATTCCATAAGACAATGATAAAATCTCTCGCCACAAAAGTCTCCCTGTCACCAAATGATCCCACTGCAGCAAGACATGATCAATTGAATTTGGCACGCACCACAGGATCTTAAGCCAATTCATAAATCAACTCCATAGTTTCCATGGCTTTAAACAATGTAGGAACTGTTGAATAATATTTATGTAGTTTTATTTATTAAGGGTAGAATAATACCTTCAGTTTAACCTATATATACTTTATTTGTATTTAGGTTAAGCCAATGAACTCATAATATACAGATTGTTCAGAATTCTAGTCTTTATTTTTGTATTTGATCTTAATTATTTCAACATGGTATCAGAGTTGGTTTTGTAAAACGAAGCTTAATCCCGAATACAATTTCGCGGATCCAATTTTTTTTGGAGTGATATTTTGTCTTTCGTTTCTGCAAAAAATTTGGTATTTCATCTTCCCTTCAGCCTCTGTAATTTGATATTTGTGTTCAATTTCTGTAATTATTTTGGTATTTCATCTTCCCATTAGTTTCTACAATTTGATAGTTGCATTCAGTTTTTGCAATTATTTTGGTATTTCGTCAAGAAGATATTTGTTTAGTTTATGCAATCTCTATTCAGTTTCTACAAATTAGTATTTAGTTTTCCGCTACTCTTGTATTCTAGTTCTTTGTGACTGTTGATTATGGCTACTGAAAGAGATGAGTCGCTTCAGTCTGTAAGACTCAAATCTTATTAGATAATTCTACAATTTCATTTCTATATGGGTTTAAAAGATGTTGTTTTGCTATTTTAATTATTTATCTAGTTAATTTTAAATCTTAATTACTCTGTTTAGTATTGAATTCTTTTAATTAGGTTGGTTTTAACCTCTACATTGGTGTGCTTTTTTATATTTGGCCCCAGAGCCAGATTTGCATCACACACTGCATCTTTTATAGAAACTGAAATCTATTTCCCAGGAAACAATACATGTGCCACACATGTTCTCGTGGCTATAAAGTTGTAGTTTGTGGCTTATATGCAGATATTGAAATGAAGCGAAGCATACCGAGTGGAGTAGAGCAGATATTGAAATTTATTTTTTATTATGTTGTCGGGAACAATTAATAGGTTGAAGGGTGTGGCGGTAATGTTTTCGCGATAAGTAAAACAAAATTATGAGAAATTATTAATATTCCTTGAATAGGTAAGATTTTTTAGATGGTTAAGGATCTACATATCGCTCAACACTATTTTGATATAGTGAAAATAAAAATCCTTCGTTCTTGTAAACATAAGCATTTAACTGAGCCATATTAAGTCTTGTGTTATTTCTAATTTCTTTTTTATTATAATATTCATTAATAATTATTACATGTTATTTCACAACAAAAACCAATTGGCAACATGGAGCTATGTTTTTAAAATCATTCGGGAAGAAGAGTTAGAATCCATTGTTTTTGTGCTATACACTGGTACACCATTTAAAAAAAAAAAAACAAAAACAAAAATACCATTGATGCATTAATGTTTTTACTTTCAGTTTTATAATTTTTTGTGCTTCAAAAATATTTTTTTTAAAAAAAAATAATATATATTTTTTTATATTTTTAAATTATTTTGATGATTGATGTTAAAAATAATTTTTTTAAAATATATATATATATATATATTATTTTGATACATTTCTGAATGAAAAACAAACGAACCACATTTTCCAAGACTAAATACACCGCAAAAACAAACATAATTTTCATCGTGATTGATATATAAATTAACTTTAAAATACCCATATCATCAAATAAAAAAAAATCACAAATCACTCATTATTAATATTTACATGCATGATAGAGCTTCCGAATGGAGTACTGGCTTTAATTCTCAACCTTGTGTTCTTGGCATAGGGCGTCCATTACCCGTATAATAGCGATGACTTTGGTTGGTTAATATAACATTATTGTATGATCACACATCATGTATTAATTATTTTCTAAATTGATGATCCAGCCGAAGAATCGGTTTGTGGCATCTTGATAGTGTTTGATTCTGTTAATAAATCAAGTGAAGTCAAAGAATATGGAGCGATTATAATGTTCATGTCTTTGTCAGCATTCTCAAGCAGACTGAGGTCTGGCACCACCTGCATAACGTGAAGATGCCGGAACGGGTAAGCAGGATGGCATTCACCAAGGTGTAAAAACAAATGTAGAAGATTTGCTATATGAGGTTATGAACTGGCATTGAAAGGTTCTTGGATGAGTAAAAATTCGTGAGTTTACGAGAAATATGTCAGATACCTTGTTTGGATCCGTGAAGGAATTCTCGTCCATTACATTCGAAGAAGTGAGGACAGTTTTTGTTGATCCAGACAATTGCGAGTTGAGCCCCAATCCATCAACTGAAACTTCGAGACTCACGTGCCTGTTCCCAAAATTCACAATCTGAAAATACATTTGCCTGGAAGTAAGAACTTGGCAAAATAATCAAACAGAAACTCTTAAAACTCAGAATTTACAGAGTGTTCATGTTTGTTGTCGACCAGTGGAATTCGTGGGTAGGACATGACGGCTAGAGATGCTGGTATTATAAGGCACTTAAGTTCAAGCAAGTAATTTCCAGACCTTTATTTTCAGGTAAGTTTCACCATCCACTGAGTTTGTCCAGGTAATTGCAGATGCAACAAGTGAAGAGGAATTTGTTTGTAGATTAGCATCAAGCAGAGTTGCTCCACTCGACTCTCTGAAGAATTTCTGCACCCAGTAGCTTGGAGTTCCATAGTGCATTGAGGAGTTGAAGACAATTGCATCTGGATTCCACCTTCATGGAAAAGATTCTTTCAGTGTCAGAGCACCCTCTGATGAAAATGATATTCCTTGCCTGCATGCTTGAATTAATTTTAAGGAATAGCAAGAGACTGGTACCTCCTATCATTGTCATTCACGAAAAGTGGCGCGTAGCTTGCCATCTCCACAATATCACTGCAATGGAGAAATGAAGGCCTCAAAAATTGGAATTTTCAAGGTAAGCATAAAAACACAAAAATAAGGACTTTCGTCCATGGCATCAAAATTTGAACCAAAACCATCATGAATGGTGATCTGAGAATCTTTTGAACTCGCTATTTAAAATATTTTCTTTCTAAATTTCTCCATCACCCTCTCCAAAAAGAACAGAAAGGGGGGAGGCATCGAAACCATGCACCTCGAGCACTGACTTGCACATTGATAGCATCTTAAGAGTGCCGGAACAACTATCACAAACCTGTTCTTTTCCAGCCCAATGAGGAATCCAGCTTCAGCAAGTGCTGCTAAAAGACTTCCTGTGCCAGCATCTTTTCCAGTCACAGCATACTCACTCACAAAAGCCTGAAATATAGCAAGTTTCATAGCTACTAATCACATGTTTTTGTCAGTAGGTTGTCAAAAAGCATATTACTCACCTTTGGACCAGAGCGGGATGTGTGATCAAATTGATGAGTCATAGAAAACAGGTGGCTGGCAGATGTATAAATCTAGTTCAAGGAATAAAAAGGGGTTAAAAATATGCACATATGCAATACTGCAAAACAGAATGACAAACAAAACTGTGGTGACAGGATGTTTACATGAAAATCATAGTAATCAGCAGGATGATCCAAAAAATATGAAGACCCATCACAGTTTGAGATTATTTTGATGTCGGGATAGGCACGTTTTATAGCATCGTAGAACTTGAGATAATTTCCTGGTAAAAAGAGCACATAAATTTGAGTTCTGAAACTGGTTTTTCTTCCAGAATCTTGAGTTAAGAATAACATTTGCAGAACTTAAAAGACACTTTTTGTGAAGAGAATCTTTCTCAGCCATAACAATGCAGAACTGAGAGCACGAGACTTTATCATAGAAACTCAACTTTGAAATCAAATAATAGATCATTCGATGCACAAGAACTCTTGAAAGATAAATGCAAAAATGAGTAATACTGCATGAAAAAAATGTCATATCACCTCAAGAACATATCATCTCCTCCTAGAGGGTGACTAGTTCAAATTAGAAGGGCGTGTTGCTTGCTATGGACACAAACCTGATTCTTTCATCTAATGTAAAAAACAGATTCATATAGGCATATCGGAGTTTGTGATCCATGCATGTTCTTGTGTGCACAAACCTCGGTAATTCTTCTTCCAACAGTCCTCGTTCCCAACAGCAACATATTTCAAGTCAAACGGCTCTGGATGCCCCATTGCTGCTCTTACAGAACCCCATTTAGAATCAGAAGCGCCTCTAGCAAACTCAAGACCATCAAGGGCTTCCTGGAATAGATACAAACATTGTTATAACATTATATACATGTTAGTTTAACATGTGATGTAGCTAATTAGTTGGTTATATATGGTATTATTGTATTCATGTAAATACCTATTTATTATTAATAAAGCTTAATTTATCTTTATATTCATATAATATAAGATCAATGAATATAATATTTGATTTATAAATCTAGAATAAAGATAAAGTTCATGGGATAAAAATACTTTGCAAATAAAATTATAAAATTATTATAATTATGGGATTTTTATTGCATCAAAGCATTATTCCTAAAATGTTCATGGTCGATGCTCTCTTAAATATTAGACATTTATTAGAGCCGAAAAGACTAGTATATATTATGTTCTCTCTTTTATGAAAAAAAAAACAATTGTTCTCATAAACTAAAGTATAAAGGATACCTAAAACTAATATGTAGGTACTTGTCATAAGATATGTATAATGAACTAACCTGTATAAGAATTCTATATGGAGAGATCACCTATATCTATTAAAAAGCTCACGTGATGGTTGTGTAAGTGATCCTTAGACTTGAAATCGTTAAGTTATCTTATATAGAAAATGTTATGCCTTGATTATGTTGCATGTTAAATCGGAATATTATTGATGAAAACATATTAATTTCACTGAAAAATCAGTCACTGAAAGTTAAGTCAAACAACTAATGATTTTTCTAATATTTGAGAGATCATAACATGTTGCTAAAAAAAGCACCTAAACTTCAAATATAAATTAATCAATTATTAAATTGATAATAAATTAAGTTGCTTAATTTATTTAATTCCATTTAATTATAATTATAATTATAATTTATATTTGAATCAACACATTAAGAACCTAATGGATCATATATATTAAAAACTATTAGTTAGAAATTAAAATGAGATGATTTAATTTAATATGATTGATTAAAATATATTTTAGAAATTAAATACTAGAATATAATTAATACATGGATTATATTTCTTGACCTAGAAAAATCTAAGACTTGATTGAGTTAATTTCTAAAATTATCCTGAATTAATATATGGATATTATTCAGAGGACAAATTGAAATTTTATCAATTTATAGAGTTTTTTAAATTTTTCTATAAATAGTAAGTCATGCCTTTTATTTGGGAGTGATTATCTGTTAAACAAAAAAACTACATAAGTAATAGAATAGAGAGTTAACATTTTAAGCATAGCAATCCCTTTATTCTAAATAAGAATTTAGGAGATTTTTCATTGGTGGTGTGTGTGAATTACTATTGAAGACTGAACAATTGAACAGCTTATGATTTGCGACAACTCAGCCTTTAAAACACTATTCAAAGCCGAAGAAGATCAGATCTTCAAGCAATAAATTCCTAAACAACTCTAGATCTGTCTAACAGGATCTTAGAGACTCCTGAATAATTTTGTTTTATTGTTTCCACTGCGTGTATGATATTCAAGAAACCAACAATACAACGAAAAAGCTCTCATCTTTCACATCAATGTTAGTAAAATTGTAAGTAGTTTTGTCTGCCCTACTTTTCCCCCTTTGTACCTGCAAGCAGGTTGTGGTTTTCAAAACAAATGATATTAGAAACTGATAAAGCACCATTAGACGTGCGTGCGTGAGTCTGTAGCTTCAACACTGGTGAATGCTGAACCTTCTTCCATACTAGTCAAGACTCAAAAAGAAAATTTGCTAGCTTATTTCTTTTTATAATCATGAAACTACCAGGTTTAATCTAAGCAGGACTGGGACTGTTTCAGTTGTTCTAATGGACAAGTCAGTTTATTTGTGCGTGGAGGGTTTTAGCAAAAAGGAAAGCAATGAATTTGCATACTTGTACGAAAGGTGAGACGGTGGTGGTATCAACTTCATCCCGATGGCTGATTCCTGCCATGTTAACGAAGCAAAATAGGAAAGTGAAAAAAAAACAAAAGATCAATCAGACAGGATGAACTGGGAAATGCCAGCACATGAAAGTACCATTGTTGAACACCCATATAGGCCGTGCACCAAGATCTTCAGATAGCTGCAGAAAGGAGTGAACGTAAATTATATCTTCTTATGTAACAGGGTTGGCAAGTCCAGTTTCAAAGAACTGCACAGGCCACAGTTAACATAATACTGCACCTGCATGACAAATCAAGATACCTACTTGAAGAAACTCAAAGTAACCAAGTCCATCATCAGTCCAATACATCCAAACATCACCAAAGTGCCCAGGTCTCTCCTCCCAGGGTCCAATGCTTTCCTTCCAGCGAAATGCATTTCTCAACCATTCACCTTCAACGAAGCATCCACCTAGTGCAAAATGATCGGAAAATATACCCCATCAGTGAGATCTGAACTACAGAACGAACCGGCCCCAAAAGTAAGTTTAACATGAAGAGTGGAAAGATAAAGCTAGTCAAACAGATTATGCATTGAGTTTGAGAGATTGTGGTGTTTGATCAAGCTAAACTTGCACCAGAAAGGGGCCCGCAGCTTCTGATTTGGAGTTTGAGATTGCAGTTTAGGGTTGAAATCCTTGGAAAGTGAAAGAAAAAGGAAGGCTCTCCAGGGGGGGAAAAAAGAGGATTAGGCCATCAAATTTCCTGCTTGCTTTTCTCTTGAAGACTCAAAATCCATTTATCGAAAACAAAAAAGGATTAGACCATAAAAAAATCCTGGTCCCACTCCCAAAATCTCTAGTGAGCTGTGAAGACAAAGCCTTTAAGCAAAAGCCTCAATAAATGGAGCAAGAATTTGGAATTGCAAAACAATTGTAGCCAGGGATAAAGATGCGGAGCCATGGACTTCCCTGTGTCATATATGATAACCAGATTCCACTATATAAATTCCCATCTCCTCAGCAAGAAACTATTCAGGCATACAAATACTACATACATACCAGGAAATCTGATAAATTGGGGTTTTATCTCTTCAAGCATTTCAATGAGCTCCTTTTGGAAACCATGCCCCTGTGGCAAAACAGAGGTGGTACAGATACTTTAGACACAAATGGAATCTATGTACCAGGCATAAAATCTCTGTAAGAAAAGATTTCACACTCTAGCAAACCAAGAAATTCAGATTTTTATCTCCACAACCTCCATAAATAACCAAATCTTAAATCCTGTCTACCTGTAACCTGAAATTATGATTTTCAACTTTCACCCTCTATAAATTTATTATCTTCTACATTGCTAAGTGGCTTGAACTTTCCCAAACCGCATGGAGAAAGATTTATTTCTTTGGTGAGAAGTGCTGATGAATAAGAATACCTTGTATGTGTCCAAAGGCATAGCTGACACTTGATCAAACCATATTACACCTTTCCTGGATGTTGTCAACTGAAGCCTTGACTTAGGATTTGTTCCTTTGGCTTCCAATAGAACCTCCGTCTTTGTCCAGTTTGAAACATCAGAATCTCTGCAAAAAAGGAAAGCATGAAACACACAAACTCCTGGTCAAAGAGAAACCATTAATAGCAAAATACATTCAAGTGGTGGTGCTCACACAATGTTAGCAGTTGCCAATATCTGCAGCCCATCTGAGCTCGTCAATGATACAGATACATTGATTGATCCAAGAGAACGAACATAAAGAACTACCATGTAGATCTTCCCCTGTTCAATATTCTGAAGGAAACAGAAGTCAAAGACAAAAGGGTCTGATTTCCAGCTTTTTTTTCTTCCATAAATGCATGCAAAATAAATTATCACATCTAGTGTCGACTAGTTCTCACCATGCCCCAAAACCCTGGATTATATATTCCAACTCCGCCAGCTGGGCAAATATTACTGCCCTCGCTGTCACAGAGCACATGCATTCGGAGTGCAACCTTATTGCGCTCAAAGCATGAAGAACGATCAGTAGATACAGTTAAAGATGACTGATCACCAATTATAGACCAGGGAGCAATATTTGAGGGAGTATTTTGGCCCCCAGCTTCAAAACCTGGGAAACAAAGGAAACAAATCGAAGAGGTACATGTGAATCCCAAATCCAAAATACCCAGATAAATGTAGAAAGGCTTGAATGGTTTGATAATCAAAGTAGCGATTAACTCCAAAATCATAACTCACACAAAAAAAGTTAAGATCTTTTTATCGAGGCACTGTTTGATAAAATTAAGAACTAAGCACTGAATAACTAGGAAAAAAATTATAAATCCTGAAATCTTGGAACTGGAAGTTGGTTTTGACTGTGATCGGCCTATTGCACTATTTGAAACTTCCCTTACTTTCTTCATTCTTCTTTTCACTTGCAGAAATTAATATATTTGAAAATTACCCCGATTGCTTACAAGCTCTGCCCATATCCCACCAGCTCCCGCATGGTTTATCTCCTGCAGAAAAAACCATTTCAGATAATGCTCGCTATCCTTGCTCAACATCCTTATTTATGCATTGTAGTTTAAACAGACCATAAACTAACTAGACACAAATCAAATCATAACTTGAAAGCGAATAAACTAACCTCGAAGAAAATTCCAAAGAGTGTTTCAGGAATAGGCCGACCACTGGAGGCATTAACGATCAATTTTGCTGTCTGATATGCATCAACTTCGGCAGCAGAGCATTGATACACGGAAAAAAGACCAACAAAGAAGCAGACCAGAAGAACACTGCAGGATGCCTTCCAATAACCCATCTTCTCACTCCTTCACTCACCACGTCCAGTATTGCCACACCCTAATATAACAACAATATATAACAAATTCAATTACATTTTATGATGAATCAGAACCCAAAAAGGAACAGCTCCATAATCTGTCACATTATCTAAGAGAAACTTATCCATTCTCATTCTCTTCTGTTAGCGCAAAAAACTATGGATAAGAATCAAATAAAGAAAGCAGCAAGGTCAGCCAGTCAGATAATATGTCACCTGACACCATCTTCTACCTTAAGAAGGTAACCCCATCATGATTCACATGGACCCCTGTCATCATGATTTGGACTGACTCACAAAAAAAGATAACAGAAAAAACTAAGGTCAAACTCTAAAAATTCAGACTCCTGCAATTATATTTCAACTATCTTGAATTCCCATGATCAAAGTTTTGACCTTTACTCCGAAACATGATAAAGTTTTTGAACTTTACAGCAAAACATGTTCAAAATTCAATACAAACATAACATACACAAAACATTAGAACCAACCCACCAAGTGAAAGTATTGAATTCTGAACAAATAAGGATCAAAGATGATCAAAGTTTTGACCTTTACTCCAAAACACGATGAATTTTGAACTTGACAGCAAAACATGATCAAGATTCAATACAAACATAACATTCACAAACATTAGAACCAACCCACCAAGTAAAAGCATTGAATTCCGAACAAATAAGGATTAAAGATGATAACTTTACCTGGAACAAAGGGTCAGAAAGACAAATTCTGCTTTGGGTTCTTTGAAGATACCTGCAAATGAGTGGAAGTGTTGACTGGTGATAATTTTGAAGATTAGCTAAGGAGTTGTTTGTTTGTGGTTATAAATAAGAGATGGGCACGTAGATGACGCTTGTTCTGTTTGCCTTAGCGCCTTTCTTTCACGTCAGACATTTGGCAGTGGACTCCAAGGAACATAAAATTATTACTCACTTGCTGTCTTTACAGCGCGTGCAAGCTACAGATCACAGTCATCTCATCTGTTTTGAAGTAAAAATAGTACATTTAGAATCACTTTATTAATGAAGGAAATTCCACTATTTATTTCCCCTTTAAATTTAGCCAAATTTACAATGCCTTATTACTTTTTTTATTCTTTTTTTAAATACGTGTGAATTCCTTTGATTCATCCTCTTAACCGATCCCTGTGAATTTTGAACTGTACTCCATGAATGCTAATAGACAAGACCGTGGGGCTGCTCCAATTCAACCCTTGTCCATATAGACATTGATTAAATTACAAATATCCATGCAAGGTGTGTCCAAAGCACAAATAAAATAACGAAAAACTTGTGCTTGCTGAGTTGGTTTTTGGGTCATCAATGGGGACATCATCCCTTTCTTTCTTTAAAAAATTTGGACTTCTTAGAAACGGCTATCAATGCTAGCCGTGTAAGCAACACTTATCCTCATAAATGCTAAGAATTAATAGATTATCTATCCACTGTGCTTAGTTTAGTATATTATTTTTGTCTCTACAGTAACTACGCCTATTTATATTTAAGCTTAAAACACAGTTTCTTGAGTCTTGACAGTGAAGATATCTAGAAATGTTTTTCTTTACTGGCAGTGAATGAAAAGGCCAATTGTTGGGCTCTGAGTGCAACCATGAAATCATCCCTGCAAACCCTAAAATAATATTAACTGGGTGTTGTTATCCAGAGCTGATATTGATTCATGTCAATCATGGAGTTAGATTTCCAGAAAGACAAAACTTGTAGCGTGTGCCATTGAGGTGGCAACTGTTACTCCTGCAGCATGGTTTTTTTATAAAATAATATTTTTTTATTTTTAATGTTTTAAATTAATGTTTTCAATATTTTAATAAAAATAAATTTTAAAAAATATTCCAGGCAAATAGACTTTGCCTGTCGTTTTCTTATCTACGGATGCTGGATAGAACTTATCAAAATGAGGTCGTTTATTACATCCAATATGATCTTGATGATGCTGACCCTTTCTAGGTGCCTGCTATTAATACCATCATCAGCTCAGAAGGAAATCCTGGGAGCTTAAGTTAAGAAAAATAAATAAATAATTGAAAGTAAAAATATTTTAATGTACTTTTTTATTTTATTTTTCCTCAATTTAATCATTTTATATTTTTTAAAAAAAAACTTCATTGTTTATTTTTATGGGACTAATTTCAATTATGAATTTTAAAAACTAATAATGATTAATTTTAATTTTTTAAAATTTATTTTTAATTTCTCTATTTAACATTTAATTTTTTAAAAACTTGATCATTATATTTTTTTCACTTTTCATTGGATGAGGTTATCTTGATTCTAGGTTGATTTAGATTTTTTTTTTCACTATTTTTTTTAAATAATTTTATAGTTTAATAGCTAAGCATTTTATTATTGAGAGTTTTGCTTCGTTGTTTTTTGGGTTTGTTTTCTATGTAGTTGGTAGCAATCTCATTATTACAATCATTAATTTTGAATGTTAGCACGAGTTGATTTTGTTTTTTTTATTTTAAGTTAATATTTTTAATTTTATCATTCAATACAATATTTTTTTGGGAATTAATCTCCATGCATTTTGTTTTTCACTTTCTTCTATAGGAGTCTATCATAATCTTGTGCTCATGATCGTAGGGTCAATGAGTTAACCGAGATTGGTCCATATTTTTTTTTATTTTTTTAAATTATATTTTTTCTCAGTTTTGTCATTTAATATTGAGTTGTTTGATAATTAAGTTTTATAGTTTTATTCAATTTGCTTTCATCAATAATTTTTTTTATTTTTTATTGACACGGACAATTGTTAGATTGAACAAAAAATTTATCATGGAAAAAGAATAGTTATACTAGACACAATTAAATATATGATTTGTATTGTGATATCAAATATTTTAATTTTTTCTTGATTAAATATAAATTTATTTAATTAGATACGTGTATATACATATTTTGATTTGTGATTTAGAATTTTTTATATCAAAAAACATATAAAAAAACTTATATATTTAATTTTTATCAAAAAAATTATGTAATCAGTGGTAAAGCTTGAGTCATGTAACCTTCCTTCTAAAATATTAGCTGATTTTTTAAAAAATAATAATAATTATCATCATTATTTCTTAAAACTGTTAACAAGAATAAAACATTACAGAAACCTTTATTTATTACATTTTAGAAAGTAAACTTTAATCTTTTTCACTTTCACACAAAATGCTATTTTTATACTGATAGAAGGCACATTCGAAACACTTGAAAAATATATTTTTACCCACAAAAAATAATCACAGGAAAAATTAACAAAAGTAATCAAAATCAATAGCAAACTGATTCAGAAATGGAGTGTGTGGAGTGCAGATTTTGTAGTCAGGCTCAGTACTGTAAGGCTAAAGAGCTTTAAGGAGATTTGTTATTGTTTTTTAAAATATTTTTTATTTAAAAAAATATATAAATAATATTTTTTTAGTTTTTTAAAATTATTTTTAATATTAATATATCAAAATAATTTAAAAATATATTATTTAAAAAAATTTAATTTTTTCAAAAATATTTTTTCATTTTAATGCCAAACACTCTGTTAGTGGTCGAAAAGCCATTGTGAGTTCCTCTCACCAAGCCAGTACAATCAGATAGTACGAAAAGCCACTTTATTGTGTTTTGAATTTCAGACCAAAGAGACAAGAACTAATAAAGGTAGAAAAATCAAGATTAAAGGTCCAAACTTTAGGGTTCGTTTGGGTTCTGTTTGGGGTCCTTGTAAGAAATTCAACTGATGTTCATTCAAAACAGCAAAACCGAAGAACTCAGGTAATGATATTATTCTCTTAGATCCTCTTTTTACCATCTAAGATTCTTTATTTCCTGTCTTATAGTTTCTGATCTGCTAATAAAGAATTTCCTTTTCTATTTATTTTTTGTCTTAAAAGGACTATAACCTGCTTTGTCTAGTGATTCATTTTCAAAGTATTTAAGGTAAAGATTTGAACTTGATTTGTTCTTGGTTAATTTCTGGAAAATGGAAAACTGTGTCATTTTCAGTTTTATGTTTTTGTGATGTTTTGAGTCTAGTTATGTGTGAGTCTGATTGTGTTCTCAGTTTTTCGAATACCAAGCAGTGCTCTTTTTTGTTTTAGTGTTTTTAGTGAATTGGTTATTGTTTTGGTTGTCTTTGATTTGATGCATGTGCTTGCATGTAGAAGGAGTATAAAAATTTAACAACTTTTGAAACATTTCTGTGAAGATCTTGCAGGTTTGTGGTTTGGAAGTTTGTGTCTTAGAAACGTTTTCAGTTTCATTCTGCAATAAAGTGCTTCTCTCGTTGTATCTTCAATAAAGTGCTTCTCTCGTTGTATCTTAAGTAATTTCATCAGATTTTAGAACAATTTCTTGTTATTGTCTAGGAAGTGTATGAAATGGAACAAGAGAAGTCAAATGTGAGAGACTGGTAATAGGAGGTTTTGTTAGCTAAAACTGTGATTTTGTTTATTCAGAAGTAATAATAATGGAAGAATCAGCAGGCGAAGGCCCAATAGATAAGTCAAGGGTTTTGAATGTAAAGCCCTTGCGGACTCTTACTCCAGTATTCTCTTCACCATCAAATTCCAGTTCTTTTTCTCAAGGTTCTGCCCCTTTTGTTTGTGTTCCCCCAGCTGGTCCTTTCCCACCTGGAGTTTCCCCGTTCTTTCCATTTTCTGGTATACCTAATCAATCTTCCGGTGACCACACCCCAATATCATCAGCGGTTCCTATCAATTCGTTTCGGTCACCTGAGCCTCTCAGACGTGCTGCAAATGGAAATGCTGGGTCATCAAGGAGGGTTAATAGAAACAACAGGGGTGTGGAAGAAGATGGGTATAGCGACGACCAAACTCAGAGTTCGCAGAGTAGATATCAGAAGAGGAAAAAAGGCGGCCATGATAAATTTGCTTCTCCTGATGTTGACACTGATGTGATGGTAGAAAATATTTTCCAGTCCTATAACCTTGTGCAATTTGAAGCAGCACGACTATATGACGGCGATAAAGATTCTGTAGGATATGTACTCCTGGTTTTCAATTTGCTCCGAAGACAAATAGCACAGCTTGAAGATACGAAGGAAGCCACATCAGGGCAATCAAGGCGCCCTGACTTGAAAACAGGTAATGTTTTGATGACAAAAGGAATTCGGACGAATGCCAAGAAGAGAGTTGGAGCTGTACCTGGTGTTGAAATTGGTGATATTTTCTTTTTTAGAATGGAATTGTGCACAATTGGACTGCATGCTCCAAGTATGGCTGGAATAGATTACATGTCTGTCAGGATCAGTCAAGATGAAGAACCAATAGCTGTTAGCATTGTTTCATCTGGAGGATATGAAGATGATGTTGACGGTGATGATGGTTTGATTTACACTGGCCAAGGTAAGGAAATGGATCAAAAGCTTGAAAGGGGTAACCTTGCGCTGGAGAAGAGCTTGCACCGTGGTAATGACATTAGAGTAATCAGGGGTATAAAGGATGTGGGAAATCCAACTGGAAAGGTATATATGTATGATGGTTTATATAGAATCCAAGAGTCATGGTTAGAGAAAGGAAAGTCTGGTTCCAATGTTTTTAGGTATAAGTTGGGTAGGTTACCTGGCCAGCCTGAGGCATACAAAACATGGAAAAAAATTCAGCAATGGAAGGATGGTACTATTACTAGGTTCGGGGTTATACTGCCTGATCTTACTTCAGGGTGTGAAACTTTACCTGTTTCTCTTGTGAATGATGTTGATAATGAAAAGGGGCCTGCCTATTTCACTTATTCTCCAAACCTCAAGTATTCAAAACCTGCACCAAGGGATCCTTTTATTGGCTGTGCTTGCAATGGTGCATGTCTCCCTGGAAACGAGAAATGTAATTGTATTCAGAAAAATGGAGGCTATCTTCCTCACATTGTGAATGGGGTTATTGTGAGCCAAAAATCTGTGATATATGAGTGTGGTCCTTCCTGCCAGTGCCCTCCAACTTGCCGTAATCGTGTGTCTCAGGGTGGTTTGAGAGTTCGTTTGGAGGTGTTTAAGACTAAGGACAAAGGTTGGGGTTTAAGATCCTGGGATCCCATACGAGCTGGAGCTTTTATATGTGTATACGCAGGAGAAGTTGTTGATGATTCTGCACAAGAGCTTGCAGGTGAAAATGAAGATGATCACATCTTTGATGGTTCCCGCACTTACCAGCCAGTGGAAATTTTGCCTGGTGATTCCAATAATGCTCCAAACCTCCCATTTCCTCTTATAATAAATGCCAGAAATGCTGGGAATGTTGCTCGTTTTATAAATCACAGTTGCTCTCCAAATCTGTTCTGGCAGCCAGTTTTACGTGGAAATAGCAAGGAGTTTGATCTCCATATCGCGTTTTATGCCATCAGACACATTCCTCCTATGACAGAGTTGACATATTGTTATGGGATGGTACCTCCTGAAAAAGCAGATCATGGGAAGAGAAAATGCTTATGTGGATCACCAAAGTGCAGAGGTTTTTTCTATTGATAGTCCATTTACTGGAGTATTTGGATAAGGATGGCCTTGCTAACTCATGTTTCTGGAAGAAGGTTTGTGTTCCAATTTGTTAACTCGGTTTTTGCTCTCTCAGGGACAAATGTTTACATTTTCTTTGTTTTTTTCCAAATGCTTATAAATTTACTGGATCAGTGCATAACAAAGTGCTAGAATGTGGCTGATTTTTAAACTGTTTACAAAATAAAGATGACTGTTCATCCCAAGTACACCTAATTTTCATGTTTTTTTTTTTTTTTTCCATTCATCTTGCAGACAGTTATATTACATACCTGTAACATGTTTTCCAACCTGGATGCTTCGCCCTTCAGAGATCATGCATTTGTTTTAAATATGCACTTGATTATTAGACCTTGTTTGGATTTCTTTTGGTAAGATTCTTTCAAAATATCCCATAAAGCAATGTTGTAATACGGGAAAGTGGCTTGTAGAACTGTAAGTTCATTTGTGTGACTATACCTAAACTACTCATTTTTTTCACACCTGAAAGATGTCTGAATCAGGTCTCCACAAGGCCATCCGGGGAGGATTCTTTTAATGATCCTCGCGTCATATGTATTTGTTTGCAAGAAGGGAGAGCACTAGCTTCATCTTGTGATGGGTGATAAACATCATAAGCAAATCATGCAAATTTACTGGCATTCATAGTAAAAGATATCTTAAGATTTTGGTTTTCCTAGATTTTTACCAGACCTCTTATTTATAGATTCATGATTGGAGAAGATTGGATACCGGATCACACAACTTGTATGCTCTGGTTTGATAGTAGATGCAATTAAAACATTTGATAATTCATCTGAATTGCATTGCCGCTGCAATGCTTGAACATTTTGGTTGGCTATATTTACCTTTCAAAACTGAATTCTCGCTTTTGCGTATTCACTTTTCCACCATCAGCTATGTTGCAGTCCATGGCAAGAAAAAGCTTCAGGATGTCTCAGCAAAGGCCTGTCTTTTCACCAGGTGTTGGTGTTATATGGTTTCTGCTCTTTGCATGAATGAAGACCGAATATATCTTCCATGACTGGAGCAGACAGGCCCATGAAAGGTTTTCTTTTGTTGTACTAAACTTGTGTTACTGTAACATGAAATAATAGGATGCAGACTTGTAACTTTAGCTGTTATCCCTCTGCTTAATGTTCCTAGATTAAAGTAGTCCTCGCCTGTTTTATCTAGTGTGCACCTTGTATTCAATAATTGTGTATTCAATAATTGAGTGATGTGCCAAGAAGGTATCCTAGTTGCACTCATTTTTTCTGTTAACATCATTTGATATGCTCTTGGTTGCATCCATTTCCGTTTGGAAAAGAAAAAAAGGGTGATTTGTAGTTGAATATGAACTGAAGCTTAGGTTTTGAAGGAAGGCTGTTCGAAGATGCCACCATTTTTAAGTCTTCAGCGCGATTTAGTGTCTGTTGCTGGAAAACCACTTGTGCAACCAAAGTAGGTGCAAGGAAGAGATCTGCATCTGCAGTTCCACCTATCAGAAGCTGGTAGTTTTGTTTCAATGACGATTTTGTCCGTAAAACAATAATTTCATCACAGGCAAAACAAAACATTATAAATCATCACAGGCAAAACAAAACATTAGAAAACCCTCCATTGTATATTACAGTGATAGAAGGGAATTTGTGACTGTTTTAGGGTTCTAACTATTTTATGTTAATTGTCGTTAGATTTGGTAGAAAACAACCTTCCATCACTGATTTTAGTAGCATTAAAATATTTGGCTGAAACTAAAAACTAAAAAAATCTACATGCCGCCTATCTCCTCTTACAAAGACAAATATCAAAAGCATCAAAATTCTTGAAACCATCCAGCTAGTAAGTGGATATATGCTTGGATTCAAGTGCCGGTTCCATCTGCAGTGAAACCTGTATTTTTCATTCAAAAGCATCATTTCCCATAATAAAAAAATGTTTGAAAAAAGGAATAAAGATGCTATTTCTAAATTTGTGCAGCTTTTGTGCTTATTTTAAGCAACGCTACAGGGAGGGGAATGGTTGTGACTTGTGATATTTTTCAAAGTGTATTTTATTTGGAAATGTATTAAAATAATATTTATTTTGATTTTTTAAAATTTATTTTTAATATCAATTTAAGAATATAAAAAAATAAATTTAATATATGCTGAAACTCGGTGCAAACATAGAAACAGACATGTTATGGTTAATTATTCTGATTTCTGAGTGCAGTTTCATTTCGTGCAAGAAATAATGATTGTGGAAGCCAATTTCTTTCTTTAGACATCTACATGTCCCCTCACTTTCCTGAAAACGACCTGGCAAGAAGAGTGATTGAGGTTGTCACTTAATTAACTATAATCAATTTGGTTTTTGTTTTAGATAAGGTTAGTTAAAGGATATATCGTGTATGTAAAATTTCATGGTATTTTTATTAGACTAATTAGTTAAAACCTATTCTGAATTTTTTATCAACAAAAAGAAGATTGGTTCGAGCTAATTCGTTTATTAACTATGGTTAAAAATTTTCAAACTTTGAAAAGAGACAATCTTAAAATAACAAAAACACTAGGGGCTTCTTTCTAACATTGCAGCTTATTTTAACTACTTTAGCACCCGCGAAAAAACCGTTGGAAATCGTTGCTTGGTAGGAAAAGCTGACAGCAAAGGTTGTAAGAGAGAGAGAGACACAGATATTAGTAAGATGATTGGTGTCTGTGATCAAGGACAGGTAGGTATCATTTTGTGTCTCGAAGAGAGAAGAATGTGAAAGAAAAAATACCCACTTGTCTTTCGATTTCATTCCAAACCAAAACATTTTCTTTCAAAAAGAAAATTTGTTTTGATTTGGTTTGGTTTCATGTGGGTTTGATTTTCAAGGAGGTTTTGTTGCATAATATTTGTCAATAGAAGACGAACAAACGCAAGAGTTGAAAATCTTCCTATAGCATGGCAGCAGCAATGGACCCTTCTCCCACAACAAAATCCAAGAGGCTCTATCAACTTTGGAAGGGTAACAATGTAATCAATCCTCTTTTCCCACCTTCTGCATGTCCTCATTCTTTATCTATTATGAATTGCTTGATTTATTTCTTATGAATTCAAGAAATTGTGATGATTTGGTGTTTGCATCTTTTTATTTTTGCCATTTATTTGACTATTAATGATTCTTGAAGGGGATCTAATCAATTTGCCTTGCGTTAATCCAATGTCTCTTTGCCTTTGAATATATAAATGAAGGAATGTGAAGAAATCAGCATCGTTTTCTGCCTTTTCCCGTTTTGCCTGACAGAAAATGTCAGCCATGATTATCAGTAAGGCTTTAGTTAATCAGAGGAAAGAGTCCTGGATTTCTAATTGGTAAATGTGTTCGAAAATGAGTTTTGTCGGATCATTATCGAAATCGATGAGTATTTTGCAGTAGTTGGAGACGGATTTGATGAGAAAATTGTTGTTACAGATTGTTGTGTTTTCTACACCAGGACTAACAAAACTTCCTCTTCTGATATCAGAAATTCCTCTGCGGTGGGAGAGCAGTCTTTGGTCCTGATGCAGGATCTCTATTTTTGACAACATTTTTAATTGGAGGTCCTGCAACAGCATTCTGCATAAAGATGCTGCTGCTGCTAACCCGAAAAGATGATCCCCGTTACGACATTCCAGTTCTAGTTGGGGGATTGGTCCTCGCTATTATGGTTGGTAAAGTGATGTTTGTTGGTAATGACTGGTCTTGGTCGGAAAATAATTTCTGAGTCTAATAAAATGGTATGCAGGACTTCGTATTCCTCTTCATGACGTCAGGTAGAGATCCAGGAATAATCCCTAGGAACTGTCAGCCACCTGAATCAGATGAATCGGTTGGCATCCCTTCCCAATCTATGGAGTGGGTTAATAACAAAATTACAGACCTGAAATTGCCTCGTACGAAGGATCTAATTGTTAATGGCCACAGTATTAAAGTGAAGTTCTGCGACACTTGCCTGTTATATCGTCCGCCACGAGCTTCACATTGCTCCATCTGCAACAACTGTATTCAGAAGTTTGATCATCATTGTCCATGGGTGGGTCAGTGCATTGGACGGGTAAGTTGCTTCTTCTTGGAACTCTTTAGGGTTTCAAGATTCTTCGAGATTTTGAATGTTCCATGCAAACTGAAATCTATGGACGTTTCTGATAACATCTGCACGGATTTTTTAACATGGATTCTCAACAATCAACCATCTTTCCAGCTCCTGTTTTGAATGGAAGAATGAAATCAAACCTGAAAGTTGCTTCTCCTGCTTTAGTAGCTGTTTTTTGACAGACACTAATCAGCTTCTTCTGTGTTGATCCGCTTGCAGCGCAACTATCCATATTTCATAGGATTTATAACCTCATCAACCACTTTGTGCATGTATGTGTTTGCATTTTCTTGGTTTAATGTTCTCCGGCAACATGGAACTTTGTGGAGTGCTATGTCGAATGACGTTCTCTCTGTTGTTCTCATTGCATACTGCTTCATAGCATTCTGGTTCGTTGGTGGGCTAACGCTGTTCCACGTCTACCTGATTAGCACCAACCAGGTATGGCATTTACAAATGATTAGCAGAAATTAATGTAACTTGCCTCTAGCTAGAATCTTTTCCTTGTTTTCCACTGTTGCGTCTGATCTTTTCCCCTCTCGTTCATCACAGACCACTTACGAAAATTTCCGGTACCGCTATGATAAGAAGGAAAACCCCTTCAACAGAGGGATCATAAAGAACTTTAAACAAGTATTCTTCTCGAAGATCCCAGTTTCAGCAATCAATTTCCGAGAACGGGTGACAGAAGATGATGATTCTATAATGGGCGGTTCGGACATAAATGGAAGCTTCGTTGGGAAAGAGAAATTCGACATAGAAATGGGAGGTAAACTTGGCAAGGATCGAGCCATGCATCTCCCTAGTATCTTGCAGAATCTGGATTATGGCAGTCTTGATGATAATTTGAAGAAAAAGGGAGAAGAAAAACCTGCATTTGACCCCTTTTTATTCCCTGCCGATCAAGAACAACCAAATTCACCGCAGATCTCCATCGATAAAAGCAATCCTGTGGGAGATAACAGGAAACAACAGCTTTCATGATAGCTAGACATTCATCCAAGGTAAATTTAGTTCTTTTGACATGTGCATGAAGTATTCTCTCATAAGTCTCTGAAGGTTCAGGATAGTACAATCATAGATAATCCAGCAAAATAATACGTATAGAACTCATTTCTAATTAAAATAACTTGCAGGTCCGAAACAGCACGTCGCCCTCTTGTAGCAGTTGATAGATTAATGAGCTTGAATTCAGTGATGGTAGAAGGTAAGAGAGAGAGCTTTTTGATTTATCAAATGCTGTAAAGAAACAACGAAGTGAACCTTTTTTTGTTGAATTGAATCATAATCCATTCCTTTGTACAAAAACAACATGTTAAAAAGGAGGCGTTCTCGGCAAGACAGATAGCTCTTATAATCCATTACTTGCAAACACAAAAATCATGCATGGGAATTTTTTTTTTCTTAAGTAACAAAATTCATTATCTTCACATATAAAATACCATCATGGAAATTAACTTTATGAAAATGGGATAAAAGGTAGAACATAACGAACAACAAAACTAACGCAAACGCAATAAAGGATAAAAGAAATTTGTTATATGATGAAATCATTAAATATCAAAAATACTATTCTAGAAGACTCTCAAAATACTTAGTTTTTTTTCTTTTTTGCATGCCAAAAAGCTATTATAATCTTTTATATATAAAAAAAAAAAAAGCTCTAATAATACTAAATAAAAAAAAATAAACTAAGAGAAATATTCTTTTAAATAGCAAAAAAATAAATAAATAAAAAACTAGAAAAGAATCATAATAAAGAATTAAAAAAATATATCTATTTTTTTTAAAATAAAAAACTTATGCATCAATCTTTTGGGTTAAAAGAAACTTGCCCTCGAGTTAGTTCTTAGTTAAAAATTATCCTCATCAAGAACATTTTTTTATGTATGGATCACCCCATAATAAACCTTCAATACCTTTATGCGGGCTATCACATCATAAGACCATGACATAATATTTTTATATAGATTGCCCATTATAAATTTTCAACATAACACATTTGCATGATCACTTCATTGTGAGTGTCACCACCAAGATTTAGAATGACAACAACCGATATATATAAAAAAACAAACACACTAGTTCTTGGATGTTTTTTACTTCAAGAAGGAATCTCTTTATCTCCTCGTACACAAGTATTTTTTATTCTACTATATCTTACAACTATTGGTATTATGCAACACACAACAAAGCAATCACACAACAAAGCAAAGTACCCACCAAGATTATTGGGCTCTAATATACATCCTTTATGATTTTCAACCAAAATCATTAGAAATTGTTGGACTCTAATACCAATTAATGGATATATAAGAAAAAAAAAATTAGAAAGTTTATTATATGTCAAAATCATCAAAGACCAAAACCATAATAAATATTATGAGATTCTCAAAATATCTAATTTTATTCATCGTATCTCCACTAATCAAAAAAACTACTACAACTTTTATATAAAAAAAACTAGAAACTTTGATAATATTGAATAAAAAATAAATTAGAATAAATATCACCTTCAAATAAATAAATAAATAAAACTAAAAAAGCATCATATAAAAATATTAAAATATATATTTTTTCATTTCGATAGAACCAGGTTTTTTATTTATTAAAACAAATCAAAGTAGTCTATTTTAATGGATTAATGAAAGGTTAAAAAAGGAAGGGAGCCATGATTATTTATTTGTGTAGCTAATTAGATTTATTTTTTTTTTAGCTAAATCTAGGTTTCTATCTAATCAACTCAAATATATGAGATATACACGGTCATCATACCTCAATTCTTAAAATTATATCAAATTAGAAATGAAGAAAAAAGGGGAGGCATAACATTTTTTAATTTAATCCATTTTTGGAGGCTAGAATATAAGGATCATATGCATCTTATATACTTGAATTAACATTAATTAAATAAAATTCAAGTTTAACTAAGAAAAGGATCTAATTAGCTTTTCAATTTGATGAAGATGACAATAAATAATAATAATAATTTTATTATAGATCAAAACCTTCAACCACTATAAACATTATAAGTATATAAAAACTCTCAAGATAACTAATACAAATATTTATATTGAAAAATTGAAAAATTGAAAAAACTCTATATAAAAAAATAAATTAAAATAAATTCTTTTCAAATAAAAAAATTAGAAATATATATTTTCTAAAAAAATTCCTGCGTCACAATTTTATTTAAAGCTTCGATCATTGAATATGCTTTTAGAAAATAAGTCAGCGTCGTTTGACACCTTCTACACTTGAAGAAATAAATTTTGTTTTATTCAAATTCATTTTTGAATTCATCATATATATAATTCGGGCAGAAAAGCCGCGAGAAATTGAAACGACCGCCCCGAACTCATTGCCAGCATCTTCCTCTCTCTAACAGAGTTTTGTCTAGAGGGAGAGAAAGAAAGAAACAATTCCAAATAGTATTGGAATAGTTTCAGTTTTTACAAGAATTGATAAGAGAATCTTTGTCTTCGTATAATCACCGAGAGAGAGAGAGAGAGAGAGAGAGAGAGAGAGAGAGAGATTTTTGGTTAAGCATAGAAGCAGCACCTGTTTTTTTATCCAAAAACCTCTCCACCTTCCCTTTCTTTCTCCCTTTTTCGCATTCCCACTCCATTGATATTTACAAATCTTGGGTTCTCATTGCATTTCCAAAAAGGAAAGAAAGATCGGATCTTTTTGGCTATGGTATGTGTAGATAAATAAAAAGAAAGGTGTGTGTGTGAGTGTTTAGAGGTGGAATATTATGAATCCGAAATCGGGTTCTTCTTCTACTGCTGCTTCTCCTGCTAGAGAAGGAGGAGGAGGGAGGATGGACCAGGGTCATAAGCCTAAGAGGCTCTATCAAGTTTGGAAAGGAAGCAATGTTAGTGTTTCTCTCTCTTTATGTGTCAACTTTGTTTTTTGAAAGGTGTAATGGGGTTGTTTGATCATGTGTTGAATTGGGTTTTGGTTATTTTCTATTTTTTGGATGCGTGTACTTCTGCAGATTTGGAAGTTTGGGTTTTTTTGGGGTAGCAATTTGATTTTGTTGATCGTGGAGGTCGGCTTGGTTGTGATCAATGTTTCATTGTGGAAGTGAATGCTTTTTTATCCTCTTTGTTATTTTTTTATGAAATGTTTAGATGCATACTGAAAAGTGGTAACAAATGTTAATTTTTCTTGATCATAATTGAACTGGTTGTTGAAGTCATTTTGTGTAGGGTTGAACTTGGTTAGATATTGTTCATGATCTCACCCTGCAATTTTGATCATGATTAGTGGCAAGAAGCGTGTCCTGTTTTTGGTTAGATTTCACCTTCAATATTCCAAGTTTTTTAATCAACTTAATAAAATTCTGTATCTGGTTCTTTGTTCTTTGTCAGTAGATTAGTTAGGTTAGTCTTTGAACTCCGTGTAGTTTCTGGTGACCATTTCTTGATTCACTTGTTCAAGTTGCAAATTTGTTGATTATTGATCATGTTGTATTTGAAATGCACACAATCACGTGAGATTTTTGAAAATTTCTTGGTTACGCTTTCCTATTGTGGAATTGTAGCATTGACGATCTTTAGTTGTTTATTCTTTTGGTTTCATCAGAGATTTTTCTGCGGTGGGAGATTGATCCTTGGCCCTGATGTGGCATCAATTTTTCTAACAACACTTCTTATCGCTGCCCCTGCTATTGCCTTTTGTATTAAAGTCTATTACAAGATCGTGGATGAAGGTTCTGTAAATGCCCGGTGGTATCCTGTATTAGTTGTTGGATCTATCCTTACTCTATTAGTAAGTATTTCTTTTTCCATTTTGGCTTCAAAGAGGCAGAACTACTATTTACTTCTTCATAGGGAAGCATGGCAATTGAATGAAATGTGTGGGATTTGGTGGTTTGTTTGGCTTCTTTATGGGATATTTCTTTTGCTGCTTATGATGTGAATTTTATTATTTAATTAAAATTTCCAGACAAAATATTTGATTTTAAATGAACACCAAATGAAAATCTTCTGAAATTATAGTTTTTGTCAGCTGATGTGTAGTCAAATTTTGCAGCATGTGTTTTCTGTGCAAACTACCTCTTATTGCAGATCATGAAAAATTCCTTTGTAAAGTCTTTTTTTATTTTTCCTGTAGAATTTAGTATTTCTCTTCTTGACATCTTTCCAAAATCCTGGAATAGTCTGTAGAAATACAAGGCCTACCGAGTCAGATGAAACAGGTGGTGCAAATACCTCGCCAATGGAATGGATCAGTGGGAGAACCCCCTATTTGAGATTACCTCGAACAAAAGACGTGATGGTAAATGGCCACACTGTGAAAGTTAAGTACTGTGACACCTGTTTGCTTTATCGTCCTCCCCGTGCTTCTCATTGTTCAATTTGCAACAACTGTGTTCAGAGATTTGATCATCACTGTCCATGGGTTGGCCAGTGCATTGGAATAGTAAGTTCAAGTTTCTTGTGATGCAATTTTATGCTTTCCAAGCAACTTCATTTAGATACACATTATTTCTTTTGGTGGGACAACCAACAAATTCAACTTTTTTGTAGATTATCTGTATGTTCTGGAAAGAAGATGTAGTAAGAAATAAATAATATTTTGAAAACTTTCCTCTTTTGGTTCTATTTACCGGATGTGCATGAAGATCAATTACCAAGTACAGCCATGGAAATTATTAGCATACCTTGCCATTCTCATTGTTTATTTCAGATTTTGGATCCTTTTCTATGGTACTTGCTGCTCCTTGATTGCCCTATTAACCGTATCAATCTTGGCTATAATTTGTGTGTCAAAATCTGAAAGTGTTCGAATCTGGACTTACTGCATCCAATGGCTACCTTATGTAAGTATGAGCTGCTTTAAATTTTGTGTTATAATAGATTGATTCATGCTTTCTTCCATGGATTTTGCTACCATCCAAACTGTGCATCATTTACTTTCAATCGGTATTTTGATGGGATTCTGCTTCTCCTTTTGTGGTAAAGAAGAAAGAAAGTGTCCTTGTTGTACTCTTCTCCCCCCATGTAATTCTTGATACCATACTTTCCTATTAATGTTGATAATTTCTTTGGATTATTTAGGCGAAGTTTGGTCTCTTATTATGGAAAAGGCTAGGACATTGAGATGTTAGGAATCACATGACTTATTGTTGATATCCATATTATGCTTGTTGCCAATTCTGTGGCATTTAGCAGTAATCTTGCAAAAATCAAACTCTCAAATGACCAATTAAAAGCCAGGATACACAAAGTCAAGGCACAATTAGGCAACTGGAGTTTCCTTTACTTTTTGGGGCTATATGTTTTCAATAAAAAAATGTAGACTCCAATTACTAAGGCAAGCAGAACAACTCTCATCAATCCATACAGTTTTTAATATGGCTGCATCACACACTGTTACCTTTCTGTGGGAAACTTACTGTGTTATCATGTCTTTCTCTGTTTGCAGCGTAGCTATCGGTTCTTCTTTATGTTTATATCGACAGCAACCATCTTGTGCTTATACATTTTCGGGTTTTCTTGGATCTTCATTCTTAATGGAAAGAGAAATGTTTGGAAAACTGCAACACACGATATACTTGATGATTTTCTCATGGTCTACTGCTTCATAACTATCTGGTTTGTTGGTGGCCTCACAGCTTTCCATTCCTATCTGATTTGCACAAACCAGGTGACATTCTTACCCAAAATACACTGGCCAACTAGTTATTCTTTGAATCATATTTGACAATTTCTGGTCCTTTTCCTAATACAGACTACATATGAGAATTTCCGCTACCCGTATGATAAGAAGGAGAATCCATATAATAGGGGAGTGATAAGAAATATTAGAGAAATCTTTTACCCAAAGATCCTGCCTTCAATGAATAAGTTCCGATCATTTGTGGATGAAGATGAACACATGGCAGTCGGATCTCTGACACCAAATCTTGTAGATAATTTGGATTGGTCAAAAGGGAAAATCGACATTGAAATGGGAGCTAAGGTTGCAGGAGCTAGTAATTATTCCCTTCCAGAAATTTTATGAAATTTGGATTACGATGATGATTCAGATGATAATTTAAAGATGAAGGTGGAAGATATAAGACCAGCCATGGACCTGTCCTTCCATGGAGAGCTAGATCTGAAAGAATCAGTTCAAATCTCTATTGTTGGCAATGGATCAATAGAATCAGTACATTGTCCAAATGCCTCAGATGGAGTGAGGGAATCTGCTATAAGTTCAAGGGAATCTGTTCAAATTTCCATTGCTGAAGATGGAGCTGGAGAATCTGCTAAAAGTGCCATTGCTGATAATGCAGTGATAGAATCTTCGCAAAACTCCACTTCCGAAGATGGGGTATATATCAATAATTCTATTGTTGGAGATAGGACTAGCCCAGCTGAGGGCAGTACTGATGACCACAATTCTCATCAAACCACAGCACCGGTTCTTCAAGTATAGAGGTTTGCATCTTGCCCTTTTTTCCGCTGCTCTGTTGCTTCTGTTCTTGTACCTTTTGACCTCCAAACTAGCTGCGTCATATAGAGAATAACATGTAACTTCCCTTTCGTAACTGCCCCAGCTGGTGCATTGAAATGAACTGTAATGCTCGTGCATATTTCTGAATGAAGTGACTTGTCATCTTCATATCATTTTCAGAATATTGAGATGATTTGATTATTCATGTAAATGCATCCACTTAAATAACTCGATCCACAAAAAAATCATTCTAAATTTTGCATCGGAAATTGGGAGAAGCAGATTTCAATTTCTTAGAATCTTACTCAGTTACTTGCTGAGTTTAGTGACAATCATCCTAAAGCTCCATTCTTCTTTTCTCTTCCAATGACATTAACTTATTCTTTGACAGGTCTTGTTGCAGAAAACATCTTCTGTTGCTCAAATATATTGAATCATACACAAAGGATAGCTTGTTCCTGTGATTTCACTAGTTGGTTGTTGACTGGCTTCAAAGGGCTGCAAGTTTATGAAGGTTGAATGCTAGCTCATCAATCTTGCTGTTGCGGGAAAAAGAATAGGAATTGACCGAACACCGACTTAACGTTGTTGCAAGTTGTAAATCTGACATTTTGTAGTAATCCAGAAACCTGCAAACTAGTGAACGTATCTGTGAGGGTAAAATTGCTAAGATTTATTTTTCTTTTTTGTAGGTTTTTTCTATCTCTTATCATTTTTTCTAAGACTGATTGGATATTTTTTTCATGTGGTTATATATGTAGAGGTTTGGAATCAATTTTTTTCATTTCTATAGACTACAAGTGATTGATTCGTTTCTAAAAGTTGCAGTCCTTTACTTCCACTATCCTCTCCCTCCCTCCCCCCCTCCCCCTCCTTCTCTGTGATAGATTTGAGTCGAACCCACAAGATGATTGATCGATGGCGGGGTCTAATAACTTTTTTTCTCTTTTTTTTTGCCGGCCTTACTTGATAATTTGTCAGCAGGTGCTTGTTTGACTACAAATGTTGATAATTGTATTAGTCAACAAGGAAACAAAAAATCTATAGAACTCCTTGAAAGAATCTGACTGTGGGCAGCAAGACAGACCACAAGCCATGAACCAAATGGCATTATAACATGGCTATTTTTCTTAATAGCACGTTTTTTTAATATATAAATATTAGTTGAATCACATTTTTTTTTAAATGATGAAATAGCATAATATATATATATATATATATACATTGTAGTTGGAAAACATGAAATTCATAATTTGTGATGATTCATAATGTAATATAAAAAAAATATATGAAAAGGGTTGTATATTAGAAAAGAAGGAAAACAAAACATCAGAAACACACTTGAACTTCAATTACTATAATATTACTAGAAAGATCTTAACAAGATAAAACTAATAATATCAAAAAATATTATCAATGGTGACTCTAGTGAATAACACTTGTTGCCAAAGATAAATGAGTTATTTGTTATCTTAGGGTAACAAATGTGGCATACTTAGGTCATTATTGTTGAGCAATTTTAGTATCATTTGATTTGTCTTAGTGAGATTTTTTTGATGATAGTAGTTATCATAATTAAAGTTTTAGTGTGTTTTGAGATTTATTTTTTATTTTTTTATTTATCCTCTTTTTTCTTTTCTGATATGCTGGTCATTTCCTTTGTTTTAAAATGTTGTTATTCTGTTATTCTAAACGGACAAGTGTGGATTCAAGTAGTTGTTATTGGACTCAGAAAGAGAAGATGAAAACATGCTCGGGACTGCTGAACATTGGACAAAGGTATGCACATTGGTTATTCAAACTTGACAACCACAACTGCAAGCTTGTCGAGTCCTTAATTCAGAAATATATGGAGTTGAGATTATTACCTCAACTTCAAACCCATAATTTATCGCAGCTCTTTTTACATCTTCCAAAATCCAAACTCAGTTCAATGGACATCTCCTAAAGGAAAAGGAATAATATCTGCCCATAATTACCGTTATTAAATCCGACAACCTGCTCGTTGGCCAACTTAACTATAGAGTCGACTGAGTAGATCAACCTGCAACCCGATCTGAGCCAGACTGGGGCAATTGCATTATTTCAATAAATCTTTTTGAACTATCTTATTCACCTATATTTATAAATAAAAAATAAAAAAAAATTGCTAGTTTTTTTTTTAAAAAAAAAATCTAATAACAGTTATCATAACCACGGAAAGAAATCAGGCAGGCCTATAATAATCTGACATATGTCAAGTTCCCATTTCGAGACATAGATTTCATTGGATGAGATTAAATCACCTGTCAACCAATTATAAGTGACATATCCTATCCTTCTTATGCTGGTAGGCTGTAGCCCCTCCTTTCCCCCGCTTGAATTTCTTTCCACCACCATTGCCACTCGAAGCAAGAGCCTTTCTCCGAGAAAAAATGGCTGTAGAGATGGCTTTAGTAAAACCCATCTCCAAATTTAGCAGCACACCCAAATTTGGAAATCCAAGAAGTTTCTCCTACCCCAAATTCATTACCATCAAAATGTCAGCTACTGCAAAGACAACAAGTAGCCCAAAGCCAAGGAAGAAAGGTAACAAAGGTGAAATCAAAGAGACCCTTTTGGCACCAAGGTTCTACACCACTGATTTTGATGAAATGGAGACCCTTTTCAATACTGAAATCAACAAGAACTTGAACCAGTCTGAGTTTGAAGCACTTCTGCAAGAATTCAAGACTGACTACAACCAGACTCACTTTGTGAGGAACAAGGAGTTCAAGGAAGCTGCTGATAAGATGCAAGGGCCTTTGAGACAGATTTTTGTTGAGTTCTTAGAGAGGTCTTGCACTGCTGAGTTCTCTGGGTTCCTTCTCTACAAAGAGCTTGGAAGGAGACTCAAGGTACGCCTCTACAGTCACTCTTATTTCATGCATAATCTAATTCCTTGTTTTCCAGTATAATTATCTATCATCCACATTTGATGATGTAGAAAACCAATCCAGTGGTAGCAGAGATTTTCTCCCTCATGTCCAGGGATGAAGCCAGGCATGCTGGGTATGTGAAAACCTTACCCTTCTTTGTGTCACACGGTGAATTACTCTCCAAGAATGATTGAACCTTTGTATGGTTAATTGACCTTTGTTATATTGCATGCAGATTTTTGAACAAGGGTTTGTCTGATTTCAATTTGGCATTGGACTTGGGGTTCCTTACAAAAGCTAGGAAGTACACATTTTTCAAGCCAAAGTTCATTTTCTATGCTACATATTTGTCTGAGAAAATTGGTTACTGGAGATACATAACAATTTACAGACATCTCAGGGAAAACCCTGAGTACCAGTGTTACCCCATTTTCAAGTACTTTGAGAACTGGTGCCAGGATGAGAACAGACATGGTGATTTCTTCTCTGCATTGATGAAGGCTCAGCCTCAATTCCTCAACGATTGGAAGGCAAAGTTGTGGTCACGTTTCTTCTGCCTATCGGTAACTTTCTCACCCTAGATGCATTTTCATACCATATTTAGACTATCTGTAATGTTTCTGCAAATGCTTGTGTGTGTACAAGGAGCCATTGGCCACTAGATTTTATTGAAAATCTTTACTAAAACATCTTTATATCCCATATAGGTTGGTTTTTCTTGGTATGTTAACCAGTCAACAATAGTATTGGCCTTCAACGTTGAGACTAATTTAAGGATGATATCATGTCTATTTCCTCGCTTCTGACAGCTTAGAGACTTGATTTTGCAGGTGTATGTGACAATGTACCTCAACGACTGCCAGCGAACTGCTTTCTATGAAGGCATTGGACTCAATACCAAAGAATTCGACATGCATGTCATCATTGAGGTGAGACTAATGCTCTATACCTGCCTGCTTTGCTCGTCTGAGTTTTGTTTTTTCATTTGCTTCCATTTCCATGCTGAATTATATATAATATGCAATCTAGGTTTGAATTTTATTGCTTAGTTTTCTCATGTCCAATGATATGTTTCAGTTGATGCGATGTTAAATCTCCTTTTGCTCGCCTAGACGACTTTGAAAAGGGAAATAAGAAATCGATAGCCTAGACTAATGGATTTGAATGTTTGATTCAAACGTCGTAGATTTTCGATAGTCTTTGAGTTTGTTTCTGAAATTCTCTTAATGCAGACTAACCGCACCACAGCGAGAATCTTCCCAGCTGTGCTTGATGTTGAGAACCCAGAGTTCAAGAGGAAGTTGGACAGGATGGTGGAGATTAACCAGAAGTTGCTTGCTGCTGGTGAGAGCGAAGACAATTCCTTGGTCAAGAACTTCAAGAGGATTCCCCTTGTTGCAGCATTGGTTTCTGAAATCTTGGCTGCATATCTAATGCCACCAATCGAGTCTGGATCTGTTGATTTGGCAGAGTTTGAACCAAAACTTGTTTACTAATACGGGTTTAGCAGATTTGCCATATGAAACGGAGGAAACATCCATGCAACTGGTGTCCTTTTGTAATGTAATTGACCCTGTTTTAGTCCTCTTGAGACCATCTATATTTCTCCCTTCACTCCATGCTGCTGAACAGATATGGGTTGTAAACTTATAATACACAAAGTTTGCAAGCGGATTGAGTATAAGTTTTCCACAAATGGAGGAATTAGTAACAAGAACATTCATTTTCTTTGCCAAATCCCACGCTGCAGCGAGTTAATGTCTAAGTCGCTAAAGCATGAACAGAGTACTGTTGACAAGAACTAATGCCAAGTGTCCATACTCAACTTGGAAATTGAAGTGTCAAAATAATTCACGGCGAATAACTCCCGTTATTTACAACGGTCATTGATCCAAGACTTGTAAATTCCCTTTATTTGCGATGATCAATGAGCCAAGATTTGTAAACCTAAATTCCTTAACTATTATTTTCTTCAGGTTCGCATAAATTTGCCCACTTCAAAGCTTGCAGGCTAGATAATACAACACAATTTAACTGAAAGGTTCAGAGGCATTTCTTCAATCTGTTTTGCCCTTCAACTTTTCTTTCTCGTCTTGTTTTTGTGGCCGAAAGAGCAACTTAAATGTCCATACTGCCAGCAGAGCTCCCTGTATTGGGGCAAGCCAGTACACGAGTATGTGCTCCTTGGTTATATGATCCCCACGGGCATAAGCCCATCCCATCACCTACAGATTTTAAAAAGGTTCAGGTCATCTCTACGCAACCTTCTTGAAGCTAAAACGAACTTTAGATGCATTCATTGTGTTGCAACTAAAAGATGTGAGCATGACTTACTGAGGCTGGGTTCATACAACCGCCCGTTAGATCAGAACCAAGTATGTGAAGAGATAACTTTGAAATACTTGATATCCAAGTCTTCATGAAGAAACTTCCAGGGATCTTTCTTGCAAGCCCAAGAGAGATGGTAACAACTCCAAATGCCAGCAATCCTTCTGTGAGAGCTCCCTTATGGATGTCAACATTCAAGCGTGGTCCACGTCCTATCTCAGGAAAGGTGTCGATAAGAAGCCGAACCGCAGTGATAGATCCAATCACCTACAGAAAAAAAAACCAAAAGACATTGTATTCCAAAGTAGTTGTCTTCAAGTCAGAAACTTTGTTCACCAAAACGAGATGGGTAAATGATCGAGTAAATGAAACCTTGAAAAACGGCAAGGACAACTGTTCTAGCAAAACAATCTAGTTACATCGAGAATACCTTGACAGAATGCTTAGATCAGCAGTAATAAAGATTTGGTTGTTCTTGTTCAACCAATTTTTATCCTCTAAGTCATAACAGCTCCATGTTTTCCATCACAAAACATACATCCAGGTTTTACATCTCGTGCATGGAACTCATGAAAGTTCTCTGTTCTAAAATTGCAGGTTGCCCTAAACAGGATGTAATTGTTTAAAAAAAAAAAAGGGTGCCTGTCGGTTGCTTTGGGCTCGCGTGCATTGAATAAATGCATGATCGCCACTGGATGGTGAGTATAAATTAAGAGCTAAAGAAATGCTTCTTCGGTGCTTGATCACCACTCATTTTTCACTCTTATCCCAAGCATTAATGGACACAAACTATGTACTTTCTTAAAAGTGAAATTAGCACCAAAACCAATTTAAGCTAATATAATTAGTATTAACAAGAAAAAATACAACCTCGGCGATCTCATGACTGGAAGAATACATCAACCCAATTCAAAGAACAAGATAAAAGCTTTAACAAATCACTCAACTCAACAATCTAATATGCAAACAAATTAAAGAACAGGCTCACAACTTCAATTCATATTAAAAGTCATGTAGATCCCAATAGCATCTGACCTTTCTTTTTGAGAAGAAATAACAGGCAAAGAAAAGCTTAAATTTTGCATAAAGCTTAAAACCCCAGAAAAAAACTTGTACCAGTAACCCAATCACATAAAATTTGAGCTGAACCAATTATTTGAAACCCAAAACACACACAGAAAACAATAAAATGAAACCACTTCACATCTAGAAAAAAAAAATTCCAAGTCAACATCCCAGAGGGGAAGAGAAGCTAACCTGAGCAGGTATTCTAGTCCCAATGGTGAAGAGAAACTGAGAGAAATCCCCAGAAATAGCAGAAGACAAAACAGCAAGAGGATTAAAAGACGCTCCTTTAGTAACCTTAGCCAAGAAAGCAAAAAAGAACAGGCTCACAACTGTCAAAGACTGCCTCATAAATTCCCCTCTTGAATCATGCCCCATCTGCAAAACCTTGAACACAAACATCTTTATTAAAGCACCATTCCATACCCAAATAATAGAAACTATAAAATCTGACACAATTAAACGAGTCTTAGAAACCATTTTTTATATATATATAAAAAAAAAGATTGGAACTTTTTTGTGGGTTTAGGATTTCGGAGATGGGTTCTTGCTTTTATTAAGGTTTTTGGTTTGGGTTAATTGTTTGTGCATGCATGGCTGTGTAAATTGCTTTGGTAATTTCCTGGGAGTTATACGTGCTGCTTTTTGAAAGTGTAGAATGCATTGATTTTAAGTTTTTTATTCGTTAATATATTAAAATAATATTTATTATTTTTAAAAAATTATTTTTAATATCAAAAAATAAAAATAATAAAAAATTTTAAAAAAATAATTCAAATTTAAAAAAAAAAAAAACAAATTAGAACCAGTTCAAATAGCACCATAATTGTGGTGTTTAAGGTTGTCATTTAGAAAACAGAGTTTTTTAATTAGTGTATCTTTTGAGTAGTGACATTTTTTTTATTAAAATGGTGTTATTTTATTTTGTATTTAAAAAAAATATTTAGTGTTGATTTGATGAAGTCTAGCTAGATCAACTTAATTATTAAAAATATAGTTCAGTCATTAGATAGATTTTATTGAGTTAATATCCTTGCTTGATTTAATTTCAAATTTAATTTAAATTAAATTTTAAATTACAATTTTTTTGAGTTAATATTCTTAGCATAGTTTAACAATTATTAGTTTAGTTTTAGACCCCATTTATTTTTTAAAAAATATTTTTTAAAAAAAAGAGGTTTTTTTAAAAAATAAATTCTTGAAAAGTGAGTTATTTTTTTATATTTGGTAATATCATAGAAAATAAGTTGGAAAATATTTTTTAGTGTTTGGCCATGTAATGAAAAATAAGCTAAAAAATAAATTGTTATTATTTTTTTTAATTTTATTATAATAATGAGGAACAAATCTTACAAATTAAAAAGTTGAATGAGAATAAAATTAAAAAATATATATAATTTCATAAATCATCTCAAATAAAATAAATAACAATCAAAATAATAGAAATCAAATTTAATAAATAAAAAATTTGAAAGATAATAAAATTAAAAATATATATAATTTCATAAATTATTTCAAATAAAATAAATAACAATCAAAAGAATAGGGATCAAATCTGATAAATAAAAAAATTTAATTAAAAAAATAATAAGAAAAAAACAAATAAAAATCATAAAAATAAGGACCAAAATTGATATAAAAATAAAATTAAATTAAATTTTAATGGATAAAATTGAAAAAAAATATTCAAAACAAAATATATAGACATCAAAATTTTGAGGATAAAATTTGATATAATCAGCAAATAACATGATATTTTTAAATTTTTTTATAATTTCTGGAAAGTATCTTCATCTAAAATAAAATAAAAACAATTTTCTAGAAATCAAACTAAATCTTTTTTTAACTGAAAAGTATCATTTATTGATTAATTTTTTTAATAACAAATAAACATTAAAATAATTTCTAAAAAAAATACTTTTCGTAAAAGAAACAACAACCTTAATTGTGAATTTATCTGTCTTTTGTCTGGTTCCCTTTGTACATAGTCTATTGTTGTTTTTCTAAGACAAAAGGACAATGTGTTGGAGCATTTCATGGGACATGACAATGAACGAAAGCAGCAGCATTATTATTCATTTAAGGCAATGACAATTGACAGGCCATTGTTAATTAAGGGATTTTAACTTAATTAAACATATGTTTAACATGACTCATCTAAATATAAACTGATGGCCGATGATTCCACTGTTCCAGTCTCTAATTATTTTCTTCCATTGTTTTCTCTTGGTGGAATCCATGTTCCCATCCTTCAAAAAACATTTTTAATTTTTTTTTAATCATTTTAATATGTTAATATTAAAAATAAATTTTAAAAAATAAAAATATTTTAATATAACAAGCTAGAACCTGCAAACATTACCAAGGTCTAGACCCTACGGTCTAAGCATGAAATGAGCTGTAACAACTTCAATTTAAGGCCCAATATATGACAGATTGTTGAGGTTATTCCATATTGGATATCAAAAATGCCGATTAAAATTTATAAATGGGAAGAAATACTTCATCTCATAAGCTATGAAAAAAGAGATAAATCCAAGACACCGACATGATTTGTCAGACCAGGTGTTATAATACTGGTTTGATCCATTCCTCAGCATTTTGTATAAAACTGAACTTTTAACTCTACTGCTAGCTTGGCTTTTGCTTCTTTTCAAGAGATTTTCAATAAATCCACACATTTTCCAAATCAGACATCATGACTTCGTGCTGTAAGACAGATGAAATAAAAAATAAAAATAAACACCTTGAAAGAACACGCTGATATCCAAAAATCTGCCACCAGCAAAATCACGGCAAAGCTTTCACAAATCGGACAGCCGGCAGCATTCCACACCGAACATGAACCAAGTGAAGAAACTTCCTCAACAACTGTGAAGCTGAATTCTGTCCCTGAGCAATTGTTTTTGTGCGATTTTTGTTGTCTTATACTTTCCAAGGTCAAAGAGTACTTGCTATGGCAGATGATACATGCTTACTCTTTCGATCCATGGACTTCGTAGGATATTGTGTTTGCTAACATAACATCAATGATCTAGAAAGTCCTTGAATATTTCCTGATTTCGTACATGATTGACGATATAGACACAAGATCTTTGTTCAGTGCAGACCCGCCGACGATCTTCTTTATTGTATCTGATAGCCTAGTATAATAAAGCAGGAGCTGTGTCAATGCAGCTCTCAAGATCTCCATGCCACATAAGAAGTTGCTGAAAGAGGTGATAACATCTTTGTGCATCAGCTCTATTGCAGCTTTCCATCTGCTTGCAAAATCCTTCACAATCGTCTCGACTTCAGCAACAGTTATGGGCTTCTCGGTGCTAGAACCCGGTTCCTCCGCTGGCAAATAACTTGCAAGTGAGGCCATCTCCTTTAACAATGAAATGAATGCAGAAATCTTACAATTGACATGTTGAAATATAAACTTACAGGCTCGGGATTTCACGAACTTGATTAGGTCACTAAAATGCTCTAGTAGCAGCTCTTCCTGCAGGGAGTGGGCAATAAACAAACTGCCAATGAAATTACAGTAGGAAGATAAGGCAAAAAGAACTTAATTTTTAGGAGAGGATATCCTCGGATAGGATGATATCTCACAGGACCTTCGGCGTGACTCTTAATTAATTATTTCACCCATTTTGCTTCCCCTTTTATGATTGTTGTTATATAACAGGTAGGGGGGAATCAATTTTCAAGATATTGCCAACGTGAATATCATCAAAGAAAGCAATTCCTCGTCAGCAGAAAATGCTTACCACAAACATTGACGTGTTGCTCTTCAGTAGTTCCTCGAAGTGCAATTGAATTTTCCCACCTTCTGAGCCAGCTTCCTAAAATTCAAATGATGGGAACAAGTGGGCAGTACAAAGAGTAAGAACAGTCAAATCTAATAGAAGTTACAAAATGACCAAGGAACTTGAGTCAGCCGAGTGAAAATCTATTTTACGAAGTAATTATCTACCTTCAAAACAGCGATCGTCATATCATAGTT